>OY856414.1:365305100-365905100 GCA_963693085.1 Alisma plantago-aquatica
CCACTGGATAGAATCCATAAGTGCAAATGAATCTTAAGTGTTAAGACACATGGATAACATTTTCAGAAGGATGATGCTTGTTGATTGCAACTTAATGACTAAGACATTTGGCATATGGATACTAAAACCGCCTTCCTATGAGGAATAAAACAAGGATGTGTACATGACACAACCTATAAGGTTTATGCATCCACTAATGCAAATGAAGTATATAAGTTACAATGGACTAATCAATGTGATTGATTAAGTACAAGGAACTCAGAATTGGATCTTTACTTTGATGATATAGTCAAAGGGTTTGACTGATATGTCAAAGATAAAGAAGGGATCTGTGATTTAGTGGGAGCGTGTTCACATTCCATATGTTGATGTGAAATGGAAATGTTCTAGAATGGAAATCCAAAAGTGGAAATTATCTTTAAGGAAGATAGAGATGGTTCCTATGTGATAGGAATAGAGATCTATAGAGATAGTTCTCGAAAACCTCTTGACCTAAAAAGAGAAAGCATACATTGGCAATCTGTACTGAAGGGTTCAGTATGTATAGATTCAGTGGGAGAAAACTTGTCCATGTTACATGGAGTTAGTATCCCAAGGCCAAGTGTCCAATTCTTATGAAGAATGGGAACACTAAGAATAGATATGGATCTATCATGTATGTAATCATCCCATTATCTTGCATGTATCGACATGGCAATAACAAAATGCATTCATCATCTTATATGTAGGACATGGAAATATGATGTGCTCATCCTGATAACTCGTATGTGGGACATGACGAGTGGATGTTTGTCTACTTTCAGTAAGGGTTACTGGAACAGCATGAGAACTTGATAAGTACTTGGGAAGTATTAGTTCTATGGAGATAAGGAAGAGTTCAATGTAAAGAGTTACATTGATGTGAACTTCCGAACAAGACAGAAAATTAATCGCAAATTATATATAAGATATATAAAAGTGAAAGTTTGTTGATAATTGGAAGTGTTCTAATAAAACCATTTAAAAGGGAAATGCCAAATATCTATGTGTTGGAGAACAATAGTGGATACTATATGGATCTGGAAGTTCAGGAGATGAACTTATAGATATTCCGCTCATTGATGACAAGTATGGAATCCTTGATCATGCAATGTGGATAAAGGTTAGCAAAGGAATACTAGATCACATATTACGGCAACTCCATCTCATACGTATGACGTACAGTGAAGAGATGAGAGACATGCAATTTAAACTGACTTTGGAAAGGTGTTGCCATAACTCACTATGTTCGCACTAGAGAACAGTAACATGTGGGACATGTTTGAAGATCACTATGAATACGATTCAAGGGTGATTGGCTCACAGTGCAAGTGGGATTCTGTTGGTATGTATGCCCTGAGAGCCAATCATGGGATGATGGGTGGGATACATTAAGACTGATTTGATAAACCTCTAAGGCAAGCTTCCAATTCGTTCTGGTTCAGTCATATGAGATAGTGATAGAACAGATTGAATGTCTAGAGAATGACAGTACTCAATGATGTATGCCTTCAGGTTGAGGACCTGAACGATGAGATCATACGGATGCTAAGAGTTTGTACATTCTTGTTATGTCCCTAGTCGGATGTCATTATGGAAGGTAGATTGATAGCAATGACACACAAGACTAGATTGTGGTGTTGGTTGATGACAGAATCTCATTAGTCATGATATAGAGATATCAAACCAAACACATAGGTACTTGTTAGAGAACAAGTGTACCGGACAGACCCACCGTGAGTTTGACACATGGAACCATGACATGGTAGTCACAGTTAATACTCACAGTGATGGTGGTGAGTGTGATTCTTTGACCTGAAATCACTACACTCAACACATGTCATTGGGCACACTTTGACATCATCAAATGTAGTCCTGAAACATGGGTTGTTATAAAGGTGATGATTGGGTGGCTTTGACACATGGGGCTTTTGAGGGGTGAGTGATAGATATGGGATTTTTCCCTCCTGAGGGAGTTTGATATCCATGGCCACTTGATGAGTAGGATTGAGAAAGGCGTGCACGGATGTGTGAATCAGTATGTGATATTGATGTCATACATATCTCTTCCAATTTACTCTGAGATCAAGAAAGTGAATGAACGTTGACAGGATGATTGTCCCATGCCTCGAGTTCATTTAGGATATCAGTGACAAAGGAATTATACATTCACTGTAACACCATTCACAGATTGTAGGATTGAAAGTTGTTCTCCAACTTTCTATTTCACTTGGGTAGCACTGATGTGTGACTAGGCACCACTCTTTGTTTGTGAAGTCATAAGTGTTATGGACTTTCACTGCCAACGTGAAATGGACCTGCAGGGTCACATACATAGGATTTAACCTGGAAGAGGAGTTTTATCCACAAACAATGTTTAGATTGATTACTAAAGAAGTTTAGTAGTTCAATTAAACACTCAATTAATTGATAGCTCGATGTCATAATGTTCAAGGTGTTGGACACATTGATTGGAGTATCAGATTGATTGAAACTGCAATTGACTGATTCTACACAATCTGCACTCCCAACCGATCGGCTCATGTGATGAACCGATCGGCTCATGTGATGAACCGATCGGCTCAGCTTGGTGAACTGATCGGCTCAGTAGGTGAGTCGATCGGCTCATGGACAAGGTGAAATGATTGCTTCAAGTGTTGAAATGATCGGTTCAACTGTTGCAACCGAGCAAGTTGGGAAAGTAGGATTGGTGAGAAATTTCCTTTCGTTTTACTTGCCCAATTTGATTGGAACAAGGATTGGTATTTGATACCAATTAGAAACCAAAGAGGAAAAGTCAACCAGGAACTAACCATGACCACGAACCGACCAGTTCAGAAGTGAAACGACCATTTCATGGGTCCCAACCGATCGGTTGAGGTGTCAACCGACCGGCTCAGGTCCCCAACTGACCGTTTTAGAAATGAAATGATCGGTTCATGTTGCGCAGTTGGTTGTTTTTGTGGAAAATCTCAAACCCTTCTTCTCCTGCTTTAGTCCCATATTGCCCAGGATGGAGAACCCTGTCCCATGACCCTCCTATATATAGGGGTATTGGGGGCTTCTCATAGTACAACACAGTGCAACCAGTTGCTCTGTAAAGTTGTCATTCTCTCTGGTTTTGACAATCGAGAGAGCCCGAGCAAGTGCTACCCGATAAGGGAGGCACAGCAAGGGAAAGACAACTGTAGAAAGTCACTGGTGGCAGGAGAGTGTGTCAGTGACTAGTACGCTGACAGGAGGGTGTGACTCCTTCCAATTCCTTGTGGGACAAGGAGATTGGAGTTCCAGGTGGTCCGTGTGGACTACTTCATAGGCGGGGGATTTCTGCCGCTCGGAGGATAGTTGTCAATCCCGACAGTCCCGGTGAGACCAGGAGTTGTCAGTCCCGGTGCGACCAGGAGCTGCACAGACACCGTTCAAGACCGGAGGTGAAGACCGCGCAAGCCACGAGGTATTGTCGCCGAGAAAGCCTCGGGACAAGGTGTGATTCCACAAACCATCCTTTCCTATTGTATAGACGTTGACGCGTTTCCTTGTTCTGGGTTTGGGGAGGAGAAATTTTTTTTTGTTTCTGCTGCCTTCTCTGCCTCCCCTAAAACCCAACATGGTTTTCATTGATTAGACAAAACTTTGAAGTTGTTTATATGATATAAGACAAATTTGGATCAATATCTTACAAATATGATACACTATTTATCAAGGCGGCCCTAATGATGTTGTAGTATCATTTTTTTGTAAGTAAAATTAACACATAAAATAGATAAAAATATTAGTTATGTAGGGCTAATCAACTTACACAAAGGTAATTTCTCTATGTAATGATGTCATAACTTATATAGATGGTAATTTTCAATATAAACATCACAAATACTGAATCCAAAAAGCCCAAATCTATTCTAATATTGTTATAAATCAAGAATGCATGCAACTCTACAACAAATTTGTGATGGAAAATAACTAATTTGTGAGCATATAACCAAGACAGGATTTTAGCATCATATCCAACCATTTGGGTTGAAATGTATCCCCTAAACTAGTTAGTATGGACAAGTATTTAGGATGACGGGAAATATAGTGCTATATGCAGGTGGCTTGGGTGTCTTGAGTTAAATATATAGGATAAGGTCAAATTAATGTGTGGGTATATTGTTCATCATTCTCAATTAGAACTAAGCACAAACTAATTAGTTGGATAAACAAAAGGGAATTATTGTTGCACCCCTACCTTGTCACATTATCTATTACACAAAGTGAGGCACAACCTAGTGTCATTGTTGTTCTTTTTGTGTGGGTGATACAATCGACTTCACAAAAAGAGAGTATTACTATACACATGTCTATATATAAAAAATTGGGGCATGCATGCTAATCTCCAACCATGCATACCACAACTTTAACCTTTGTCTACTCTCAACATGTCAAAAGGAAAAATATTCCCATGCTTGAACTTTGGATAGGTGAACTCATGGTCTAGGTAATTTTTCTAGGTAAGGAAGCAGTTATATTTATTTGAAGAATTTTTTATATAAAAGTGAGGTACATAACAAGGATGGCATTTTGATCGCAATTGGAGGTATTAAGTGGTACTTTATACGAGATACTTTTGTAATATTGATGATACTATTTTGTGAAAATAAGGGGTTAGCTACATGGATCCTTGTTTTCTATTATAATATCTTGATATTGTGTAAGTTGATTATCATCAATATCATCATCCAAGACTTAATCCTAACTATGTTGGGGTTAACTACATGAATCCTTCTTTTCCAATTAGTTGAAAAATGGAGCATACTTTGATAAATATGTACACAATCAATGTCTCTCTTTTATAAGTTCTTCCCAAGTTAATTTAGGTCTACCTAGGCTTATTAAAATTGTGCTTGATTCAATAACCTTGCTTTGAATATGTGCATTTGTCAATCTGTCATGCACATGTCTATAACATATTAGATGGGCTTCACGCAACTTTTCCTTAATGCTCATCGTCCTCACTTTGTTCCTCATACAATCATTCCTCAACGGTTCTTTCCTTAGCTTCCCACACATCCATCTCAGCATATGCATTTCAGCCACATTCATCTTGTTGAGACCTTGTATCTTCACTATCCAACATTCACTCTCATAGAGTATGGTTGGGCATATAGCTATTCTATAAAATTTGTTTTCAATTAGAGAGGGATCTTTTTGCACATACTACTCCATTTGCACTCCTCCATCTTACACATCCTATCATGATCATGTGATAAATATCATCTTGAACGTCACCCTCCATGTCAATACTAGAACCCAAGTAATGAGACATATCACATATAAGTACATCCATTCCATCTAACTTGATCCCATCATTCACAATTATGGATTGGCAAAATTACAATGCATATATGCAATTTTGCATCTATTGATCATAAATCCATTAGATTCCAATTTATTTCCCAAGTTTTGACTTTATCATTCAATATTTATTTTCTTTCATTAATAAACACAAAATCATCATTCAATAACATGCAGCAAGGAATATCATCAAGAACATGCTTTTTCAACTCACCCATAACAAGAATGAAAAGATATGGGATGAGTGTCAACCTTGATGTATCCCAATAGTGATTAAAAACGTGGTGTTTCTCCTCCAGGAGTCCTAATACTTACATGATAGTTATCATACATGTCTTTAATTAGATCAACGTAATCCTTTTTTATGAAATACCATCCATAACACTTCCCCAGGTACTCGATCATAGACCTTTTCTAGATCAATAAAAATCATATGAAGGTCTATTCTATTTTATCTATACTTCTGCATAAGCCTCCTTATTAGAAAAATAGCATGTGTTGTTTTTCTTCCTGGCATGAAACCAATCTGGTTGTGTGATATTTGTGTTGTCTATCTTAACCTTTGCTCAATAATCCTCTCTGGGGGCTCCATAGTGTGACTCAACAACTTGATATCTATGTAGTTTGTGCAACTCTGGACATCTCTTTTTTTCTTGTAAATTGATAGTATAGTTTTTCTCCTCCATTCATCTAAAATCTTCTTTGTCATCATGATCTTGCTAAAGAAGTTCAATAACCAAATATCTCCATCACCCACATACTCTCCATACACCAAGGGGAATACCGTCTATACTGCATGCCTTTTTCATTTTCATCATTTTCAAATAACTCTTGACATCAATAGTGAAGCTCATTTTGTGTAAGTGATATATCTTCTGGTCAAGTCACCAGAGTCTCTTATAGTATTCATCGTATCTCCATTTAAGATCTTATGAGAGATGTTTCTCCATTGGTTATTTACATCCTCATCCTTCACCAACACTCTGGAATCTACATTCTTGATGCACTTTCCTCAAATCAACTCAGTTCATTTCCTTTATACTATTTGATCCATTATATATATATATATATATATATATATATATATATATATATATATATATATCTTACTCTAGTGTCCAATGTCTAATATATCTCATCAAAGTATTCTGACCTTGCCTCTTGGACTAGCATCTTGGCATCTTTCTTTGCTCATTTGTATCTCTGAAAAGTTGCATCATCTCTAGATTTGGTAAAGTTCTATATATTTCCATTTTTAGTTTGTTACCCTTATGTACTTCATCATTCCACCACCAAGCTTATTTTTGTGTAGGCTTGCACCCTTTGGACTCTCTCAATACCTTTTTAGAAATTTTTGTTATGTCTGAGCTCGTACTTTGCCACGTAGAGTTAATGTCAAACACTAAGTTCCAAGTTCTCTCCTTAATAAATTTATCAAGAAAATTTCCATTTATTTCTCCTTACGGATTCCTCAATTGATCATTCTATTTTGTCTTTGTTATGTTTACCTTTTTTATCTTCATATTATCATCCAAAAACCACCTGCCTATGTTGGGTGGTGAGTTCTTCACCATGGATCACTTTACAACCATTGAATATTTTCTTATCTAGTTGCATTATAAGGGAGTAATCAATTTGCCTAACAATTGTACCCACTCTTGAAAGTAATAACATGAGGATCTCTTTTCTAGAAATGTGTATCAACCAAAATCATATGTCAGCTGACTATGTTAGTGGTAAATTTCTATTTGACTAATTTTAATGTTATACATTAGAAAATATTTGTTGAGATGGCCTAGTTGGTCTAAGGAGCTAGATTTAGTTTTTGGTCTAAAAGGGTGTGGGTTCAAATCCCACTCACAATAGCTGCTATTTCAGACCCTAAAATTGTTGGGATCGAGACTTAGATTATGATGATGATATTATGGTACATATTGTCCAAATAGGTTTTTCCTTTACATGTGTAGTAGTCGTTGAGGTAATTTCTTACATAATGAGGTAATTTAGGTAATTTCGTGATATGTTTATATAGAAATTCAGTTTTTTACAAGTACACTTGTCGTATAATGTGGGAATATGTATAAGAATTTACCATATATATAAATAAATAGAATTTTACAAAGTTTTGGAATTAAAAATATATGTTCATCACCTATGAGGATGTAGCATTGGACAAAAATTGTGATTATATGTGAGAACTATGATAGAGTAGTTTATGATTGTATTATTGTGTTTTTGATTTACCAAACATGATAATAATATCAACTCTCAATCGAATGTAAGGATAAAATCCCAATGGTTTTGAGGAAGGTAAGAATAATGAAACCAAATGCTAAATATGAAAGATTGCTTCCTCATTTGTGCTAAAAATGTATAAACTACAACCCAAAACAAACGATATTGAAGTATTTTTACTTTAATTCTACTACATGTACCTATTAAGAAATGATCACAAGAGTCACATTTGTCAGATAACTGGAATTTATTATAATATTGTATGAGCAATCAACTCAGGGATTGATTAATAAGACTATTATGATATCATATTTACAATACACACATACACAAACACACACACACACACACACACACACACATATATATATATATATATATATATATATATATATATATATATATATATATATATATATAGAGAGAGAGAGAGAGAGAGAGAGAGAGAGAGAGAGAGAGTTAGACTAGTAAACAATCGAGTGTACATATGTCATTGTACACTGAAGTGGAGTTTACATACCGAGGTCAATGTTTTTCAAAAATTCAAAAATGTTCTTATTCTTTGTTATAAAAAATATAAGCTACATGCAATATTTTATCTGATTTGGATGCTTATAGGTCACTGATCTAATAATAATAGAATTTACATGCATACTAATTTCAAGTGCATCATTTTTGGTGTCTTTTTATGTAAACTATAAGTGTCAAAACTAGAACAAGTTTTGTATAAAGTCTATTCATGAAATATCTAAGAAGATCATTGATTTGTATTTATAAAAAAAACTTGCATGATAAAAAATGACATGAGGGTATAGTGTCTCTAGTACACTCGATTGTATTCTATCAGTAGTTAGAGAAGCTTCTAGTTGTCTAGCTATCAATCCTCTTTTGGACTTCTATTATAAAAACTCTCCTTATTGTGATGTACAAGCTAGACATGTCCTTTGGTTCCATTACAACAACTAGTCTACTATAGTCTCTAACCATATGAAAAAACATTCAAAGTGAGGAACAGACAACGTTTGAACCTCCTTCCAATTGTTCTCTTCATCTATCTTCCTCCTTACTTCCTCTACCTCAATCCAGTATCATGTTTCTCATCAGGTTCTTGAGACAAACATATGATTGAATATTGAACCAAAGGGTGTATGTAACATCCCAATTTTCACAACTAATTTAAACCTTAGAATGTGGTCTTTGTAAAATAAAGATAGTGGAGGGGGTTAATATAAAAAGACTATGAAATAACATTTCTTGTAGAAACATATGTAAGAATAAAAAAAGGAAACTCAAAATACTTTTCTCTTTCATATATAATGCATTGCAATTAACTCAAAAGGATGAACATTAGTGTCCTCTTTTGTTTCTCTCTCTTCTACCATTTAGGATGCATAAATGAAATAAAAGCATAGGATAAAAGAGTTGGAATTCGAAAATGTATATTGGATAACTTGAACAAGAAGTTTCCTATTCTTCAATAGATTTTAACATAAAAAGAAAAACAACATTATCCACTCTTCCTCTCTTATCCAAGAAAATATTTCCCAAAGAAGCATAAAAGATATATGACATATTGAGTGAGTAATAGATATTCATCTCGATATTTACTCAAAGGTTCACAAAGGAAAGTCTTTTCACATTATCTAAACGTTTAATGGCCTAGAGAGGAGGATATGAAGGACATAGACACATACCAGATGCTTCAGGCACCTATGGAAGGAAAATTTGCAACCGGAACGCTATGAGTCAAGGTGTCTACTAAGGGGATCATCAGGATTGCTTCTCCAAGGTTTTGCATTGGTTTTCTAAAATCTATCTCATTTTCTCCCTCTTCCTTATTTTTAGGATGATAGAAATGGGAAAATCCCCATATTCCTGAGGACCCGGGAGTAGCCCAATATTGCCTTTTGTTTGACGTTGATTAATCAATAATCTATTTCTTTTAATTATATATGTGAATATATAATTTCTTATAGAATTTTTTGTGCTTGATCACCAAAACCAATATTTTATACCACTAACTACTTTGAGAGAGGGATTATGGGTTGGGAATGTTATAGACTTACATAGATCATACTGCACCTTTAGGTCCAGACTAGAATTGAACTAACTATGCCCACCCCTAGCTTATCTAGTCAAACAAATGGACTATCCAATTTACTGACTAGTTTTCCAATCATTTAATGAATGATCCAATTGATTACCTAAACCTTTCACTAACTAACAAATATTATGTCCATGATTATTCTCCTCTTCTCCATGCATCATATGTGTATGACCCTATAGGCTCCAAACTACATTGGTAGTCATGTCTATAACCATATTATGACTTTACATACAATGATTGGTAATTAGAAAGACCTCATTGCCACTCAGCTAATTGGAAAGTTGGAGAAGAAACATTTATTGGTATCGATATTAATGTTACAATGATCGTATAATACCTTTGTCTCTGATATCTAGATTGAATAAGAGGCATGGAAACATCATCTCCCAAAGTATAATATATGTTTCTTGATCTAGAGTATACTATTTGAGATACATATGAGCTCAATGTCACATGTTGACTCACATGAACATGGCCATGCATTTATAGTCACACTCATCAAGTGGCTAGGGATAGCACTCCAATAGGAGGGATAAATTACATCTACATTACTCGTAATAATCCACATATTACACATTGCACCCAAGCACTACTTATATGGCAACCCTTATTCAAGGTCACATTGGACAATGTTAAAGTATTCCGAACAAATTGTGAGCATTGTAGTGACTTTAGGTCTAAGGACCACAATCAACACTGTCACATAGAGATGTGATTTTGACTTTTGCTCATGGCTTCCATGTATCATACTCAAAGTGGGTCTGTCTAGTACAACTTATTCTTTAACAATTAGTTATGTATCTAAGTTGATATCCAATTTCATTACTAAAGGGACATCGTCATCGCTTAACATATATACTAGTTTTATGTATCAATATTGTCCTATATCATCCACAACGATATTTGACTAGGGAAATAACAATAGTGTACTTTTAGGTATACATATGATCTTTATAATATTTACTCATTCTCTATATAAAAAACATAATAATTGTAATTTCCTTAATCGATATTCAAATTAATTGCAAAGTGCGCCATTAAAATCATCATATGATTGACTCTCATAATATACTACCAAAAAATATTACTTGTGGTAGCAGTAGGATTGAGATTAGCTTCTTATACTATGATAATTGTAATCAGTAGATTTATATGCTTGATCAGGTTTAATATAATCTAATATGTTATTAGAATATGAGGCAAATTTTGTATTATTTTCTTATTCCTATGATAGTTCAGTATACAAAGGGGATAGGTAACCATTGTACATTTAACTAGAGACATTGATTTCCTTATCATCTTATGGAGATAAAACTTTTAGAATATAAAATTAGTTCACCCAGAGGTAGGTTCATAATGTCTTTAGAAATAGAAGGAAAGACCAATTCATGACTATCACATGTTTGGAAAAATAAGATATATTGGTGGGTAAATATACAAAAATATACCTTTGGAATTTATCACTATGCCCCAGAAACATTTATCATAGTGATCTTGCTTCAGTTTATGTTTGACTATGTCTTTCAAACATGGAATTTATCACTACACCCTGTAAGCATTTAGGGTAGTGATCTAGGTTCAAGTTTATGTTTGACTATGTCTCATATACATGGGAAGCATAGAGACCAAAAACTTTAATAGTGGTATAGTCTGGCTTGTAATTTTGTGAGTATTTCAGTTGGACTAATCTTTTATAAACTTTTAGTTGGAAGATGATTTGTGATGGAAGTAGTAGAAGAAAATCATCAACCTAATAATTTCTTGGTACTTCAACATATATCATCATGTTGAATCCAATTCTACTATATGCCAATTTCTTCTTTCAACCTTTCCATTATGTTCATATGTGTATGGGCATGTAAATTTGTAGGAGATGCCTTCACTTTGCATTAAGAGTTGGAGCTTCTTACTGACCAACTCACCACTATTTTTAGCTTGAAACACCTTTAGAGTTGTAATTTATTATTCTAAATAATTTACCAAAAGTAACCATAGACTAGACCACATATAGTGGTCCAAAAATTTTCAAACCAAACTTGACTGCTAAAAGGGTTTAGACCAAACTCAACTTGACCGCTAACATGTGGTCAAGTTTGGTTAATTTCCGTTTAAAACCATTATTGTGTGGTATTTACTAGCCGCATTTTTAATGAAGACAAAAAAGTTTAGTAATAACATGATTAAGTTTTAATGTCAAGTTATTAATTCTCTTCAATAAAAATGATACTTTTAATAAATGCGTAAATATTATATTCAACACATTAGATGGAATGTTTCGTATATTACATGCACTTAATAAATTTTTAATTTCTTTTCAAAGATTGTATATATATATACATATATAAATGACAACATTAATATAAAATTCATTCTCAACACTAATAAGGGAAAATGTTGAGATAATTTGTAATATTTTCTATACATAAAAAAAATCATGAGTATAAAAATTTACTTGACTATACATATAGACACACATACATACGCATATATAGAGTTGGCCAAGTTCGATTTGAACGGTTAACCAATTGCCCAGACTATGACCAAGCCATTGAAGGATGGTCTGAAGACTTTTTAGACTAAACTTGATCACAATACTCATCTAGACTAGACTTCACCAGGCGGTTTGGCCAAGTTTGGTTTTGTCTGATAGTCAAGTTTGGTTTCATGTACCACTACTACATAAATGACGTATAAAATCACATTTTGAGGCATCGTTTGTATTCTAAAACCCAACGCCTAAACCCTACAACGTCGGCTGAAAACACAAACCGACATCTATATGTGAAGACCGGCTGATTTTCATAAGACACAGGCATCACTTTTTATATAGCATCAGTTGCACAATAAGAAACCGACATCTAAAATCACCCGCCAAATCTAATTTTTTTCGTGCAAAAAAATTACCTCCAAAATTTCACATACGATGTCGGTTGTTGACCAAGTAACTGACGATTAAAGGTTTTTCGCGAGACAGAAGTCGGCCCCATTTTTGTCGTCAGTTTTCTTACAATAACTGACGTAGATGCGTTTTTGTGCGTTGTCCCTGCGAAAATTTTTACCTCCAAATTGCCCAATTGGTGTTGGTTGTTGACCAAGTAACTGAGACTATGGTCGTAGTTCAAGAATATTTTTTTTGTCGGCATACGTAGATAGACGTCGGGTTTTTTAGATGAAACTGATGACTATAATTGAACATAGTTGTCGGTTTCTAAAACAACCGACAACGATGGTCAACTTAATAGAGCCCGCGAAACAGACTCTTACCCATTCTTTGTTTTATCGCGATTTCACCAATGCTAGGTCTGGCGATTTTATTGTCGCTCATTGCGCCGCCGGTCTCCATATGCCATCGCCTGTCGTCGTCGTGATTTCACCAGTTGATGTGCTTGATCACCGCCTGTGCTCAACATCGCTAGAGCTTTGGAACTCAACGCCGACAGAACTTGGCAGAGTTTGTGTCGCCGCTTCCCCTCTTCCTTGCCGGAGCCGCTGCCGCCGCTAACCCTCTTCCTCGTTGGAGTCATCGCTGCCACTACCCCTCTTCCTTGTCCGACCCTCCTGAGCCCGACTGCTACTCCTCAATCTTCTCTACTGACTGCTTCTCCTCCATCTGCTCAACGATTGTTGCTCCTCCATCTGCTCAGCCTCCGTCACCTTAGAAGGTAGGCATTAAAGAATTTTGCATGATTAATATATATTATATGAAATGAATGGATGATTTTATGATTTTTGCACTTCTATTGATATTATATGAAATGAAATAAATGTTAGTGCAAATAAATGTTAAGAACATGAATCCATATTGTATGATGTAGAATGATGATGATATTGCATGAGCTAGTTTGAAATTTTGAAATCAATTATGAATGATAGGATACCTACATTTATGTTTAATTATGAATCCATATTGTATGATGTATATTGATGATAATGCATGAGCTAGTTTGAAATTTTGAAATCAATTATAAATGATAGGATACCTACATTTTATGTTTAATGATTATCTTGTTGACAACATATGCATGTATATTTGAGATGTTGAAATCAATTATGCTATTGTAAATCAACCTAGGATATGAATGATGAAACTAGGATCATTGGTATAGGAATGAGAACACATGTATTTGTTGGCCTAGAAACTCATCCAAGATTTACTCATGAGGAGTAAAT
Organism: Alisma plantago-aquatica; assembly: GCA_963693085.1. Classification (NCBI taxonomy): domain Eukaryota; kingdom Viridiplantae; phylum Streptophyta; class Magnoliopsida; order Alismatales; family Alismataceae; genus Alisma; species Alisma plantago-aquatica. The sequence continues at coordinate 365,318,965 of OY856414.1, forward strand.
CTTGGATAGTCCCCAGTTTGGGACTGTTCTTGAACACTTAATTTCACTTAGGATGTAAGTGTATAATGTGTATTGGGTTTTTAAGAAAATTTTGGTAGCATTTCCCCGTTTGTTCTCTAAGTACATATGTACTTGGAGAACAGTGAGGAAATGCTGTCAAAATTTTCTTGAAAACCCCATACACATTATACACTTACTAGTGAGATTAGGTGTTCAAGAATGGGATAGGTGGTACATATTTATTAGATATAAGACCTTAAACCCTAAACTTTTAACCATAAACCCTAATCTTTTAACCCTAGACCCTAATCTTTTAACCCTAAACCCTAATATATACTTGTTTTCTCTTTGATCATGAATGGATACATCATGGATGTCCATTCCAAATCGCTGCACCCCAGAGTTTATTTCTGGTCTTGATTAGTTTATTATATTTGTCGAGGAACATAGGAAACAACCTGGAGATAGGTTCTAGTGTCCATGTAGGCATTGCGGTAACAACTTGAAAGTCAGCACTAGTGACAAAATCAAAAGTCATGTCATGTGCAATGGGATTGTACAAGGCTATACAGAATGGCACTGGTATGGAGAGATTTCAAACCAGAAATTAGTGGATGTTGATAGCAGTGTTTGTGTGGAAGAAGAAATTGCCTCTGATGACATAGATGTGAATGAACTAGTTCCAGTAGACATCGTTGATGTGATGCTGGATAGTTGTGGGGTAGAGCACACTGATCCACCTCCCATGTTTAGAAACATTGTGCATGATGTTGAGATACCATTATACACAGATTGTACTAAGTTTACGAAGCTTAGCGCTGTGTTGAGATTGTATAAGCTGAAAGCTAACAATAGATGGAGCGACAAAAGCTTCACGTCATTGTTGCCTTTGTTGAAAGAAATTCTTCCTCAAGGAAACGAGCTGCCAATCTCAACATACCAGTTAAAGAAATTATTGTGCCCAATGGGAATGGAGGCCAACAAGATACACGCATGCCCGAATGATTGTGTATTATTTCAAAAAGACTATGTGGATTTGAAAGATTGTCTAAAATGTGGTGCGTCAAGATATAAATTGACGAGTTCAGGGGAGTCCAAAACTGGTTCTCCTGCCAAGGTGATGTGGTATCTACCTATAATATCATGATTTCAACGCTTGTTTGCCAATCCGATAGATGTGAAGAATTTGAGGTGGCATGCAGATGTTAAGAAAAATAATGATGAGATCCTACGACGTGCGTCTGATTCCCCACAGTGGAAGAAGATTGATTTATTGTACCCTAAATTTGGTGGAGAAGTCAGGAATCTAAGACTTGGGCTTTGTACTAATGGGATGAATCCGTACGGGACATTGAGCAGCCAACATAGCACTTGGCGAGTTATGCTTGTTATATACAATCTTCCACCCTAGTTGTGTATGAAAAATAAGTACGTTATGTTGTCGTTGTTGATATTGGGCCCTAAACAACCTGGAAATGATATCGACGTTTATCTTGAACCTCTGATTGATAACTTAAAAAAGCTTTGGGGTGAAGGTGTGATGACCTATGATGCTTCAGGAAGAGAGACATTTTGTTTGCACGCTATGTTGTTTTGCACTGTTAATGACTTTCTAGCATATGGGAATTTGTCTAGATATAGTGTCAAAGGATCTAAAGCATGTCCTATATGTGAAGAGAACATTGATTCAATACAAATAAAACATGGCGGCAAGATTGTATATCTTGGTCATCGAAGGTTTTTTCCAAAATTCCATCTGTATCGTAGGTTGCGCAAAGCATTTAATGGACGGAATGAGGAACGGAGTGCACCTAAACCAATACCAGGGGAGGTTGTTTATGAATGAGTAAAAGACTTTGCCAATGAATTTGGTAAGAGATCACAATGTACCATGGCCATACAGAGTGCCAAATCTTTATTCAAGAAGAAGTCAATATTTTAGGATCTTCCTTATTGGAGTTCTTTAGCAGTCAGGCATTATATCGATGTCATGCACGTTAGGAAAAATGTCTGTGATAGCGTCATTAGTACTCTGTTGAATATACCAGGTAAGACTAAAGATGGGATAAAATCCAGAATGGACCTATGAGAAATGGGAATAAGGACAAAATTAACAGAAGTAGTTAGTAGCGATCAAAGAACATACTTACCTCCCGCTTGTTACACGTAGTCTAGAAAGGAGAAGAAAGCTTTTTGTGAATGCTTGGTAAATGTTAAGGTGCCAGAGGGTTACTCATCCAACATCCGTAGATTGGTATCAATGAAAGATCTAAAGTTGATAGGTCTTAAATCTCATGATTATCACACTCTAATGCAACAAATATTGCCCGTGGCAATTTGATCTATATTGCTGAAGCATGTAAGGTTTGCAATCACCAGACTTTATTTCTTTTTCAACAGTCTGTACAGCAAAGTTATGAACCCTGATACTCTCGATAAATTGCAAAGAGAAGTGGTTGTTACCCTATGTCAGCTTGAGATGTATTTTCCTCCTTTGTTCTTTGATATCATGGTACATCTTGTTGTCCACTTGAATAGGGAAGTGAAAATGTTGGGACCAATTTTCTTGCATTGGATGTATCCCTTTGAACGATACATGAGCATTTTTAAAGGTGATGTTCGAAACTGTTATCAGCCTGAAGGGAGGATTATTGAGGGTTATGTGGCGAGAGAGGTTGTGGATTTTTGCAATGACTTTCTGAGTGGTAATGATGCTCTTGTTAATGAAAATAATATTGAGGAGTATTATGGCAAAGGAATTTTTGGATCACAAATGAAAGTAATCATCCGTGAGCAGTTGGAACAAGGTCACTTGTATATTTTACACAACATCGACGAAGTGAGTATTTATATCGAGGAACATACCAATTTTATCAAGAGAGAATATCCTCGATCCAATTCAATGTGTCTTGGTAGATAGCATAACAAGACATTTATTAAGTGGTTTGAAGATAAAGTCTTATATAAACGATCTCAAACACCAAATAATCTTACTGAAACTATCAAATGCCTCACCTTTAAACCAAAATTGAATGTTATGTCTTATGAAGGGTTTGACATAAATGGATTCTCATATTACACAAAGTGTCAATATGATAAGAGTAGCGTCCAAAACAGTGGGGTCACCCTTCAAGCGTCTTCATTGTTTTTTGCAAGTGCAAAGGATAGGATCCCACGTGAAGCTAAAATGTCATATTATGGTGTCATTGAAGACATATGGGAGTTTGACTATGTAGATTTCAGAATTCTTCTCTTTAAATGTAATTGAGTTGATAACACCAAAGGAGTTATTGTGGATGAATTGGGTTTCACATTAGTGAAATTTGAAAAGATTGGTGAGAAGGGTGAACCATTCATATTGGCATCACAGGAGAAACAAGTATTTTATATCGATGATCCTGCAAATGATAAATGGTCGGTTGTTCTTCATGGTAAAATATAGTTCATTGAAGATCCTATAGATGAAGAAGAGTACTATGATAAGTATGATGACTCCAGTCTATTCTCAGTTGGGTTGCCAACACCACCAAATATTGAAGCTAATGATGACTTGTATGTGCGCGGAGATCACAATGAAGGATTGTTAATTGATAAAAGATGGAAATATTAGAGGCATGCATGTTTATATTTTTTTATATGTTTTATTTTTCTGAATGTGAAATTTACAATGTTTTATTATTTTCTAGTTATGTCAAATGCTAAATGTTTGATTTTTTAATGAAACTTTCAGATGGCTGAGAATGAGCATGATGACCGTGATGACGATTACCGTGAGGGTGAGGATATCAATGTGCTGCCTCACAATGTAAGTTTTAAAAATATATCATATATTTCTATCTATATGTCCATTTATAGTTATATCTTGTAAGTGTGTTTATTTTGTCAAATTTTAGGTTGATGATGTACCCCCTGAAGAACTTGGGGCACTTGATGAGCAACAAAAAAATTTAAAAAGTGAGGGGCGTCACTATGATGAACAAGTTACTACAACAAAGGGGCAATGGACCCAAACTGGCTGTGGATTTTGATCATGTAGGAAATCCAGTTGGAGTGAACCACAACTCGTTTATTTCATATCTTGGGGTTCTTACTTGTAGCCATTGTAGTCCTAATGTAGAATCTTGGCATAAAGTTCCTAAGGGGAAGAAAGACTTAGTATGGAAGGAACTATGCGTGAGTTATTATTATTTGCAATTCTATTTTGTAGATTACTAATTTTTAGGATACTAGTTAATAGCAATTCTATTTTGTAGAGTATATTTGAATTGGATGAAAAGATGCATCATAAATGCGTGATGCAACGTTGTGGGGGGGGTCCTAAGGAACTATAGGACAAATCTCACCCGAGATTACATATGAGATGTTGAGAAGAGGAAGAAGCCAGCCACTGAGAAATGGAACTACATGGACCCCAATGACTGGGAGGAGTTTGTTACCAAACAAAAAATTGATGAATTCAAGGTATTAAGTGCCACTCCCAATTTAATTAATATACGTTCTTATGTATTCACCTATTTAAGATTAACCTTTAGTGTTACTAACCAAATCAATGTGCTTACTAAAAGGCTATCAGCAATGCTCAAAGAGCAAGGTGTGCACTAAATGTGTATGACTACACGATGGGTCCAAAAGGCTATGCAGGCGTTTACCAAAGACTACAGGCTGAGTCTACTACTCAGTCTACTATTACTCAAGAGACTGCAGAGTCCTCTACTATTGGTCCCGCACCTATGCCTCACCATGCTATGTGGATAGTTGGAAGGAAAAATAAGAAAGGAGATATAACTAAGTCTGCAACTCCTAAGGCGGCTGCAAAAATGGTAAAATTCAACTCTTAGAGCAATCGATATTGATTATTGTTATGTTTACTTACCAATTTCTATTGATGGCGATTAGTGGGAGCTTCACGAGCAGAGGAAGGAAGGAAAATTCATCCCTGAGGGCACAAGAGATGAATTGACAGTTTCTCATGGTAACACAGAGCATCCTAGACGTGTTAGGGGTGTAGGCACTGGTGTGGGCATAAAAGCGTTCTTTGGGCCATCACAGTGCAAACCTGTCCCAAAAGCAGGATTATCAAATGTTGAGGTAACCTATTCTTTTTTGAGAATGTTATTGCGAAAGGGAATTCAATAATCAAAAGCTAGTGTTTCTTTTGTCGATGTATAGGTAGATGAGTTAATTAATAAGAGAATCCAAGAAGCAATGGAGAAGTGGTAGGCGCCTTAGGCTGCCACTTAGACAGTACTTGTGGCGTGCCGCTCTTCTCCTAATGCAGAGGTTGGGAGTAATCCTATAGACCCACCTAGCATGTGCGCTCTAAATATTTTTATGAAATAGTAGCTAGTCTTTTCAAGATGATATATTTATGTATATATGTATATAACATTCTTTATGTAAATTTGTAGGGGTTGAAGCCATACCGTCTAAAAAGTCAAGAATTTATTTTATGCCCACCCAGATTCTGAAATGCTTGGTGAAGCAGAAGGCGGAGTGATATTGTGGCCCAAAACGGATGTCGTCTATACTAATATTGTATGGTAAATTTATATTATGTTAATTTGTTAGTGTGTATATATGAGTCCATTGATCTGAAATTATATATATATAGGTCAAAAGGAATATACTCGCTACATCTCGGCCTCCACCGCCACCTCTTGAAGTACCTAGTTGGCTTCCAAGGGACCTATACACCCCGTTAAGTCCTAATTGTAGGGGTATGGCAGTATGGATAGGCGAACATATCCCAAATTGTCCTATAAATGTTTTGATTCTGGAGGATGTTGTAGGTGAATCATATGATAAGAATCTATATATATAAGATAGTTTGGAGTTGTTTCGTTATGATTGGCTGAATACATCTATGATAGAGCTATGGATATGGTGAGATCTTATTTATACATCCATATACCTTGTTTTATGTATAGTGATATGGTTCCTTATATATTAATGTATATGTAATACATGTTTTGCAGCCACTTACACACGATCTGTAAAGATTTTTTATTTTCCCTTGTGGGATTTCTAGTTCCATCTTTGATCAGTCTTGTAGATAAAGACCCTTCATCAGTTACCTCATACTGCTCTACTACTTTTAAATATTTTGGTAAAAAAAAGAAGATGGTGATAATAGCTCCATTCAATATTGAGTAAGTTTGCTTTGCTTATAATTTGGACTTAAGATAATTACAATTTTATTGTGGATTTTGAGTTATTAATTTTAAACTTTTTTACCTCTAGTGGTAAGTATTTGGAGTTACTGGTTATTGTCCCCAAGATGTTCACTGTTTATTATCTAGATCATGCGGGGAAGGAATCAGACACATTATATGGACACCCAATGAAAAGGTCATTATTCACGTGAGAAATATTTCATATTTTTATATCTATTAACATCTGTTATTACATTGCTATTTAATTATACAATTTAATGTGTTACATTAACATGTAGGGCTTTAAGAGAGTTCAAAAAAGTTGGAGGAAACATCTCCAAGAAAAAGAAATAGTTACTAATTTGGGAGAATGTGAAAGTAATTTCCCGATTCCAATGTATATATTATTTATGTGAACTGTGCTTGTTTGTATTTTTGAACATTTTGTATATTTCAATTTATAGTGTGCTAAACAAGACAACGGTTGGGCATGTTCATACTATGTGATGCGATATATGGACCTAATTATCAAACATGCTGCAATGGAAATCGATACCATACAACAGGTATTATATATAGTATCATTAGATAATATGAAATATATCAATCTTATTATATATTATTAATTATATATATACTTCATTCTTTTTGCAGGTGTTTAAAACCAGTGACTTCACTACAGGTGAAAAGTTATTAGATGTACATACTCCCTATACGATGAAATAATTAGATGATGTAAGAGAATAATGGGAAAAAGCCTTACAAGTAGTGGGAATTTTTTATTATGATTGGGATACTAATGACGATAATGATGATGATGATAATAATAATAAAGAATGATATTTCTAAACTTTGTTCTCATAATTATTTTTGTATTTGATGACATGTGAATGATTTTTTTTTAATTGTCATATGTGTGAATGTGAAGATGATCAATACATGAATGTTTCTACATGTGTCTGAATGTGAAAAGAGATGAAATGAATGGAACTGCAGGTTGCTAAATGTGTGTGAAAATGGAGGAAATTTGAAATGGAACTACTGGTTTCCACATGTGCGTGATGAAAAATAATATGAATTAAATGTGCTTATACATGTGTGTGAATCACATGATCATAAATTGTTGTCTATCCTTGTTGATTTTGTAGGTTTGTGGTATGTTGTTGGCTGAAATCAAAGGGTGTTGTAAACCTACAGTTCATAATTGAATTGTAGGTTCTGCATCCTGCTGGCCAGCCGGACAGCAGGCTTGCAAACTGATAAGAGAAAAAAATCAGAACATAGGCGTCGGTTATTAGTATAAACCTTACTGTGTCAGTTATTAGTATAACACCGACGTATTTATCCCTTTTCTGGGGGATGATTTTTTTTCCTTTCTGGCGTCAGTTATTAGTACAAAGCCGACATCTTTTAGAGGGATATAGTGTCAGTTATCGGTAAAAATGGATGCCTATTGTGCCCTTGTTGGCGTGTTTTATTGGTGGCGGGAAGGGTTATGGCATCGATTATTAGTACAAAGTCGATGTATTTTAGAGGGATATAGTGTCAGTTATCGATAAAAATTGACGCCTATTATGCCCTTACTGGAGCATTTTATTGGTGGTAGAAAGGGTTATGGCGTCGGTGTTAAAATCGACACTGAAGGTTTCTACTTTTGGCGGCCCCCACTTGGGTGTCGCTTTGAAATTGACGCCAAAAGGCTTAGTTAATCGACACTAAAGGCCAGTTCTGTACTAGTGTACAACCCTAGGATAGGTTATTCGATCAATTGGAGAGTCCATTTTATTCACCATATCTCATCCAATCGGTCGATTGGATTGGATGTAGTCTCATGACTGGTCTATATCTAAGGATCGGTGTAGAATGTTCTAAAAGTAGTCACCTGAGTGGACTAGCCATTCGGCCAGTTGGAAATCATGGGTGTTTAATTATAAAGCAACCACCCAAGATAGTCCCTTGATTGGACTAAGCTTGTCGACTGACTGGCTTTCTATGGGATGGCTGCTAAAAATTGGTTATTGCCTTTTAGTTTCCCATGATGAAATAAAAAGCATGCTTCCCTGTTGTTCCAATAGATAGGGGCATGATAACTAGGGTTTTAGTTACAAATATTGTGTGAGAAAATGAGACACCTTTCAAGATCTTTTGACTAGCTGTCATTACCCAAAAAGGAAAGAAGTAGGGAAGAGAGACGCTAACACTTTACCAATAGAAGGCTACTCCTTCCATACTAATTCTTGGAGAGCAACATGGAGTTCCCCATTATGTGCAGCCTGTATAGAGATGTGGCATTGGTGGCTATGTTGGGATATCATCTTTGACACTATCTTCCACCTCTATTCTTGTGTACTTCATCGTTGAATCTACCCCAAGACAAAGATTAACATCACAAACCTTCCTTCACATTATATTTGTAAGGACCCTGACCTCCGTTTAGGGTTTACCCTATTTTCATTGCTTAACCCTGATGCTTTGTTGCTTGCTAATCACCTTTTATGGTGATTAGGATTTGTTGGAGCTTTGTTGAGAGCTGGAGGTGCTACTTCCAATTAACCCAAGTCTAGGGTTTGTGGGCAAGTTTGTCACCTTGTGTGATGTTCCTCCCTCTCCTTTCTTCCTCTAGTGTTGAGAGGAAGGTTTGGGCTCGTTGCTTGAGTTCCTTTGGGCTTGGTTGAGCTTTTTGGGCCTTGTGGTGCCTTGCCTTTGCTTCTTTGGACCTTGTGTCAGGCAAGAGAGCCCTGTGTCAGCTAGTAGTGTGTTTCCCAGGTGTGTGTCGCCCTGGTGGTGTGTCGCCCAGGGTTGTGTCGGCTATGTTGGGTGGGTATGTCACCCATGGACCCTTTGACCTTCTTTGACCTTGTTTGTGTCACCACTAGTGGACACTTGGTGTTTGATGCTTTCCTGTGGCAATGGCTTTGAACATGTGTTTAGGGCATGTGGATTTGCTCATGGACAAGTGTCCCTATGTGGGCGACACCTTTCCATACCTTCCCTTGTTTTCTCCTCCATCCCCTTCTATATATGTGTTTCCTTTCCCTTGCTAAGTATCCCTTTAGTTCCTTAGTCTTCCTCTCCTTGGTGCATGACACACTCTCTTATCTTGCAAGCTTGGTGGTCGATCCTTGCCTTGGAGTCTCCTTCTTCCTCTAGTGGTGGTCGAACCCTAGAGTGCCTTGCTCTCCTCCTTGTGGTGGTGCTTGGAGCTTGGAGCTAGGAGCTTGGAGCCTTCTTAAGGCGGGTTACATAACTCCTAACCCTAACTACATTACCATCTTCTATGTTCTTGTTCTTGTTGTTTATGATTGGCTATGCTTGTTGTTAGTTTGGTTTCCTTGCTTAGTTACACCTTTTTGGCCGAACCTATGTTCTAGGGTTTCTTGGTGAGCAATACTCTCTTCTCTCCTAGGTCTTGAGGAGTGAGATTGAGTTCTAGTATCATGAGCAACACTCCTCTCTCATTTAAGTTGAGAGGTGAGCTTGTGTTCTAGTAGCTTGAGAAACACCCTCCTCTCACCATGGACTTGATGGGTGAGCTTTTTAGTAGTTCTGAACCTTGTTAGAGTTGTTCCTTGTGTTGCCCGATTGGTGACAAGAGATGTGCAAGACCCCTCTCTCTTGATAGTTGAGAGGTGAGCCATCTTCTTGACCCATTAGGGTTTGGTGCCCTTGTGCTTAAGGATGGAGACGACCTTGTGGAGTTGCTTCTTGACCGTTATGAGCTTGGGGGAGGTGTTGCCCGATATCCCTCTTGACCTAGAGCCTTGGACGACACATCTTGTGGTTGTGACGGGTGTCACCTTGGTTCCCGTTTTGTGTGTGTCGAGCATCACACCTGGATGAGCAACATGCCCGATACACTTAGCCTTGGGATGGTTTGATGTCGTTAGGCATTGAGGTTGTTAGCAAGCTCTGTGATATTGTGACGGGCGTCGCGTTATCTCTGCCCTATGTGTCGGCCGATAGGTTCAGGTTGGGGAGCTGAGCACGACGCTACGTTGCCCGACACCATGATGTCCGACAGAGCATTGCACGACAGACCCTGCTACACGTTACAACTTGCACGACATGCCCATGAGCTCTGTTGCCCGATAGGTTTATGGTTGTTATCCCTGGGTTACACGACCCGTCGTTTCTCGATACTCTTCTTTGGTTGAGCTGCACGCCTGATTGCTCATTGCCAGTGGTGCACGACACAACGTTGCACGTTACACCCTTGGGTTGGGCCGATATGTGCTGACTGTTAGGCGTTGGGTGATGGGGGGCAGTACCCTGCCCGATACCACCTTTGGTGAGGAAAGTGAACGCTTCTAATGAGGGTGCCCTACCCGACACACCTTTGGTGAGGGTGGTGAGTGTTTTTAGTGATGGTCATGTTCTTTATGGAAAGTGATATGTTAAATGTTGTTCTTGCTATCACGTTTAGTCTTGATGGTGGCCCTTGATATGCTTGATGGTAATTGTAATGGTAGAACTCATCTATGTAACTTAACATGACTATACCTATGTATGTGATCATCTTGAATCATCTGCATAATGCTAAGAAATGATAAGCATGTAAGATGCTTGCTTAATGATATGACCTATATAGGTTGAGGCATGAATGATATCATATATATAATCAATCAATATTTCCCTATGTTGATAAGATAATCTTGCTATAATCTATGATGATTGTACTAACCATGCAGGTGATGCATAGCCAAGAAAAGGGATATGAGGTATACATGATGAGTAACACCGCTTTAATGGTTACCCTTGATAATGAGATGACATGTATGATGTGTTTGGATAAAGTACTTGGGATTGCTATCCCACGATGATGATGTACGCCTTGAGAGGCAGTGGCAGTATGTGATGAGGGATTGAGATCCCATGGCAATGTTATGATCCTTGAGAATGGATCTGGATGATTGGCAAGAGGCCAAGTGGTAACATGTGATGTTGGATCCTTGCGTGATGGATCAGGATGATATTGATTACAATAAAAGCATAATTTTAAGTTTCATATTGTTTATTCTTGTCATAGTTTGCATGTTATACGACTTGGTCAAATCTTGCAATCCATTTAAAATATACTAATTAATTATAGTGGAACAAATCATGTAGTATGCCCTGGCCATAGATCCATCTTCGTCAGGAGCTGGTGATGGTGAAATGGGTTCTCCTACGGGTTAACCCGGAGCGCATATTGTTGAATATGCGAGGTTTCTCCTAGCCTAAAGTAGAGAGGGAATCGAGTGCAGCTACGGTTGCAGACTCAGATATATATATATATATATATATATATATATATATATATATATATATATATATATATATATATATATATATATAGAGAGAGAGAGAGAGAGAGAGAGAGAGAGAGAGCATGGTGATCAGGCCCATGGCTCAGAGTTGATAGAGCATGAATGCGTTCATGACTAAGAGCACAGTGAATAGGCTTGTGGCTCAGATATACTAGCACTGTGACCTGTACCAAGGCAGGCTAGGCAGAGGGTAGCCTACAGGAACTGACCCTGTGGCTGAGGCCACTTAAGCATGAGATTGCGGTCCTGTTTGTGTTTTACTCGTGCACTGACCACGAGGCAGAGAGGTCGTGGAGTCCGTCTCTTCCATTGACCTTGTATGGCACCGGCTTGGGTTTCGCAACCGAAGGTTGGATTTGAGCGGTACGGCTCACATCCTCAGGGCATAATAATACGTAATCCAGTCATTTAGTATTTACTACTTAAGACAAACACGAAACATTGGTTGAGGCCTTGCTTGTGTAGTTAATCTTGTAGTTACTTACACATTCCTTATGTTATGAAGTAAGACCTTATAAATCTTATCTTGTTAATCATGTTCCATAAAGAAATACTTTGGTATGTGCCTTCTGTATAGCCTGATAAGAATAGCTTGTTTATATAGACTACTCTTGTTATACCTCTGATCAGTTATCTACTTTATCCTTCTGAGGTTTTGTAGTTTCGGCGGGGAGTTATGATTCTCGCTGGGACTGTGTGTCTCACCCCACTGGTTTACACCCTTTTTAGGTGGTCGAGCTAGACATGGTGATGGTCACGGAGTTGCGGCCGAGCCGCAAGACGAGCAGTAGAAGGCAAGTGATGGACATGCTGCTATTTTGGATGTTTTGTAGTAAAGTCTAGAGTCATCCCTGTAATCTCAGGTCCTTGGGAGAATTTTTGACGTTGTTTCATGATGTATAGTTGTTGATCCTTTGTATATCCTGCTGCTGGCCAGATGTGGGCCTTTATGTACATATAAATAGGTGATGAACTCATGTGATGGCAAGACAGCTGTTGCTCTAAGTTGTGGACGCATATCAAGGCTTGTAAATGTTTATATAACATGTTTCCTTGCAGGATGTGGACTTAAATGTAATAGTTTTCTCAGTTTACCTACTTTCCTCAATCGGTTTTAATTAACCTGTATTTTTCATAATCTGTGGTTATGGTGATTTCCGCACATTTTTGCGTAACACCTCGCTGTCTGTGTGATAGTGGGATGTGTTGCCACAAGTTTTGGTATCAAAGCTCTAGGTTTGCTGAGTCTACAGGGATTTAGGACTAGGTTGTGTCTGTTCTTGTGAGTTTTCCAGATTTTCTCATAATCATCTTCTGCCATCAGCAGAAGAAAAGCCAAGATGTCTGGAAACCATGAAGAACATGATGCTGAGCACAACGATGATGCATATGTTGATGGAGCTATAGGGCAGGCACATGAAGATCGGGTGCCTGAGGTCCCCCAACCTGACCCAACCATTCTCGAACACCCTGTCTATCAACAGCTTATGGGGCAGATAATGGATACATGAATCTCATGGTAGAGAGATTGCCAGTGCCTCCGCCGAGAGCACAGGCTCCCCATGGTGAAACATCAGGTATTGGGAAGACCTTTGAGCGGATTCGCCGAGTCGGAGCTTCGGATTATGTTGAAACGGCTGATCCAGCAGATGCAGATCTGTGGCTGACAAGTCTTGAGAAGGCTTTCTGGATCCTCGACATCCCTAAAGCGGACAAAGTAAAGCACACTGTCTACCTTCTGAAAGGTAATGCTGGTCACTGGTGAACCATCGAGGAGGAGAAGCGACCTGGTGAGGTGATCTGTTGGGAGGTTTTCCGGCGCGAGTTCGTCAGTAGATACTTCCCGAAGACGTATCTAGATGAGAAGATCAGTCAATTTGAGAGCTTGCGACAAGGAACGATGAACATCACCAAGTACGAGGCCAAGTTCATGAACCTGTTGAGGTTTTGTCCTCACATGGCGACGAAAGATGAAGAGTGAATCAGACATTTTGAGAAAGGTCTGAGTTCTAAGCTGACAACACCTATTTCTGCGTTGGAGAATCGGGAGCGGTTTGCTATGTTTGTGGAATCCGTCTGGAGGATCGAACGATCAGTAAGGGAGAAAAGAGAATCTATGTCTAAAAAGAGGCATGCTCAGTTTCAGGGACAGAGGTTTGGTGGCATCAAGAAGCCAAGGTTTGCAACACCGTCAGTGATGAGAGGTTCCAGTGCACCGTCGCAGTGGTCCCCAAGTAAGGGAAGAAGTTATGTTTCTTCACCATCAAAGGCACATAGTACAGCTTCTATGGCAGTGACAGGGCCATCTAGGCCACGGTTTGACGATAGGGCATGCCATCGGTGTGCGCAGATCAGGAATTTCAGGTTCAATTGCCTGAATGGAGATGTCGAAGTGACACAGCATCCGAGGCAGAATCATCAAGGGTCTGATAGACAACATCCCAGTAGTAGCAGAGGGCGAGGATGTGGTCAAGCGTCACAAGCGGAATCGTCTTCTCAAGGAAGCAGATGACATGGACAGTAAGCAACAACTCGATTCTATGCTATGAGTCATCCAGAGGCGATAGTCAACCCACGAGTAGTGACAGGTTAGATGGAGTTATTTCATTCTGATATATCTTCTTCTTGCTTTATATCTGTTCTGGTTGACCCGGGTGATACACACTCTTTTATCGCCTATAGTATGCTTGAGAATTGTTGTTTACCTGTTAGCTGTAAGAAAGGTAGTTTGTTGTTAGAAACCCCTCTTGCTGGTTCCTCGATGCTTCGAGAAGAGTGTCCATCGTGTGTCTTATCTTTTTTGGGACACAGCATACAAGTGGATCTTATACCACTTGATATGCATGGTTTTGATGTTATCCTTGGGATGGATACCTTAGAGAAGTATAAGGTTGTTTTGGACTGTGGCTCCAAGCAAGCTGTGTTTGATGATGATAGCGGTATGAAGTGGATATTCCAGGGAGATAGGAAGATTCTTCCGACGTGTCTAGTATCCGCTATGGTGGCAGATAGGTTGTTACGACAAGGATGTAAGGTGTTCTTAGCTCACGTTGTGGATACCATTGTGGATACCAAGGCAAAGGGTCCTAGCCTTAAAGAGGTGACAGTTGTCTGAGAGTTTGCAGATGTGTTTCCCGAAGAGTTCCATGGTGTTCCTCCAGCCTGAGAGATTGATTTTGAGATCAATCTGGTTCCAAGAACACATCCTGTTGCACAGACACCATATAGGATGGCTCCAATAGAGATGGCAGAGCTTAAGAAGCAGTTGCAAGAGTTGTTGGAGAAAGGTTTCATCCGACCGAGCACGTCTCCTTGGGGTGATCTAGTACCGTTTGTCAAGAAGAAGGATGGATCGATGCGGTTGTGTATAGACTACCGGCAGTTGAATAAGGTTACAATCAAGAACAAGTACCCGTTGTCAAGGATAAATGATATGTTCAATCAGTTGCGTGGTGCTACAGTGTTTTCAAATATCGATCTACGGTCCAGATATCATCAGCTGAGGATTAAGGCGGATGACATACCAAAGTCAGCTTTTAGGACAAGGTATTGTCACTTCGAGTTTGTGGTTATGCCGTTTGGACTAACCAATGCACCTGCTACTTTCATGGACTTGATGAACAGAGTGTTCTGTCCATTCCTAGATCAGTTTGTTGTAGTCTTTATAGATGACATCCTGATCTACAGTCGGGACAAGCAAGAGCATGAGCAACATCTTCAACTAGTGTAGACTCTTCTTCGCCAACATCAGTTGTATGCCAAGTTCAGTAAGTGTGAGTTCTGGTTGGAAGAAGCAACTTTCTTGTGTCATGTGATATCTGCAGAAGGATTCAAAGTAGACCTGAAGAAGGTGGAGTCCTTTGTAGAATGGGTACAGCCAAAGACGCCGACAGAAGTTCACAATTTTCTGGGTTTAGCAGGTTACTACCGGAGGTTTATCAAGGACTTCAGTGCAATTGCGTTGCCGATGACAAAGTTGACAAGAAAAGATGTACCCTTTGTCTGGGATGATCACTGCCAGCAAGCTTTCCAGATTTTGAAGGAGAAGTTGACCAGTGCTCCAGTATTAATCCTACCAGAGCCTGGAAAGGGCTATGTTGTCTTCTGTGATGCTTCCAAGAAAGGTTTAGGTTGTGTGCTGATGCAGGAAGATCATGTGGTTTCTTTTGCTTCGTGACAGCTTAAGAAACACGAGGAGAACTATCCGACTCATGACTTGGAGTTGGCAGCAGTGGTTCATGCATTAAAGATTTGGAGACACTATCTTTACAGGGAAGTGTGTCAGATCTTTACGGATCATAAGAATCTGAAGTACATCTTCTCGCAGCATGAGTTGAACATGCGACAACGTCGATGGATGGAGCTAATCAATGATTATGACTGCACCATCGAGTATCATCCTGGTAAGGCGAATGAGGTAGCTGATGCGCTTAGCCGAAAGTCTTCTTCTTTTCCTTCAACGAGGGCACACTTGAGTTCCCTGGTATGCCATAGATTGGATATGCTTGTATCCTTACGGCAGATGAATGTACAGATGGAAGTTTCCCTGTTAGCTGGACTTTTAGCACAGATGCAAGTCAAGCCTACGCTGAGACAACAGATTAAAGATGCACAACAGAGAGATGATACGATATAGTTGATCATATCAGAGTGGCACAACGAAAAGCGTGATGGGTTCCATGAGTCCGAGGATGGGCTAGTCTGCTATCGTGATAGGATGGTGGTTCTCGATGCTGACAATCTGAGGGAGTTAGTACTTGAGGAAGTGCACACGTCGATGTATGCTATGCATCCAGGAGTCACCAAGATGTATCATAGTCTGAAGGACTTGTATTGGTGGTCCGGCTTGAAGAAGGATGTAGCTGAGTTCGTGGCTAGGTGTGCAGTATGTCAGCAAGTCAAGGCTGAGCATCAAAATCCGGCAGGTACATTGCAACCCTTGCCAATACCATAATGGAAATGGGATCATATAACCATGGATTTCGTAGTTGGTCTACCCAGGACAACTAGGAATCATGATTCCATTTGGGTTATAGTGGACAGATTGATGAAGTCTTCCCATTTCATACCGGTGAAGACAACGTATACAACCGAGAAGCTCGCTCGAATATATGTGGATGAGATAGTGCATTTGCACGGTGTGCCAGTGACGATAGTTTCTGACAGAGGTCCTCAGTTCACGAGTCATTTCTGGGAACAGTTGCACAAAGCGTTGGGAACACAGTTGAGGTTCAGTACCGCCTTTCACCCGCAGACAGATGGACAGTCTGAGAGGACTATTCAAATTCTAGAAGATCTCCTTCGAGCTTGTGTCTTGCAGTTCCTAGGCAGTTGGTACGTACACCTCAGTTTGATAGAGTTTGCCTACAACAACAGTTATCAGCAGAGCATTGATATGGCTCCTTATGAGGCCTTGTATGGCAGGAAGTGTAGATCTCCTTTGTGTTGGTATGAGTCTGGTGAATATCAGCTTTTGGGTCCTGAGTTAGTATAGCAGACGATAGAAAATATCCAGGTGATACAACAACAGTTGAAAGCGGCAGAGGACAGGCAGAAGTCTTACACAGACAATCGCCGATGACCCTTGGAGTTCCAGGTAGGAGACAAAGTGTATATTAAAGTCTCATCATGGAAAGGTGTGTTGAGGTTTGGCCAGAAAGGTAAGCTAGCACCCAGGTATATGGGGCCATACCCGATCATAGCACGTGTTGGCAAGGTAGCTTATGAGTTAGAGCTGCCACCAGAGTTGCACAGGTTATATCCAGTGTTCCATGTCAGTATGCTGAAGAAACGTCATCCGGATTCAAGAACAGTGATACAGCCAGACGAAGTTGAGCTCGATGAAGATGTGACCTATGAGGAAGGTCATGTGATGATCCTTGACAG
This sequence comes from Alisma plantago-aquatica, assembly GCA_963693085.1. Classification (NCBI taxonomy): domain Eukaryota; kingdom Viridiplantae; phylum Streptophyta; class Magnoliopsida; order Alismatales; family Alismataceae; genus Alisma; species Alisma plantago-aquatica. Next base: position 365,336,309 of record OY856414.1, read on the forward strand.
AGGGGTTAAGAAGCTGAAGAGGAAGGATCTGGTTCTTGTGAAGGTTCTTTGGCATCATCGTGGTGTTGAAGAAGCCACGTGGGAGCTTGAGGAAGAGATCAGGAGGAAGTATCCCTCGCTTTTCTCTTCGGATTTCGAGGATGAAATCCCTTTGTAGGGGGTTAGCTTGTAAGGACCCTGACCTCTGTTTAGGGTTTACCCTGTTTGCCTTGCTTAACCCTGATGCTTTGTTGCTTGCTAATCACCTTTTGTGGTGATTAGGGTTTGTTGGTAATTTGTTGAGAGCTGGAGGTGCTACTTGCAATTAACCCAAGTCTAGGGTTTGTGGGCAAGTTTGTCACCTTGTGTGGTGTTCATCCCTCTCCTTTCTTCCTCTAGTATTGAGAGGAAGGTTTGGGCTCATTGCTTGAGTTCCTTTGGGCTTGGTTGAGCTTGTTGGGCCTTGTGGTGCCTTGCCTTTGCTTCTTTGGACCTTGTGTTGGGCAAGAGAGCCCTGTGTCGGCCAGTAGTGTGTTGCCCAGGTGTGTGTCACCCTGGTGGTGTGTCGCCCAGGGTTGTGTCGGCCATGTTGGGTGGGTGTGTCGCCCATGGACCCTTTGACCTTCTTTGACCTTGTTTGTGTCACCACTAGTGGACACTTGGTGTTTGATGCTTGCATGTGGCAATGGCTTTGAACATGTGTTTAGGGCATGTAGCTTTGCTCATGGACAAGTGTCCCTAGGTGGGCAACACCTTGCCATACCTTCCCTTATTTTCTCCTCCATCCCCTTCTATATATGCATTTCCTTTCCCTTGCTAAGGATCCTTTTAGTTCATTAGTCTTCCTCTCATTGGTGCACGATGCACTCTCTTCTTGCAAGCTTGGTGGTCGATCCTTGCCTTGGAGTCTCCTTCTTCCTCTAGTGGTGGCCGAACCCTAGAGTGCCTTTCTCTCCTCCTTGTGGTGGTGCTTGGAGCTTGGAGCTTGCTTAAGGCGGGTTACATAACTCCTAACCCTAACTATATTACCATCTTCTATGTTCTTGTTCTTGTTGTTTATGATCGGCTATTCTTGTTGTTAGTTTGGTTTCCTTGCTTAATTGCACCTTGTTGGTCGAACCTATGTTCTAGGGTTTCTTGGTGAGCAATACTCTCTTCTCTCCTAGGTCTGGAGGAGTGAGCTTGAGTTCTAGTATCATGAGCAACACTCCTCTCTCGTTTAAGTTGAGAGGTGAGCTTGTGTTCTAGTAGCTTGAGCAACACCCTCCTCTCACCATGGACTTGAAGGGTGAGCTTTGTAGTAGTTGTGAACCTTGTTAGAGTTGTTCCTTGTGTTTCCTGATTGGTGACAAGAGATGTGCAAGACCCCTCTCTCTTGATAGTTGAGAGGTGAGCCATCTTCTTGACCCATTAGGGTTTGGTGCCCTTATGCTTAAGGATGGTGACGACCTTGTAGAGTTGCTTCTTGATCGTTATGAGCTTGGGGGAGGTGTTGTCCGATATCCCTCTTGACCTAGAGCCTTAGACGACACATCTTGTGGTTGTGACGGGCGTCACCTTGGTTCCCGTTTTGTGTGTGTCAGGCATCACACCTGGATGAGCAACCTGCCCGATACACTTAGCCTTGGGATGGTTTGATGTCGTTGGGCGTTGAGGTTGTTAGCAAGCTCTGTGATGTTGTGACGGGCGTCGCGTTATCTCTGCCCTATGTGTCAGCTGATAGGTTCAGGTTGGGGAGCTGAGCATGACGCTGTGTTTCCCGACACCATGATGTCCGATAGAGCATTGCACGACAGACCCTGCTACACGTTACACCTTGCACGACACGCCCATGAGCTCCGTTGCCCGATAGGTTTATGGTCGTTATCCCTGCATTGCACGACGCGTCATTGCCCGATACTCTTCTTTGGCTGAGTTGCACGCCCGGTTGCTCGTTGCCAGTGGTGCACGACACAACATTGCACGTTACACCCTTGGGTTGGGCCGATATGTGCTGACTGTTAGGCGTTGGGCGATGGGGGGGCAGTACCCTGCCCGATACCACCTTTGGTGAGGAAAGTGAACACTTCTAGTGAGGGTGCCCTACCCGACACACCTTTGGTGAGGGTGGTGAGTGTTTTTAGTGAGGGTCTTGTTCTTTATGGAAAGTGATATGTTAAATGTTGTTCTTGCTATCACGTTTAGTCTTGATGGTGGCCCTTGATATGCTTGATGGTAATTGTTATGGTAGAACTCATCTATGTAACTTAACATGACTATACCTATGTATGTGATCATCTTGAATCATCTGCATAATGCTAAGAAATGATAAGCATGTAAGATGCTTGCTTAATGATATGACCTATACAGGTTGAGGCATGAATGATATCATATATATAATCAATCAATATTGCCCTATGTTGATAAGATAATCTTGCTATAATCTATGATGATTGTACTAACCATGCAGGTGATGCATAGCCAAGAAAAGGGCTATGAGGTATACATGATGAGTAACACCGCTTTAATGGTTACCCTTGATAATGAGATGGCATGTATGATGTGTTTGGCTAAAGTACTTGGGATTTCTATCCCACGATGATGATGTAAGCCTTGAGGGGCAGTGGTAGTATGTGATGAGGGATTGAGATCACATGGCAATGTGATGATCCTTGAGAATGGATATGGATGATTGGCAAGAGTCCAAGTGGTAACATGTGATGTTGGATCCTTGCGTGATGGATCAGGATGATGTTGATTACAATAAAAGCATAATGTTAAGTTTCATACTGTTTATTCTTGTCATAGTTTGCATGTTATACAGCTTGGTCGAATCTTTCAATCCACTTAAAATATACTAATTAATTACAGTGGAACAAATCATGTAGTTTGCCCTGGCCATAGATCCATCATCGTCAGGAGCTGGTGATGGTGAAATGGGTTCTCCTACGGGTTAACCCGGAGCGCATATTCTTGAATATGTGAGGTTTCTCCTAGCCTAAAGTAGAGAGGGAATCGAGTGCAGCTACGGTTGTAGACTCGAATATATATATATATATATATATATATATATATATATATATATATATATATATATATATATATATATATATATATATATATATATATATATATATATATATATATATATATATATATATATATATATATATATATATATGGAGCATGGTGAATAGGCCCATGGCTCAGAGTTGATAGAGCATGAATGTGTTCATGACTCAGAGCACGGTGAATAGGCATGTGGCTCAGATATACTAGCGCCGTGAACTATACTAAGGCGGGCTAGGCAGAGGGTAGCCTGCGGGAGCTGACCCTGTGGTTGAGGCCACTTAAGCATGAGACTGCGGTCCTGCTTGTGTTTTACTCGTGCACTGACCACGAGGCGGAGAGGTCGTGGAGTCTGGTTCTTCCATTGACCTTGTATGGCACCGACTTGGGTTTCACAACCGAAGGTTGGATTTGAGCGGTACGACTCACTTCCTCAGGGCATAATAATACATAATCCAGCCGTTTAGTATTTACTGCTTAAGACAAACACGAAACATTGGTTGAGGCCTTGCTTGTGTAGTTAATCTTGCAGTTACTTATACGTTCCTTATGTTATGAAGTAAGACCTTATAAATCTTTTCTTGTTAATCATGTTCCATAAAGAAATACTTTGGTATGTGCCTTCTGTACAGCCTTGTATGATTAGCTTGTTTATATAGATTGCTCTTGTTATACCTCTTATCAGTTATCTGCTTTATCCTTCTGAGGTTTTGTAGTTTTGGTGGGGAGTTATGTTTCTCGTTGGGACTGTGTGTCTCACCCCGCTGGTTTACACCCTTTTTAGGTGGTCGAGCTAGACGTGGTGGTGGTCGCGGAGTTGCGGCCGAGCCGCAAGACGAGCAGTAGAAGGCAAGCGATGGACATGCTGCTGTTTTGGATGTTTTGTAGTAAAGTCTAGAGTCATCCCTGTACTCTCAGGTCCTTGGGAGCATTTTTGACGTTGTTTCACGATGTATAGCTGTTGATACTTTGTATATCCTGCTGCTGGCCAGATGTGGGCCTTTATGTACATATAAATAGGTGATGAACTCATGTGATGGCAAGACAGTTGTTGCTCTAAGTTGTAGACGCATATCAAGGCTTGTAAATATTTATATAACTTGTTTCCTTGCAGGATGTGGACTTAAATGTAATAGTTTTCTCAGTTTACCTACTTTCCGCAATCGGTTTTAATTAACCCGTATTTTTCATAATCTGTGGTTATGGTGATTTTCGCACGTTTTCGCGTAACACCTCGCTGTCTGTGTGATAGTGGGATGTGTTGCCACAATATTGTTATTGACGAGATTTACTCGTGGATACGTGGAGATAAACTTTGTTGCTTATTACTTCCATTGGGCTTGTCTCTCTCTATTAGAAGCCTACAATATTACTGAAGTTACTAAGTCAACATCACATTTAGTAGAATGATGAGAGGGAAAGCATTTCAATCCACCATGATAATGAAAAGTAGTTCAAATAAAGATGAAGATTTTCAACATAATAATCACCATATAACTCATTCAAAAAGGGGAATCGAGAATCCAAATCAAAACTATTTTATGGTTTCTACTATCATTATAGAGGTAATATCACAGATACACTAGAACAACCAGAATGAAGCAAGCAATGTGTCTTGAATTATTGGCTCTTGAACAAAATTAATTTGATCTCTTGTTCCTAGAACATCAAATGTCAATATTATTGGTAATAAATGGGTGTTTAAGACTAAAATCAAATTTGATGAGACTTTGATCTTCTATAGATTAGTGGCAGAGGGTTATAATCAAGAAGAGAGTGTGGAATGCCTTGAGACATTCAATTTTATGGTTAAAGTTCCAACCATTAAATTTGTCCTCACTCTAGCATAGCTTTTCACTCGCATATTCATATCTTTGACATATATATGGTTTTCTTAATGGAGAATTGTCTGTGAGTGCATAAATGGAACAACCACATGATTTCATACACCATAAATACTCTAATCATGTTTGTAAATTGAACAAAGCCCTATATGGACTCAAACAAACTCCTCAAGCTTAGTTCAAGAAACTACCTAGCTATCTTCTTTCTTTTGGATTCATAAAAATCCTGGAAGATCTATCCTTATATGTATTCACCAACATAAAATGTGATCTATCTTATGTTATATGACGATGGAATTATCATCACAATGAACAATCATGGGAAATTGATGGATTCAATTTTCAATTAAGCAATGTGTTTCAACTTTGTGATCTTAGGGAAGCTTGCTATTTTTGGGGATAAATCTATATCATAGTGATGGTTCCCTACTACCAAGTGGAGAAAAACACATTATGTATGTGCTTAAAAGTGTACATATGATATATAGCAAACTTGTAGGAATTCCAATTAGAAATTGGAATATTTACTAATTTTAGTTAAATTAGCATGTAAGATTTGTATTACAAGGAATTAATTCTAACTCCCACTAGACCATATATTAGGTTCAATATCAATCTTGCATGTCAACTCATGGCTAACCCTATATATCATCATTTTTCTCTAGAGAAACACATTCTTTATTATTTTAAGGGTAGTGCTAGTCTCAAATAAGGGCAGTGCTAGACTCAATCTGGAAATTTCACCTTTAAGTGGGTACCAACTTACAACCTATTGTGATTCAGATTGGTCAATATGTTCCCTTACAAGAAGATGTACCACTAGATTTGTAATGTTCCTCTGCAAAATATGTGTCTCTAGAGTGCTAAGAAGAAAAGTGTTGTATCTCAATCTAGACTACTAAGGTTGGGTATAGGGCTCCATCCTCTTCCAGTGTTGAAATCACATGGATATCCTACCTATACAGTGCACCTACATATAGCCCTTGGTCACATAATTACATCTCATGTTTCCACCTCTCAACAACTTGTAGATGTACTCACGAAGCCTCTAACAAAACACCATCACAACAATCCCATTTTCAAACCAGGACTCCGCTCTGCTACTTCCATTTAGAGGGGGGTATTTGTAGTTAGAGAAGCTTCTAGCTATCCATTGGAAAAAAAGGAAACACTCAAGTAAGGAATTCACAAGGTTTGAACCTCCACCAGTTCTCCTCTTCCTCCATCTTCCTGTTTAGTTCCTCTACCTCACTCCATTATCATCTTTTTCATTGTGTGCTCAAGATGTACTTCTGATATGTTCTACCCTTTGTGTGTGTGTGTGTGTGTGTGTGTGTGTGTGTGTGTGTGTGTGTGTGTGTGTGTGTGTGTGAGTAGTGGTGGAGCTACCTTTGGGCACGGTAGGGCAAGTGCCCACCCCGTCCTCCTAGAATATTATGAATTCTCAATGTGAGAACCTATCATCCATAAAATCTGATAAAACAGTGCCCCACCTTGCGATTTATGTGTGCCCATCCAGCGGGTATTTCTCCTATTTACCTTCCTTAAACAGACTATTGTTTAGTTGTGTTTATCAAACGACGGTGCTTACTAATCACCCGTTTCTCTTTCTATAATAGATTTCTATTTTGTAGTTGTTCAATCAAACATGATTGCCCGCTACTTCTTCATGAGTTTGTTTCTCTTATTGCTTTGACCAACCAGAGTTGCACGCGTAGTGTGCATTTATTCTTCTCAAACAACTTCTTTTACTATTTGTTCTAATCAAATATATTATATTGTATGGGTTGCTCTATTATGTTTTTATTTTCTTTTTAATGTTTACCAATCAGGATTGTCCTATATTTCTTGTTCATTGAATATCTACTTTCTAAACAGGTCATGGACAAAGTTACTTCCTTGTTAAATAAAGAGGGCTTCAAATATAACAATTTTAATTTAACCAATAAAATTTTATCAGCAATTAAACATAAAAGTTCTATGATTTTTTTGTTGGTATATAGATTTTCAGCTTATTTTGACGTGTAATTGATCTCTCTTGGAGTAGCACTGGTATATTACATTCGCCCCTCCCAAAATAAACAACATCTCATAAAAAAATCGTACATTAGTCAATTAACAATTAAGTATTACATACCGGGTAGGCAAAAAGAGAACTTTGATATATGATCTAATATAGTTGCGTTATCTATATTCACAGATGTGTATTGCAAAGTCTAATATTTACAAACCTTACATAAGAGGAATATTAAAAAACAGTTGTAACTCCAAGGTTCTAGTTATAAAAGGCATCTTTCTTCATACAATCAAATCTACGAGGACAACCTAATATCTCATATTATTTTTATATATCTTATTATATATAATTAGGTAAAATTTCATAGTTAAATGTCTTTTTCTATTGATTCTAGAATTAGATTTATTTTAATTAATGATTTTTTTGAAGTATCATTTTATATGGTGTCCCCCTTGAATGGAATTTCTGGCTTCCTCACTGTGTGGGTGAGAGAGAAAGAGAGAGAGAGAAAAAATATTATAGTTATATTCGGTGTACTAATAGTCATATAACATGCTAGCAATGACAGTCCGATTGGAAGTTATATTATCTCAATGTACAACTGCTTGTCATTTGACCCCCGCATTAATATCTCGTATTTGTCTTTTGTACAGCCTCATCTGTGCACTACCATTTTCTGCTGGGTGCAAGTTGCGGTATGTGGATGAACAAACTGATTGATATTATGATGTACGTGATGTTCTCTACTTTATTTGTGGGTGGGGGTGATCATGCACGAGTCAATAGATAAGACACCAAAAGATATATGAACGTAAAATATAAAAAAAAAGATCCACCTAGGCTTCAACTCACCTGTTGCACGAGGAACACAACAGTAAGAGAGTACGGGCAATGGAAACCTGGTGCGGGCCACCTAAACCCACCACCTAACAACCTAGGCTAAGGGCCCACGGTCCGTTCTCACATGCTTGCTAATTCTTCGGTATTAATCACAACACATGAAGCCACCATACGTCGTGGAGGGAAAATCTACAGAGTGTACCAGAAGTGGAAAAGGAAAAAGGACGTCGTCCATCCTCTGAGAAAGGAGTGACGAATCTGACGATCATATGCGGCTCAGAACTTTACGACAAAGAGGAAGAAAAGGGAAGAAGAATATGTAAATAATATTATATACAAAATAAGATGATAAACAGACATATATTACGCACGTTTTCGCTCGCTCAGTCTTACTGATCTAGCAGAAACATTATCGTTATCTGAAAGCAATAAGCATTGTTGTTACTCTAACACAATACCCTTTTTTTTCGTCGTCGTCGTCGTCGTCGTCATATTCTCAACATAATAATCACCATATGATAACTCATTTCAAACGGAAGAACCGGGAAGCCAAATCCAAATTATGTTATGGTATCTCCTATCGTTACAGGGATTCCTAAAAATATCACAGTTGCTCTAAAACAACCAGAATGAAGGGAGCAATGTCTCTTGAATTATTAGCTCTTGAACAAAATCAAATGTGATTTCTTATTTCCAGACCAGAAAATATCAATAGTATTGCTTATAAATGGGTATTTAAGACTAAACTCAAATCTGATAGGACACTGGATCTTCTACAGATTAGTAACAAAGGGTTACACTCAAGAAGGGGAGTGGATTGCCTTGAGACGTTCAATTTTCTGGTTAAAATTGCAATTATTAAATTTGTACTCACTCTAGCTATGGCTTTTGACTTGCAAATTCACCAGTTAGACATATATAATGGTTGTCTTAATGGAGAATTATTTGAGCCTGCACGGATGGAAAAAACCACTTGGTTTCATACATCACAAATGCCCTAATCATGTTTGCAAATTGAACAAAGCCATGTATAGATTCAAACAAGCTCCTTTATGTTGGTTCAATAAACTGACTACCTATTTTCATGCTTTTAGATTTATAGAAAGCCTAGCAGATACATCCTTATATGTACTCAATAATCAGTATATATGTGATTCGTCTTATGTTATATGTCGACGATATTATCATGATCATGGGGAATAACCGTGGAAAAACTTTTGGATTCAATTTCAATTAAGCAAAGTGTTTCAACTTCTTGATCCCATGAAATCTTACTATTATTTGGGTATAAAGCTACATTATATCGATGGATCCCTATTGTTATATGAATAAAAATACATTAGTGATGTGCTTAATAATGTAAATATGGCATATTGCAAACCTATAGGAAATCCCATTCATTTGCAATTTGATAGTAAGTGTAACATAATGAATCTTAGATGTAATGTCCATGTAAACCTTTTCCCAAGTTTTCCTTTCATTTCTGTCATTTATGTCATTCATGTTTAATGAGTGGAATTTATAGTGGTTTAGTGAGCATTTATTCACTAATCGAACCAATATAAGGGTTTATGCACAAATACCTCAGTGAAATCTTAATTACCATAATTAAGTACTCTAAACCTTAATCTACCTTTTTTATGTGATTTGAAAACATAAAATGAGCCTAAGTTTCAAATGCGGTTCAATTTGGATGTTGTTTGTGCAAGTTATGCAATTTTGGGTACATTCTGGACTTTTATGCAATTTACCCAATTGGGAGGTTTTCTTTGCAAATTATCAAATGAATTTTAATCCTTCGATATTTAATTACCATTCTCGAGATTTTGAACCATGGGACACCTGGTTGCACCTTGGTTTGAAGGTGTTTCTCTCCAAGGGCATTATAGGGATTACCCTCTTTATAAATGAGCTTATCTTTAAAAGCTATCAACCAAATGGGGGTTATTTCTTTGATTGGAGGACGGTTGGGGAGGCCTAGAAGCCTCCATGGGCTTTTAGGACTGACCTTGGATATACAAGAAGTCTCTATGAGCTATCCTCTTGCATGTCCATGAAGCCTTAGCCTAAGGACACATGGAAAGTCCCATAGACACCTCATGCTTGCCCCCTTCTTTATAAAGCCATGCCTACCCCTTCCCACCTCCCAATCTAAGAATCAATCCTCTCCTTCTCTTTCCTCTACCTTAGAGAATTATTCCTTCTATGTTTTTCCACAAAGTTGTTGTCCCAAGGTAAAAGAGGGTGCCTACCTTGGTGAAGAAGGCTCCTAGGGTTCCAAATTTTTCTATTTCGGATTTCTTAAGCTCCTCCTTGGTGATTTTGACCAAAACTAGTAAGTATCCTCCTTTCCTTCCCTGTTTTCATACTTTTTGTATTCCTCCCACCTTCTTCTAGGTCGGAACCATGACCTTCCATGGTAAAACTCCACCTAGAACCCTAAAACATCTCATCTCCATGCTCTTTTGCTAAGGTTTGCACCTCTAAAGTGGAGAAGGTGATCTTTGCTCAAGAAAGGAGCTTGTCTTGGAGCAACCATACGTTCTAATCTTGGGATCCTTTATGTTTGGGCCTTCTTACCTTCCTATAGGTGAGCTTTGTTAACCCCCTTCTCATATATTGCTTACTACATGCTTAAAACTCATGCTTCTATGTTTAAAATCGATGATTTTCATCTCTTTTTACCATGTTCTTCTAGGGTTTTGGTTTCTTGTTCTTTTACCTTCTCTAGAAGCTCCACTTTGGTTACATATGCAACTTCAAACCTGATCTTGGGTCAAATGGTGTTTTCTCTCTCTCCCTCTCTCTTCAATTATTTCGATCGGTTTGATGATGTGGCAATTTCTTATTGGTCAGTATTGAAAAATTCATATCTTCTAATCTGCTTATCCAAATTTAACAAATAAATATCTTTTGGAAGTGGAAAATTAATATCTATATAATAAAAATATTTTTAAGGTCTGATTTCTTGGTTTGATGAAGGGTGATTTTTGTAAAATGAATTTAATGCATAAAATCCATAAAAATTACATCTTAATCATCATAACCCCAAAATTAACATAAAAATATGTTTTCTTTATCAGGAGAACTTAATAAGTTTATTGGTGATATTTTAAGAGTTTAAATCCGAGTTTTTTTTTAAAAGGTCTAAAATTAGGGTTTCTATACATTAATGTGCACTATGTACTCTAATACATGTTAATACATTGAAAATAGGCAAAGTGGAGCTTGGACTCAATTAAAGTGGTGAACGTTTGTAATTGATATTAGTAAGAGAGATATGTGTATTCCTTACACCCTATGTTGGGATAATTATAGCCAAACCCTATATTTCCCTAATGAGGCTTAAATGAACCCTAAATCTTCTATTCTTGAATCCTAATGTTGTTCATGCCTCAAGTCAGATTATAATTTCTTCTTGTTTGGGTCTTATACCCCACTGCCATGCTTATTGAATATTATGCTACTCTTGCCATGACTACTTTTTTATCATGTAGATTTATGTTCGATTTAATTTAAAGTAGTAGTACTTATGTACAACCACCCACAGAGGGCATGTATTTAATTGCCCTGGGGAATGTTTTTATTCTCCCCTATATAATTGTGTAGGTGACTGGGAATGTCTTATTCTTCCCTCACCTATAGGTTAGAGGTCTGATAGGTGACTCAACCCTACTTAGTTAGGTATACATAATTATATTACATGCAAATCCTTTTTAATATAATTGTTAATGGGAAGTTTCTTTTGAGTATTGCCTCATACTCTTGTTATCTTCATCTTATGATGAACCCTAGCTTGTTCTTATTTTCTTTACTTATCTTGTTATCCTAGACTAGTTTTGTGACACATACCTTGTTTTCTTTCTCCTTTTTCTGGGTGTTTTCTCAACCACCCAAGTGTTGGTGCTGAGCAAGGAGAAGGACAAGTTTGAAGGAAGTCATCTCAGGAGAATATCTCAAGCTATCTGAAAGGATGTCTAGGTTAATATAGCTAGATCCTTTTCTCTTATCTTTTTCTTTTGGGAACAATTATGTAATGAACAACGAAAGCCATGTAATAGGCTTAATACTTTTATTTCCGCTGCTTTTGACATTTTATATTGTATTTGGTGCATGCTTATTTACTTGGAATATTATACATGCATCCCTCAATATCTTTTGTCTTTCTAAAAAGATGGATGTTTTATACTTCCTTTAAATTTTAGTAAGGAGGTGATCTTGCCTCTTTACAGCATGGTATCAGAGCCTTTAAGAAATTATTAGGACATGGAGTTGAAGCAAAGGTGTCTAGAATGGATCAAGGTTTTGGGGGCTGACAATATTTTCCTCCGCACCACTAGCTTGGTTTACGAGGACTCTCGTGCCCATATGATACCGGCCTGGCCTGAGCTGATACAAATTGCCCAAAATAGTATGCTTTTAGGCAATAGCATTCTAGATATTCTTTTCTCGTATATGCTTCTATTCTTTTCTCATCTATGATTCAAATACTCCAGGTAACTTAATATGTTAACCCTACCTTTCAAGATAGGTGACTTGTTTGACAGCAGGAACAAGGGATAGGAGTCAAACCCTGATGACTCCAATGTGGGAAACACTTTTGTGACTCTTGTCGGCCATAGTGTGGTCAACCTACTACTCTGGGCACCCCCACCTTCACACTGGAGCAAGAGATGGCAATGTTGCGTTAGTTGCTCTCCACCATATTGGGGTAGCTCCACATAGTGGCCATCAACGCCAACAAGCCAAGGGAGTTCACCCTCACTGACTTCATAAAGATGCAACCACCCTACTTCAAGGGTGAAAGTGAACACAACATGGTGGATAAATCCAACTACTGGGTGTTGGCTTTGGATCGGACCTTTGAGGGTATGGCATGGCCTTCTCACTAGAAGGTTCGGTTCGTGATGTATGTGCTGACAGACCGACACGTGTTTGGTGGAATGGTGTCGCCCGTACTCGAGACACCTCTACCATGGAGTGGGACTAGTTCCTAAAGCTCTTTAGGGAGAAGTACATCTCTCTTGCCTTCCTAAGGAAGAAGGAAGCCGAGTTCTACAACCTCAGGTAGGGAAGCATGAGTGTGGCCGACTACATCCAACAGTTCCTACTTCTGGAAAGCTATGCCACTGACCTTGGAGCCGAGAGAAGGGCAACATTGTTCTTGGACGGCCTGAACTACCAGGTGGGCCGAAGTCTTGTTCCGTAGCTTCCACTCACCTTCTAACAGATGGTGGATAAGGCCCTAGTCATCGAGTCCTACCCAGGATTCCAATCCTATGGACACAGTAATGGCTACAACAACAATAAGAGGAAGAACCCTACCCAGAACAAGAATCACGGACGTGATCAATGCAATAGGTGCTCTCCCCACCATCCTCCAGGGAGATGTCCTACCAATAATGTACCTGCTCATACAGACAACCGGTCTCCTCCGACCTGCCATGAGTGTGGCCAAGTTGGGCATATTCGACCACTCTGCCCCCATTTCCAGTAGGAATAGAATAATTCCCAGCAGCCGCAGCAGCCAAGGCAGAATCTACCTTCACGGAATAATAACAACAACAACCAGAACCCAAGGTGACCTCCAGTGGAGAGGCGTAATGGGAGAGTGTTTTCTCTCAATGATGAGGAAGAAGGCAAAGATAATGAAGTTATTGAAGGTACCTTGCATCTTAATATGCATCCTATAAAAGCACTATTTGATTTTGTCTCATCCAATACCTTCATATCTTGTCAGCTTGATTCTATGTTAGAAATAGAATCTGAGTATATGGATCATATATTAGATGTAAAAACCCCTAGTGGTAAGATCTTCTCTTCGTATCTCCAAACTCTGACCATGGACCTCTGTATATATGGTATAATGTTTCCCTCAGATTTCATCTTGCTCGACATGACCGCCTTTGATGTCGTCCTAGGAATGGATTGGTTGAATAGGTACAAAGTTGTTTTGTTTTGTGAAGAATCAAAGGTTAGTTTGTCACATCCTGTTTAGGGAAGATTGTGTGTCAAGGGTAGGAAGCGAGATGATCAGAAATTTGTTATATTCGCCATCAAAGCTGAAAAGCTAGTCTCGCAAGGGTGTAGAGCTTTCTTAGCCTCTATAGTCCTTGAGGCTACACCCCCTTCTCTCAACCACATAGATGTTGTGAAGGACTTGTCAGACATCTTTCCCGAGGAGTTACCTGATTTGCCACCAACTCAGGAGGTGGAGATCTCCATCGAGCTTGTACTCGAAACTTCGCCAATATCGAAGTGGCCTTACCGCTTGGCCCCTTCCGAGCTTGCAAAACTAAAGAAGCAGCTAGAAGAGCTTCTCGACATGGGCTTCATCCACCCCAACGTTTCACCTTGGGGAGCCCCTGTCCTGCTTGTGAAGAAGAAGGATGGTTCGATGTGGATGTGGATGTGTATGGACTACCACATGCTCAACCAAGTGACGGTGAAGAACCATTATCCTTTGCCTCGCATTGATGACTTCTTCAACCAGCTGAAGTCAGCCACTGTGTTCTCCAAGATGGAAATGCGAAGTGGATACTACCAGATGCACGTGAAGGATGATGATGTCCCAAAGACGACGTTCAGAACTTGCTTTGGGCATTACAAATTCATGGTCATGCCTTTTGGCTTGACAAATGCCCCTGCTGTCTTCATGGACTTGATGAACTGAGTGTTCTTCCCATACCTTGACAAGTTTGTGGTGGTGTTTATTGATGACATTTTGGTTTATTATGAGACATTAGAACAACATCGCGAGCATCTACGGATTGTACTCAACACACTATGAGAAAATCAACTCTATGCAAAATTCTCAAAGTGTGAATTTTGGATAAAGGAAGTGATGTTTTGGGTCATGTGATTTCTACCGGACATATAGCTGTTGATCCTGCAAAGGTAGAAGTTGTGACTAAGTGGAAAGCTCTAAAGAATCCCTCAAAGATCTATAGTTTCCTCAGCTTAGCAGGTTACTATCGAAGGTTTATCAAGAGCTTCTCTGAGTTGGCCTTGCCTTTAACCAAGCTGGCACAAAAGGGGGTCAAGTTCTCTTGGACACCAGAATGTGAGAACAGTTTCCAAAAGCTGAAGGAGTGTTTGACTTCTACTCCCGTTCTTGCCTTGCCTGTTGAAGGCATACCCTATGTCATCTACACTAATTCATCTAAACAAGGCTTAGGGTGTGTTTTGATGCAAGATAGAAAGGTGATTGCCTATGCTTCCTGCTAATTGAAACCGAATGAAGCTAATCGGCCTACAAATGATTTAGAGCTTTCTACCATCGTTCATGCTCTGAAAATCTGGTGACACTATCTCTATGGTGTGAAGTTTGAAGTTTTCTCAGACCATAAAAGCTTGAGGTACCTATTGACACAGAAGGATCTAAATCTACGATAGTGAAGGTGGATGGAATATCCCAAAGATTATGACTTCACCATCACCTATCATCCCGATAAAACAAATGTCATAGATGATGCTTTAAGTTGCAAGAAGGATGTTGTTTGTGCCACTCTAAGATGTTCAGTATGGAAAAATCTCGAACATGTGACTAATTGGAGACCTCAGCCTGTCGATTCAGTGGCTGAAGACAAGTTGTGTGTTCATATGGCTAGTTCGACTGTTATTCCGACATGGATCTCAGAAGTCATTGTTGCACAGTTGGAAAGTTCTGAGCTGGAAGAGATGAATGTCTTGAATGAGAAACCGCAATCTGACTTCTCTTTCAGAGTAGATGGGGATGTCCGCTTCAGACAAAGGTTGTGGATTCTCGACGTAGGTGATTTGAGATAGAAGATTCTAAGTGAAGCTCATGAGTCCAAGTACACTATTCATCTTGGTACAACAAAAATGTATAAGGACTTTCAGCAAAGCGTGTGGTGGAAGAACATGAAGAATGATATAGCTCAGTTTTTCGTGAAGTGTTTGACATTCCAGCAAGTCAAGATCGAACATCAACGACCTGGTGGTCTTCTTCATCCTCTTGAAATTCCAAAATGGAAGTGGGAGAAGATCACAATTGTAACATCCCTGACCTGGGTTATGTTCTAACCCTAGGTGTTTTGCCTAATAAAGTTGATTATATTCTTGCTCTTATGTCTTGAAAAGTAATTAAGGCTCAAGAGGAACTTATATTTCAATTTCAGTCCTTTTTGAATAATGTTGAAACATTGTTTTGTTAATTTTGGACTAAAGTGCAAATTACTCAAGTTGAGGGGTTAACTTGCAAATTGTACATGATAAAATGTTCCTCAGATGTTGAGACATAATAAGAATGAGTATGATGTAGTGATATGGTTTCCACAAGCTTGAGCACGAAGATAGAGCTTGTTGAGCAATCGTTGTGCATTAAAACCTAGTTTTGGTGCAATGTGCAATTTACCTGAAACCTAGGGTTCAATATGCAAATTACCACTTCTAGAGGGTCCCCCATGTTTCTTGGCATCATGTAGAGAAAATAAAATGAGATGGGTGCCTCATTTGAATTATTTTGGAGGAGTGAGAATCTTGATATTAAAATAATCAAGATTTAAGCATAAATGGAACTTTAATTCAATTTAATGCAAAAAGAAATATATTAATTGGAGAGCCCTTCAACCAAAAGTTGAAGGATGAATTTGAAAAGGGTTGTACGAGCTTGTGCCTTGAAAAGGCACGAAAATATCTTGAGTGAGTGGAGACTCCACTCACATTAAGTTAATAAAAAGTAATATCCACTAAAATGGGATATTAGTATAATATGATTAAGGTGCTTAATTTCTTTTCCTTTAATTCTTGGATAATGAAGAGGTTTTGCAAGGGGAAGAAGATGGATTCGTGGCCAAGGAATTGAGGGGGAATTTGTGGAAATAATTTTGGAAATTAAAGGAATTAATTCCATTTTCTCTTTCCTTGGATTTCCTTATACATATCTCTTTTCCCACCCACTTAAGGATCTTTTTCGGAATTCCTTTTATCTTCTTGCTTTGGCCGACCACAAGAGAGCTTAGGAATAGGAGGAGGACGACCCCCAACCTGTTGGTAAGTTTTTAACCTTCTTTCACCTAGGTTTCATGGTGAAAAACCAAAAATCAATGCTTGATTTCTTGTTTTCTCCATCCAATTTTCAACTCTAGCCAACTCTTTCATCCAAAAGCTTGAAAATGGACCTTGGGAAGTTGTCAAAGCTTCATCCACCATTGGAGTCGTGGAGCTTGAAGCTTGGAATCAGATTAGAAGGTGGGTTATATAACTTAAACCCTTAAACATTGATATTGCATTCAATTCTCCATGATTTGTTGTTCATTTTGTTCTATTTTGAACTTCCTTTGATTCATTGTTGTAATTTCCATGAAAATGGAAGTAGTTCTTGGATGAATGAAGGAAGATGATGATGACATCATCTTGGACACTTTTCCCAAGAAAATCCTATTCCAAACGGTTTCAATAAAATTGTTCAATCGGTTTCCACAAGACTGTTTTAACTTAAACGGTTTCATCAAAACCGTTTGGAAGTAAACGGTTTCATCAAAATCATTTGGAAGTAAACAGTTTCATCAAACTGTTTGGGAGTAAATGGTTTCAAACCGTTTGGAAGAGTTGACCACAGTTGATCGTTTGGAGATTTGATGCTAATGATGATGGTTGATGATTCATTAATTTTATTTGATTAATTCCAAAGGGTTCATTAGTTGAAGGACCATCAATTACCAAACCCTAATTGGGTTAAATGTTGATTTCTTAATTGATTGACTTAGAACTTTGGGTTGATTAACCCAAATGGTCTCAAGACCATTTGGAGGTCAAACAAGACTGTTTGGAGGTCTAGGGTTAAGTATGGTTGGGAAATTGAAGATCCAAAGATAACAAATTGAAGTGCAATCAATAGCTGATTTGGTGATCAATTCAATGACCTAAACCATAATTAAATTCTACCAATTTTCATGTTGGAATGGGAAAACGGTCTCAAGACCGTTTGAGGTCAGGTCATGCCAAATTTGAATGATGGTCCAATGATTTCAAAGTAATTAGTTTCACAATGACTAACATTGAAGGTTCGTCGATTTCAAATCCTAATCCAATTGGGTTCAAAACCCTAATTGATGATTAATTGGAAGTTAAATCAATTGAAGGATAACTTATTAAGCTCACTTGAGGTATGGTGCTAAGGTTCAATTGATGAGTGGTTATATGGATTCAATCAATGAGGGAATCAATCTTGGAAACTCTAAATCAATTTAAGTGGTTGAGACCATCTTTGGTCAAATCAATTTTGAGGAGGTTTGGACCAAACGGTCTCAAGACCATTTGGGACCAAACGATCCCAAACCGTTTGAGGTCCAATCAATCTCATAAGTGTTTTGGTTAAACGGTTTTGAGCATAAAGTTTCTAAATGGTTTCAAACTGTGAGACCTAGACCGTTTGGAGGTCTAAACGGTCTTAGACCGTTTGAAGGTCATTCAAGCAAGACTGTTTGAGGTCTGGTTGGTCAAGACCGTTTGGGGTTTAAGTGACCAAGATCGTTTGGAAAGTAATTAACCAAATCGTATGGATACTCAAGGTGATTAAAGATCAATTGTTTAATTAATCATTACATGATATAAGCTAAGAGTGATTATAATAATTGTACCCTTAATATGATAGGGTGATTAGTACCCTTTGAATGATTAATATTTAATGATTATGGAAGTAATGACATAATCCATTGTGTCAATTCTTCATTCAAGTTGAGTTGACCTAGTCTAATCAAGTCTGAACTAAGTATCATCTTATATACGATGAGAGAGATAGGACTTACTACATGAATGATAATCATGTAGTAACACTTTCAACATGAATTAATGTGTAATTAGGGTATGATTCTTGATAGGGAGATCATGAAACCATAATTGAGAAGGTTAATAAACCCTAACCGTAATTGAGGGCAATGATAGGTGAAACCCTAATCCATGATGATGGTATGATCCTAATTTAGGGTAATGACATGAGAAACCCTAATTCAGGGTATTTTGATGATCAACCCTATGTGATGTGAATAGTAAACCCTAATTGTGGGTTATTGAATATAAACCCTAATCTAGGGTGATGTGATGTGAATAGTAAACCCTAATTCCAAATAAGGTGAAGGTGTATATGAAACCCTAAATCTGGGGTTATACTATATAGCATGAAACTCTAATCGTGGACAATGAAATGATGAATCATTGGTCCCAACTTAGCAAAGGGGATGAGTAACCCTGATTGAAATGAAAAGGGAAACCCTAACGCTAGTAAGGGAATAGTGGTGTTACCCTTGAATAGTGATGCTATAATGGTTTTTGTATAGTGCTAATATGAAATTGATGTAACTGTTATCATCTGTACTAATCATGCAGGTTTTATGAGATGATGAACATAGCCAGGTATGAGCTATGATGCTTTATTTATTGAAAATTCTTTATGAGTCTTGTGAGCCATAATATGCTGTGTTGCCTAGTAAGAGGTAACAAGAGAGATTAATGGGCTTTAATAGCCATGTGAAATACCTACATTGCAATTATTATGTTTACATTGGTCAGATGACCTGAAGGCATTAAGTTACCTGTTAAAGTGGTAACAAATGTTTTGATGATCTAAGGGTTTGAACACCCATATTCTTGAATCATGATGATGAGATGATGAGGGACTGAGATCCCAATGTTAATAAAGCTGTGAAAAGAACTTGATAGAAATAGTACTCATCCTTTATAGCAATTGTTATAATGGTTTATGTTTGAAAACATGTTTGATGCTAAAAGAATATTATAATGTACTTAAATAATCAAGTGAAATGATATCATGTAGAGCCCTGACCATAGATCCATCATCGTCAGTAGTTTGGTGATGGTGAAATAAATTTTCCTACGGGAACTCCTGGAGGGCATACTTTTGAGTATGTGGGGGTTATGGGCACGAATATTCTTACGCCCTAATGGAGGAATTGATGTGAGATAAACATTAAATCTCTCAATCCTTCATTATATATATATATGTCGGGATGTATGTATCAGTAATCTCCCAATGATGTTAATGTCGGATCGATGTGAGATAAATATAATATCTCTCGATTCTGAAGAGAGTACAACATGCCATTGTAACTCTAAAAGTGAAGTTGCCAGTATACCATGGAAAGCTATTTAGTAGAGACATAAGATGTCCTGTATTTGGTCCTCACACTGACTGAGGAAGATGAGGTCATGGGAATCCGTCTCTTCTATTGACCTATGTATGGTACCGATTTCGATTTTGCAATGGTCAGTTGGAGTATGAGCGGTATACCTCATCTCCTCAGGGCTTAAGTATGTTTGAAAAATGTAATCAGTCGTGTAACATATTTGCTTAGGGTTGAAATATGAGAATCAATGGTTGATGATATATTGCTTAGTATGTCTTAGTGGGATAAATACTATACATGTTCTTCATATTCCTTATTGGATAAATGACATGTTGCTTTATCAATCAATAGCTGAAATGACTTGAATAGAAAATATTGCTCTAATTAGTATAGTCAATGTTTTAGCTATTGTTGAATATTTATGATTCTTCTGCTCACTTTTATTCTATTTTCCACAATAATAATGTTTCTGGCGGAGAGTTATATCTCTCGCTGGGACAATTTTCAATTGTCTCACCCCCGTGGGATACTTTTTAGGTAGACACCGAGGAAGAGGCAGAAACCCTACAGTGGGTGAAGAACAGCAGTAGCATCAACAAGGACAACAGTGAATCCTCAGGTGGAGACACTGGTTGTCATGTCCTGTAAATAGAGAGTCCTATGTGTCGTCTATGTACTCTCAGGTCCTAGGAGTTAGTAGTTGGTTTAATATTGATCTGAGATTTTGGCTTGATGCCTCGAGATTTTTATACTGCCTATGTATAGTTTAACAGGGTGGTTGATGCTTGTGACTTTCGAGAAAGGGATGATACAAAGATGTACTGATGAACCGGAATGTAAATAAATTACTTTGGTTCTTTATGAAAGAGTTTTTTAGTTTATGGATCTCTTTGTAAAAAGTTTTTGTTTTTAGTGATTTTCAGTAATTCCATTGCTAACGATCACTTCCACATTAGTTAATCTTGTTTTTATGAGTTGGATGCCATAAATAAAGTTGGTATCAGAGCTCTAGGTTCGCTGAGTCTACAGAGAAATAGGATTAAGGTTGTTGAGTCTGTTCTAGTGTCTTCCAGTTATCTAATAGTGTCTTCTGCTCATATAGGAGGAGAAGAAGAACTAAACATGTTTGGATCACACGATGAACATGTTGCAGAGAGCAGCGTTGCTACACCATGAGGAGGTGCAAGAGACCATGATAGGGAGGAGCTTGTACCTGAACAACCCCAATTCAATCAAGTAGATATGGGGAATCCAGCCTTCCAAGCCATGTTTGGGCAGTTTATGGCAGTCATGACTCATATGACAGATAGGATGTCATTACCTGCACCTAGGGCACCTACCCACCATGAAGGACAGGGAGCCGGCAAGACATTTGAATCACTTCGTCGGGTCAGAGCCACAGAATATGCATGGACAACTGACCCAACAGATACAGACATGTGGCTGACTGAACTAGAGAAGGCCTTTAGAATCCTTAACATCCCAGAAGCTGAGAAGGTTAGACACGCAGTGTACCTTCTCAAGGGGAGCGCTGGTCATTGGTGGACCATAGAGGAGGGAAAGAGTCCAGGTGTGGAGATTGAATGGGAAGTATTTCGATGAGAATTCATCAATAGATACTTTCCTAAGACGTTCCTAGATGAGAATATCTCTCAGTTTGAGAGATTAAGGTAAGGACCAATGAACATTAGCGAGTATGAGGCTAAGTTCATGGAGCTTTTGCGGTTCTGTCCGCATATGGCAGCTACAGATGAAGAGAGGATTCAACATTTTGAAAAAGGGTTAAACGCCAATTTGACCACTCCTGTGTCTGCTCTGGAGAACAGGGAGAGGTTTGTGACTTTTGTGGAGTCTGTTAGATGGATAGAGAGGTTTGTGACTGAGAAGCGGCAGACTAAGAATAAGAAAGTGTATCCCTAGTTTCAAGGACCCTTATCCAAAAGTTTTAAGAAACCGAGGTTTTCTGCACCAATAGCACCACCAAGGTTCAATACCCAGACGCAATGGACGTCGAATAGGGGTAGAGGCCTTAGTTTACCAATAGAAGGAGCCCACAGCTCAGCATCTATTTCAGTAACAGGACCATCTAGACCGCAAGCAGGGAACAGAGGTTGTTTCATATGTGGAAAGATGGGGCATCTGATGAAGGATTGTCGAGCCAGAGAAGCAAGTGTGACTCAACCTCAGAGGCAGAGTCAACAAGGTTCTCAGAGGCGACAGTTTCCAAGTGGTGGTAGAGGGCGTGGACAAGCGTCCCAAGATGGATCGTCAACACCCAATAATCGAGCACCGAATCAACCACAAGCGACGACGAGATTCTATGCAATGAATCTTCCTGATGCAGTAGTCAACCCTCGGGTTGTGACAGGTCAGATGGAACTATTTTATTATAATATGTCTACATCCTACATCGTATCTGTTTTAATTGATCTGGGTGCTATGCATTCCTTTATCACTCGAAGAGTGATTCTTGACTGCAACATGACTACCAGTTATAGAGCAGATAGTTTGTTGTTAGAAACTCCTTTGATGGGATCTGTTGTGTTGCGGGAGGTGTGTTCTCCCTGCACTCTTATCTTTTTTGAACATCGCATTCAGGTGGATCTTATACCACTGGAGATGCACATATTCAATATAATTCTTGGGATGGACACCCTAGAAAAGTACAAGGTTGTCTTGGATTGTGAGTCCAAGCAAGTTATGTTCACAGATGATAGTGACACATGGATCTTTCAGGGAGATAGAAAGATTCTTACAACTTGTCTGGTGTCAGCCATGGTAGCTGAGAAGTTGATGAGGCAAGGATGTTTTGCATTCTTGGAGCATGTGGTAGATACCACCATGGAGAGTCCTCATCCTTCTGAAGTTCATGTAGTCAGGGAATTTGAATATGTATTTCCTGAAGAACTTCCAGGTGTTCCTCCGCCCGAGAGATTGATTTTGAGATTAATCTAATCCCGGGCATGCAACCAATAGCACAAACACAATACAGGATGGCACCTGCTGAGATGGCAGAACTCAAGAAACAACTGCAAGAGTTGCTTGAAAAGGGTTTTATTCGATCAAGTACTTCATCGTGGGGTGCTCTGGTTCTTTTTGTTAAGAATAAGGACGGATCGATGCAGTTATGCATTGATTACATGCAGTTGAATAAAGTAACTATAAAGAATAAGTATCCTTTTCCAAGAATAGATGACTTGTTTGATCAGTTGTGTGGTGCAACTATCTTTTCCAAAATAGATCTGAGGTCGAGATACCATCAGTTGCGTATTAAGGAGGGTGACGTACCTAAGTATGCCTTTAGGACAAGGTATGGTCACTATGAGTTCACATTTATGTCATTTGGACTAACTAATGCACCAGCTGCATTTATGGAACTCATGAATAGAATCTTTTGACCTTTTCTTGAGCAGTGTGTACTCGTCTTCATAGATGACATCTTGATCTACAGTAGAGATGCTCAATAGCATGAGAAGCACCTCCATCAGGCTCTAACTTTGCTAAGAGAGCATAAGTTGTATGCTAAGTTTAACAAATGTGAGTTCTGGTTATCAGAAGTTTCTTTTCTAGGACACATAATATCTGCTTCAGGTATTCGTGTTGATCCTAAGAAAGTAGAATCTGTCCTGTAATGGGAACAGCCAAAGACATCGACGGAGATTCGCAGTTTCTTAGGTTTGGCAGGCTATTATAGGAGGTTCATTAAGAACTTCTGTTCTATAGCTTTACCCCTAACCAAGTTGACCAGGAAGGAAGTTCCTTTTGCCTAGAATGATAAGTATCAACAATCATTCCAGTTGCTGAAGGAAAGGTTAACTAGTGCACCTATGCTGGTGTTACCTGAACAAGGGAAGGGGTACGTAGTTTTCTGTGATGCATCTAAGAATGGCTTAGGATGTATGTTGATGCAGGATAAGAAAGTGATTTCTTTTGCTTCTCGATAGCTTAAAAAACATGAGGAGAATTATCCAACACATGATCTAGAGCTAGATGATGTAGTCCATGCTTTGAAGATCTGGAGAAATTATCTCTATGTAGAGACATTCTAGATTTTCACAGATTATAAAAACCTAAAGTACATCTTTTCACAGAATGAGCTAAACATGAGGCAACGCCGCTGGATGGAATTAATCAAGGATTACGATTGTACAATTGATTATCATCCAGGGAAAGCTAATGTTGTGGCTGATGCATTAAGTAGGAAATCAGCAACACCAGCCTTAGATAAAGCACAATTGAATTCCTTAGTGTGCTCTAAGAGGGATATGTTTATATCCTTGAGGCAAAACAATATACAGCTAAAAGTATCATTGTTAGTCGGGCTGTTAGCTGAGATGCACATAAAACCAACTCTGAGACAGTAGATTAAAGAAGCACAACAAGCTGATGATGTAGTTCAGCAGATTAGATCATAGTATGGTAGTGAGAAACGGGATGGCTTTCATGAATCAGAGGATTAGGTAGTCTATTACCATGGTAGGATGGTAGTACATGATGCCGATGATTTGAGAAAGTTAGTCCTGGAAGAAGCTCATTATTCAATGTATGCTATGCATCCAGGGAGCACCAAGATGTATCATAACTTTAAAGATATGTATTGGTGGCCTGGATTGAAGAAAGATGTAGCTGAGTTTGTTATGCAGTGTCCGGTGTGTCAACAGGTTAAAGCTGAACATCAAAAGCCCACAGGAACAATGCAACCTTTGCCTATACCATAGTGGAAATGGGATCATGTGACCATGGACTTTGTGGTTGGTTTGCCTAGAACAACCAAAGGTTATGATTCCATTTGGGTGATAGTTGATAGGTTAACAAAGACAACACATTTCTTACCTGTCAAAACAACCTACACTACTAAAAAGCTGGCATAGTTATATGTAGATGAGATAGTGTGGCTGCATGGGGTTCCAGCTACTATTGTTTCTGATAGAGGTCCCCAGTTTACGAGTCATTTTTGGGAACAACTTCATAAAGATTTGGGTACACAGTTAAGGTTTAGTACAACCTTTCACCCACAAACAGATGGATAATCTAAAAGGACTATACAAACATGGGAGGACTTGCTTAGGGCATGTGTCCTTCAGTTTGTAGGAAGTTGGGGGATCTACACCTGAGCTTGATAGAATTTGCTTACAATAATAGCTATCAGCATAGTATTGATATGGCACCATATGAAGCTTTATATAGTAGACGTTGTAGATCTCCTTTATGTTGGTATGAAATAGGAGAAAATCAACTTTTGGGTCTTGAGCTTATGCAACAGACAACTGAGAAGATTAAAGTAATACAACAACAGTTAAAGACTGCACAGGATAGATAGAAATCATACGTCGACAAATGGAGAAGACCTTTAGAATTGCAAGTTGGAGACAGAGTATATCTTAAGGTCTCACCATGGAAAGGAGTTCTTATATTTGGAAGGAAAGGAAAGTTAGCTCCTAGATTTATGGGGCCTTATCCAATCATTGAACGGATTGGGAAGGTAGCATATAAGATAGAGTTTCCACCTGAGTTGTACAAGTTGCATCCAGTGTTCCACATCTCTATGCTAAGAAAGTGTCACCCTGACACAAAGTTCGTTCTGCAACCTATGGAGGTAGAACTAAATGAAGATATATCTTATGTTGAAGGACTTGTGTTGGTTCTTGACAGAAGAATTAAAAAGCTGAAAAAGAAAGACATTTGTCTTGTAAAAATCCTCTGGAATAACCATGGCATTTAGGAAGCTACATGGGAAGTAGAGGAAGAAATTAGGAGGAAATACCCTACTCTATTCTCTTAAATGTTTTGTTGACGATTTCGGGGACAAAATCCTTATAAGGGGTGGATAATTTGTAACATCCCTGACATGGGTTATGTTCTAACCCTAGGTTTTTTTCCAAATAAAGTTGATTATATTCTTGCTCTTATTTCTTGAAAAGTAATTAAGGCTCAAGAGGAACTTATATTTCAATTTCAGTCCTTTTTGAATAATGTTGAAACATTGTTTTATTAATTTTGGACTAAAGTGCAAATTACTCAAGTTGAGGGGTTAACTTGCAAATTGTATATGATAAAATGTTCCTCAGATGTTGAGACATCATAAGAATGAGTATGATGCAGTGGTATGGTTTCCACAAGCTTGAGCACCAAGATAGAGCTTGTTGAGCAATCTTTGTGCATTAAACCTTAGTTTTGGTGTAATGTGCAATTTACCCAAAACCTAGGGTTCAATATAAAAATTACCACTTCTACAGGATCCCCCATGTTTCTTTGCATCATGTAGAGAAAAGAAAATGAGAGGGACTCCTCATTTGAATTATTTTGGAGGAGAGAGAATCTTGATATTAAAATAATCAAGATTTAAGCATAAATGGAACTTTAATTCAATTTAATGTAAAAAGAAATATATTAATTGGAGAGCCCTTCAACAAAAAGTTGAAGGATTAATTTGCAAAGGGTTGGATGATCTTGTTCCTTGCAAAGGCACGAAAAGATCTTGAGTGAGTGGAGACTCCACTCACATTAAGTTAATAAAAAGTAATATCCACTAAAATGGGATATTAATATAATATGATTAAGGTGATTAATTTCTTTTCCTTTAATTCTTGTATAATGAAGAGGTTTTGCAAGGGGAAGAAGATGGATTCGTGGCCAAGGAATTGAGGGGGAAGTTGTGGAAATAATTTTGCAAATTAAAGGAATTAATTCCATTTTCTCTTTCCTTGGATTTCCTTATACATATCTCTTTTCCCACCCACTTAAGGATCTTTTTCGGAATTCCTTTTCTCTTCTTGCTTTGGCCGACCAACAAGAGAGATTAGGAATAGGAGGAGGATGACCCCCAACCTGTTGGTAAGTTCTTAACCTTCTTTCACCTAGGTTTCATGGTGAAAAACCGAAAATCAATGCTTGATTTCTTGTTTTCTCCATCCAATCTTTAACTCTAGTCAACTCTTTCATCCAAAAGCTTGAAAACAGACCTTGGGCAGTTGTCAAAGCTTCATCCACCATTGGAGTCATGGATCTTGAAGCTTGGAATCAGATTATAAGGCGGGTTATATAACTTAAACCCTTAAACATTGATATTGCATTCAATTCTCCATGATTTGTTGTTCATTTTGTTCTATTGTGAACTTCCTTTGATTCATTGTTGTAATTTCCATGAAAATGGCAGTAGTTCTTGGATGAACAAAGGAAGATGATGATGACATCATCTTGGACAATTTTCCCAAGAAAATTCTATTTCAAACGGTTTCAATAAAAGTGTTCAATCGGTTTCCACAAGACCGTTTGAACTTAAACGGTTTCATCAAAACCGTTTGGAAGTAAACGGTTTCATCAAAATCGTTTGGAAGTAAACGGTTTCATCAAACCATTTGGGATTAAATGGTTTCAAACCATTTGGAAGAGTTTACCATAGTTTACCGTTTGGAGATTTGATGCTAATGATGATGGTTGATGATTCATTAATTTTATTTGATTAATTCCAAATGGTTCATTAGTTGAAGGACCATCAATTACCAAACCCTAATCGGGTTAAGTGCTGATTTCTTAATTGATTGACTTAGAACTTTGGGTTGATTAACCCAAACGGTCTCAAGACCATTTGGAGATCACCCAAATGGTCTTAAGACCATTTGGAGGTCTAGGGTTAAGTATGGTTGGGTAATTGAAGATCCAAAGATACCAAATTGAAGTGCAATCAATAGTTGATTTGGTGATCAATTTAATGACCTAAACCCTAATTTAATTCTACCAATTTTCATGTTGGAATGGGCAAACGGTCTCAAGACCGTTTGGAGGTCATCCAAACTATCTCAAGACCGTTTGAGGTCAAGTCATGCCTAATTTGAATGATGGTCCAATGATTTCAAAGTAATTAGTTTCACAATGACTAACATTGAAGGTTCATCAATTTCAAACCCTAATTGATGATTAATTGGAAGTTAAATCAGTTGAAGGATAACTTATTGAGCTCACTTGAGGTATGGTGCTTAGGTTCAATTGATGAGTGGTTATATGGATTCAATCAATGAGGGAATGAATATTGGAAACTCTAAATCAATTTAAGTGGTTGAGACCATCTTTGGTCCAATCAGTTTTGAGGAGGTTTGGACCAAACGGTCTCAAGACTATTTGAGTCCAAACGGTCTCAAGACTGTTTGGGACCAAACGATCCCTAACCGTTTGAGGCCCAATCAATCTCAGAGTGTTTTGGTTAAATGGTTTTGAGCATAAAGTTTCTAAACAGTTTCAAACCGTGAGACCTAGACCGTTTGGAGGTCTAAATGGTCTTAGACCGTTTGAAGGTCATTAAAGCAAGGCTGTTTGAGGTCTGGTTGGTCAAGACCATTTGGGGTTTAAGTGACCAAGATCGTTTGGAAAGAAATTAACCAAATCGTATGGATACTCAAGGTGATTAAATATCAATTGTTTAATTAATCATTACATGATGTATGCTAAGAGTGATTATAATAATTGTACCCTTAATATGATAGGGTGATTAGTACCCTTTGAATGATTAATCTTTAATGATTATGGAAGTAATGACACAATCCATTGTGTCAATTCTTCATTCAAGTTGAGTTGACCTAGTCTAATCAAGTCTGAAAGTAAGTATCATCTTATAGAGGATGAGAGAGAGAGGACTTCCTACATGAATGATAATCATGTAGTAACACTTTCAACATGAATGAATGTGTAATTAGGTTATGATTCTTGATAGGGAGATCATGACACCCTAATTGAGAAGGTTAATAAACCCTAACCCTAATTGAGGGAAATGATAGGTGTAACCCTAATCCATGATGATGGTATGATCCTAATTTAGGGTAATGACATGAGAAACCCTAATTCAGGGTATTTTGATGATCAACCCTATGTGATGTGAATAGTAAACCCTAATTGTAAGTTATTGAATATAAACCCTAATCTAGGGTGATGTGATGTGAATAGTAAAAACTAATTCTAAATAAGGTGAAGGTGTATATGAAACCCTAAATCTGGGTTATACTATATAGCATGAAACTCTAATCTTGGACAATGAAATGATGAATCATTGGTCCCAACTTAGCAAAGGAGATGTGTAACCCTGATTGAAATGAAAAGGGAAACCCTAACCCTAGTAAGGGAATAGTGGTGTTACCCTTGAATAGTGATGCTATAATTGTTTTTGTATAGTGCTGATATGAAATTGATGTAACTGTTATCATATGTACTAATCATGCAGGTTTTATGAGATGATGAACATAGCCAGGTATGAGCTATGATGCTTTATTTAATGAAAATGCTTTATGAGCCTTGTGAGCCATAATATGATGTGTTGCCTAGTAAGAGGTAACAAGAGATATTAATGGGCTTTAAGAGCCATGTGAAATACCTGCATTGCAATTATTATGTTTACATTGGTCAGATGACCTGAAGGCATTAAGTTACCTGTTAAAGTGGTAACAGGTGTTTTGATGATCTAAGGGTTTGAACACCCATATTCTTGAATCATGATGATGAGATGATGAGGGACTGAGATCCCAATGTTAATAAAGTTGTGAAAAGAACTTGATAGAAATAGTACTCATCCTTTATAGCAATTGTTATAATGGTTTATGTTTGAAAACATGTTTGATGCTAAAAGAATATTGTAATGTACTTAAATAATCAAGTGAAATGATATCATGTAGAGCCCTAAACATAGATCTATCATCGTCAGCAGTTTGGTGATGGTGAAATAGGTTTTCCTATGGGAACTCATGGAGGGCATACTTTTGAGTATGTGGGGGTTATGGGCATGAATATCCTTACGCCCTAATGGAGGAATTTATGTGAGATAAACATTAAATCTCTCAATCCTCCATTATATATATATGTCGGGATGGATGTATCACTAATCTCCCGATGATGTTAATGTCGGATCGATGTGAGATAAATATAATATCTCTCAATTGCGAAGAGAGTACAGCATGCCACTATAACTCTAAAAGCAAAGTTGCCAGTATACCCTGGAAAGCTATTTAGCAGAGACACAAGATGTCTTGTATTTGGTCCTCACACTGACTGAGGAAGATGAGGTCATGGGAATCTGGCTCTTCTATTGACCTATGTATGGTACCAATTTTGATTTTGCAATGGTCGGTTGGAGTATGAGCGGTATACCTCATCTCCTCAGGGCTTAAGTATGTTTGAAAAATGTAATCAGCCGTGTAGCATATTTGCTTAGGGTTGAAATACAAGAATCAATGGTTGATTATATATTGCTTAGTATGTCTTAGTGGGATAAATACTATACATGTTCTTCATATTCCTTATTGGATAAATGACATGATGCTTTATCAATCAATAATTGAAATGACTTGAATAGAAAATACTTCTCTAAATAGTATAGTCAATGTTTTAGCTGTTGTTGAATATTTATGATTCTTTTGCTCAGTTTTATTCTATTTTTTGCAATAATAATGTTTCTGGCGGAGAGTTATATCTCTCGCTGGGACAATTTTCAATTGTCTTACCCCCGTGGGATCCAACTTTTTAGGTAGATTTCGAGGAAGAGGCAGAAACCCTACATTGGGTGAAGAACAGCAGTAGCATCAACAAGGACATTAGTGAATCCTCAAGTGGAGACACTGGCTGTCATGTCCTGTAAATAGAGAGCCCTATGTGTCGTCTATGTACTCTCAGGTCCTAGGAGTCAGTAGTTAGTTTAATATTGATCTGAGATTTTAGATTGATGCCTCGAGATTTTTATACTGCCTATGTATAGTTTAACATGGCAGTTGATGCTTGTAACTTTCGAGAAAGGGATGATACAGAGATGTACTGATGAACTGGAATGTAAATAGCTTACTTTGGTTCTTTATGAAAGAGTTTTTCAGTTTATGGATCTCTTTGTAAAAAAATTAATTTTTAGTGATTTTCAGTAATTCCGCTGCTAACGATCGCTTCCGCATTAGTTAATCTTGTTTTTATGAGTTGGATGCCACAACAATGGACTTCGTTACTGGTTTCCCCAAGTCCAAGAAAGGTTATGATGTTGTTTGGGTGGTTATTGATCAGCTTACAAAATCTGCTCATTTCTTGCCTTTCAAAACCAATTACAAAGCTGAGGATATGGCTCAGTTGTACGTTGAGTGGATCGTGCACCTGCATCGAGTACCTGAGGTAATAGTTTCTGATCATGACCCAAAGTTTACTTCTCATTTATGGGGTCAGATTTAGGAGGAAATGGGTACTGACTTGCGTTTCAGTACTACTTACCACCCACAGACTGATGGTCAATTTGAGAGAACAGTTCAGATTCTGGAGGACTTGCTTTGTGCTTGTGTGATGGATTGGGGTGGTGCATGGGATCGGTATCTACCATTAGCTGAGTTTTCTTACAACAATATCTACCAAGCTAGTATTGGTATGCCACCTTTTGAATCTCTCTATGGTAGACCATGTCGTTCACCTTTGCATTGGGATGATGTCGGTGAACGTTCTTTAGTGAAGACCGATGACATGCAAATGATGACAGAAAAGGTACAGTTGATAAAGAAATGCATGAAAGTTTCTCAAGACTGATAGAATATGTATGCTGATAAGAAAAGGTTTGATGTTAACTTCCTAGTAGGTGACTACACATTTCTGAAGATCAAGCCAATTTGTTCTATTACTAGATCTAAAGTTAAAGCAAGTTAAGTCCCCGCTATGTTGGACCATTTGAAATATTAGATAAGGTTGGAGACTGTGCATACCACTTAGCTTTAGCTCCTTCCTATGATAAGATTCATAATGTTTTCCATGTCTCTATGCTGAAGAAGTATGTGAAGGACTCTTGTCATGTGCTTACTGTTGAGCCTTTGGAAATACATGAGAATCTGACCTATGAAGAGCTACCTGTGAAGATCCTTGACTCCCGAGTAAAGCATTTGAAGAACAAAGAGATTGATCTCATAAAAATTTTGTAGAAATATCATGGTCTGGAAGAAACCACTTGGGAGTTGAGAGATGAAATGTTACGTACTCACCCTTCTCTTTTTGCTTGAGATTTCGATGACGAAATCCTTTTAAAGGAGTGGAGTGTTGTAACATAATGAATCTTAGATGTAATATCCATGTAAACCTTTTCCCAAGTTTCCCTTTCATTTTTGTCATTTATGTCATTCATGTTTAATTAGTTGAATTTATAGTGGTTTAGTGGATATTTATTCACTAATTGTACTAATATAAGGGTTTATCCACAAATACCTCAGTGAAAGCTTAATTACCATAATTAAGTGATATAAACCTTAATCTAACTTTTTGATGTGATTTGAAAATATAAAATGACCCTAAGTTTCAAATTTGGTTCGATTTGGATGTTGTTTGTGCAAGTTATGCAATTGCAGGTACATTTCCGACTTTTATGCAATTTACCCAATTGGGAGGTTTTCTTTGCAAATTATCACCTGAATTTTAATCCTTAGATATTCCATTACCATTCTCAAGATTTTGAACCATGGGACACCTGGTTGCACCTTGGTTTGAAGGTGTTTCTCTCCAAGGGCATTATAGGGATTACCCTCCTTATAAATGTGCTTATCTTTAAAAGCTATCAACCAATGGGGTTATTTCTTTGATTGGAGGACGGTGGGGAAGGCCTAGAATCCTCCATGGTATTTTAGAACCAAACATGTATATACAAGAAGTATCTATGAGCTATCCTCTTGCATGGCCATGAAGCCTTAGCCTAAGGACACATGGAAAGTCTCATAGACATCTCATGCTTGCCCCCTTCTTTATAAAGCCATGCCTACCCCTTCCCACCTCCCAATCCAAGAATCAATCCTCTCTTTATCTTTCTTCTATCTTAGATAATCATTCCTTCTATGTTTGGCCACAAAGTTGTTGTCCCAAGGTAAAAGAAGGTGCCTACCTTGATGAAGAAGGCTCCTAGGGTTCCAAATTTTTCTTTTAGGATTTCTTAAGCCCTTCCTTGGTGGTTTTGACCAAAACTGGTAAGTATCATCCTTTCCTTCCCTGTTTTCATGTTGTTAGTATTCATCTCACCTTCTTCAAGGTCGAAACCATGACCTTCCATGGTAAAACTCCACCTAGAACCCTGAAACATCTCATCTCCATGCTCTTTTGCTAGGGTTTGCACCTATAAAGTGGAGAAGGTGATCTTTTCTCAAGAAAGGAGCATGGCTTGGAGAAACCAAACCTTCTAATCTCGGGATCCTTTTTGTTTGGACATTCTTACCTTCCTAGAGGCTAGTTTTTTTAATCCCTTCTCATATATTTCTTACTACATGCTTAAAACTCATGCTTCTATGTTTAAAATCGATGATTTTCATCTCTTTTTACCATGTTCTTCTAGAGTTTTGGTTTCTTGCTATTTTACCTTCTCTAGAAACTCTAATTTGGTTACCTATGCAACTTCAAACCTGATCTTGGGTCAAATGATATTTTGTCCCTCTCCCTCTCTCTTCAATTATCTCGATCGGTTTGGATGATGTTGCAATTTCCTATTGGTTAGTATTGAAAAATTCATATCTTCTAATCCGCTTATCCAAATTTGACAAATAAATATGTTTTGCAATTGTAAAATTAATATATATGTAATAAAAATATTTTAAAGGTCTAATTTTATGGTTTGAAGAAGTATGATTTTGTAAAATGAATTTAATGCATAAAATTCATAAAATTACATCTTAATCATCATAACTCCAAAATTAACATAAAAATATGTTTTCTTTATCAGGAGAACTTAATAAGTTTATTGGTGATGTTTTAAGAGTATATATCTGAGTTTTTCTAAAAAGGTCTAAAATTAGGCTTTCTATACATTAGTATGCACTATGTACTCTAATACTTGTTAATACATTGAAAATAGGCAAAGTGGAACTTGGACTCGATTAAAGTGGTGAAAGTTAATAATTGATATCAGTAAAAGAGGTATGTTCATTACTTACACCCTATGTTGGGATAATTGCAGCCAAACCATATATTTCCCTAATGAGGCTTAAATGAACCCTAAATCTTCTATTCTTGACTCCTAATGTTGTTCATGTCTCAAGTTAGATTATAATTTCTTCTTGTTTGGGTCTTATTCCCCACTGCCATACTTGTTGAATATTATGACTACTCTTGCCATGACTACTTTTCTAGCATGTAGATTTATGTTCTATTTATTTTAAAGTAGTGGTACTTATGTACAACCACCCACAGAGGACATGTATTTAATTGCCCTGGTGAATGTTTTTATTCTCCCCTATATAATTGTGTAGGTGACTATGAATGTCTTATTCTCCCCTCACATATAGGTTAGAGGTCTGGTAGGTGCCTCAACCCTACTTAGTTGGGTAGACATAATTATCTTACATGAAAATCCTTTTTAATATAATTGTTAATGGGAAGTTTCTTTTGAATATAGCCTCATACTCTTGTTATCTTCATCTTATGATGAACCCTGGCTTTTTCTTATTTGCTTTACTTATCTTGTTATCCTAGACTAGTTTTGTGATACATACCTTGTTTTCTTTCCCCTTTTGCTGGGTGTTTTCCCAACCACCCAGGTGCTGGTTCTGAGCAAGGAGAAGGACAAGTTTGAAGGAAGTCACCTCAGGAGTATATCTCAAGCTATCTAAAAGGATGTCTAGGTTGCTATAGCTAGATCCTTTTCTCTTATCTTTTTCTTTTGGGGAAAATCATGTAATGAACAACAAAAGTCATGTAATAGGCTTAGTACTTTTATTTCTGCTGCTATTGACATTTTATAATGTATCTGGTGTATGATTATTTACTTGGAATATTATACATGCATCCCTCAATATATTTTGTCTTTCTAAAAATATGGATATTTTGTACTTCCTTTAATTTTAGTAGGGAGGTGATCTCACATCTTTATAGTAAGCTATTGAGTTAATGTGCAATCCTACTATGTACAAAAAGCTAGTGGGTTGTCAATAATATGCTACCTTAATTAGACCAGATATTAGTTGCGATGTCAATCTTGCATGTCAAGTCATGCCTAACCCTACATATCATCACTTCTCTAGTCAATCATATTATTTGTTATTTAAAGGGTAGTTCTAGCCTTAAAATAAATACAGTATTGCTAGCCTCAGTCTAGACATTGAACCTTTAAGTGAGTACCAACTTACATTTTATTGCGATTCAAATTGGGTAGGAAGTCCCCTTAGAAGAATATCTACCATTTGTAGTGTTCCTCTATACCATGATTGCTAAGAAGCAAATTATTATATCTTGTTCTAGTATTGAGACTGAGTATAGGGCTCTAGCCTCTGTTGGTGTTGAAATCACATGGATATCCTACTTCTACATGGACCTACATACTCTCCTACATAAGTAGGCGATCCTTTTATGTGACAAGTCAAGTACAATACAATTGACTATCAATCCTATTTTTCATGCTCGAACCAAGCATGTTGAGTTAGAGTTTCAATTTTTAAATGAGAAATTAGCCCTTGGCCACATAATTACATCGCATGTTTCCACCTCTCAGCAACTTGTAGATGTACTCACGAAGCCTCTGACAAAACATCATCATCGCAATCCTATTTTCAAACCAGGATTCCACTTTGCTACTTCCAATTACAAAATGGGGTATGGGTAGTTAGAGAAGCTTCCATGTACCAAGCCCAATTGATCTCTTCCTACATTTTCCTCCTTAGTCGGTATTCAACCCAAAACCAATTGGCAGTGGGTGAAGAGACCACACACCTTATAAATTTCTTGGCCTCCCCAGAGCTCAGCGGTGTGGAACTGTTTCAACATCCCCCCTCAAGTACAACCACTTTTGTGTGCTTGTACTTCTTATTTTTTAAGTAGGGTGTGGTCCTCACACTTGTGTCGTGAGGCCCACTCGGATACCATATTAGAATGTGTGGTATTCAACCCAAAACCAATTGGAAATGGGTGAAGGGACCACACACCTTATAAGCTCTAGGACCTCCCCAGAGTTTAGCAATGTGGGACTATTCCAACAGGTTCCTCTGTTGGCTAAATGGACATCATTTAATCCCTTTGTTTTGATAATGACAAACACTTCACTCTTGTCGATCTAACGTGCTACTTGAGTGTTGCAGGAATAAGGTGGATGACAAATATTGGAAAATCTATATGCTTGAATTATTGTAATTCCATGAAATGTAATCAATTGTAAAACTTGTACAAATATATAATGTACAAGTACTTCGACATCATGTAAATCAAGCGTTAGATCTTCCCTAGCCAATCACCACATTTAGATAGGTCATTCCCTTCAATAGTGTCACATATGCACACTCATATACACATTTAGTACTTTAATTGAAACATTGAAACAAAGTCAATCTCAGTCGACAAAATCCTCGACCGAGACACTCTCAGTCGACAAACTCCTCGACCGAGAAAGACCCAAGTAGCCGTTAGACATAGCTGACAAGGTAGTTGGCAGCTGGAGATGAACGTTGCATACACTTGCTCCAGAGAGTCTGTCGGTCGATAAACCCTCGACCGAGTAGGACTCTCGGTCGACAAAACTTCGACCGAGATGAGTTCTGACAGCAACTTTCAGAATTAATTAACTAGCCATTGCTAAAGCAACTAAAGTGTACCTAACGGCTAGTTAAGCACTTAGAACCCCCTATAAAGTGTCTAGAACGTCCTTAAGAACTTGTAGGTCATTCCTATAAATAGGACATGCCTTAGGACACCTAAACTCACCAATTCTACACTTGAGCAATCCTTGAGCATACACTTGCATTAGCAATCTGTTTTGAGAAATTGAGCAACACTTGCAATTGGCTATTCTTCTCCTTTCTCTAAATTCGTGTCATATAGGCTAGTATCTCCTATCCACCAAACCAACACTTCAATATTATTTGGTTAGGAGATCTATACGCTTGATATAGGCAAATCAAGCCTTGTGCATCAAAGGGTAATTGTAATTTCCTTTTTCCTTTCTTGTTCACTCTTATTGCTTGTACTCTCCTTGCTACTCCTAGGGTTGGAGGCTACGGATTGGAGAGGGGCTTAATCTTCTTGGTGAAGAAGGAGGCTTTGGACTACTTCTAGAAGGCTGTTGTAATGGGAGGCTACTTCAAAGAGGAAGGCTACTTCAAGGGAGAGCTTGAAGTTACTTCAAGAAGGCTGCTTCAAGTTTGTGCAACTACTTCAAAGTGAAGGCTGTCCAAAGGGTGTAGAAAGTATTGTATTTTATGTAAATTCCTTGGGAGGTAATAAAATTAATACTCAAAATCCCAGTTGGGTAAGCAACCGGGTAGTGGATTGACTACCTTAGTATTTGCTAAGGTTGGAACCACTCTAAACACCTTGTCTCCTTCTTGTTATTTCAATTGTGGTTGTTTGAGTTAAAATTATATTGAAATTATCATAAAACCCTATTCACCCCCCTCTAGTGGTTTTTCAATTGGTATCAGAGCAGGCTTCAAGAAACTCTAACCAAGTCTTGAAGAATGGGTGACGGGTTGCTCAACAACCTCAACCTTGAAGGGACACTTGTGGCTAGGCCTCCTGCATTTGATGGTACTAACTACACCTACTGGAAAAGGAGAATGCAATTTTACTTCCAAGGGATTAGTTGGGATCTATGGAGGATGGTGTCAACTCCCTATGAACTTCCTCAAGTGGAATTTGTAGCTTAGGACACCAATATGGTAATGTCTGCCCAAATGAATGCAAAGGTTGTAAGTATACTTTATTGTTCAATTTCAGTTGGAGAGTTTAATAGAATATCAAATTGTAAAACAGCCTACGAAATTTGGCATAGACTTTCCATAACTTATGAAGGAATTGTGCAAGTTAAGAACTCCAAAATTGGAATTCTTAAACAAAAATTTGAACAGTTCCGTATGGATCAAAATGAATCTATTAGTGAAATGTATGCAAAATTCTCTTCTATTGTAAATGGTTTGAATGCCTTAGGTAAAGTGATTAGTGAGGAAGATCATGTGTCAAAGATTCTTAGATCACTTCCTCCCAAATACAAGCCCAAAGTGACGGCCATTGAAGAAGCAAATGACCTCACCCGACTGAGGATGGAACAACTCATTGGCAACCTAGAAGCTCATGAAGCAACTCTAGAAGAGGAAGAAAGAAGAGAACGTGAACTTCAACAAGGGAAAAAGAAAGATGTGGCTCTAAAAGCTTCAAAAATTGTCACACCAGAAAGTGATGAGTCAAGTGAAGAAGAAGGAGAAGAAGCCTTAATTGTAAATGGTAAGAAATATAAAAGATTTAGAACTAACAAAATCTCTAGTTCTTCTTCTTCTCCTAGGTGTTTTGAGTGTGGAAAGAAAGGTCATCTCAAAAATGAATGCCCTAAAGCAAAGAAAGGAAAGAAAAGTTCACACAAAAAGAAGGGAGAAAAAGCTTAGAAAGCTGCATGGGATGAGTCAAGTGAGAGTGAAAGTGGAGAAGAGAAGGTGGAATGTCTTATGGCAAGAGAAGATGATGAAGATTCCCAAGAGGTAAGCCTTCTTGATCTCCCTAAAGAAGAGTTAATTGCTAGTCTACAAGAAACTCATGATAAATATATTGACTGCAAAAAGAAACTAAGGAAGGTTACCAAAATAAATGAAGAATTATATGCTAGATTAAATGATCTCTCTTCTGAAAAGAACAACATTGATCTTGAGAATTTGTCTTTAAAAACATCTTTAAATGACTACAATAGAAAGTTACTTACTCTAGAAATGAATTTTGATCTTCTTTCTCAAGAAAAGGTTGATTTGCTAGCTAAACTAAATGATTTTCAGACCCAACCAATTCTATGTAATCATCTAGATTATGATAATGTTGTACAAGAAAGGAACTCTCTATTATCTGATTTAGATCAAGCAAGTAAAGATATAAACAAGAAGATGGATGACATTGCTAAGCTACAAAGAAAAATAAATGATTTAAGAGGTAATGACATCCTTGAAAATATTCTAAAAATTTCCTCTAGTTACAATGGAAGAAGAGGATTAGGATATGATCCAAAGTAAAATCAACCCAAAAGAACTAAAGCATCCAAGACTAAGACTATGTTTGTACATAAGAACACAATTCCTAGAAAGAGAAATGAAATTGATTCTATTACTTGTCATTTTTGTCTACATCTTGGACATTACTCATTTTCATGCCCTTATAAGAACAAGGATTCCTAGTTGGTTTGGGTTCCAAAACCCCAAACTTAGTAGACTTGAATGAAATTTAGTTGAGATATGATCTAATGCTCATTTTTGAAAATTATATTATCTTATTTCAACTTAAAGTCTCATGCATTATGTTAATTTTCTGAACTGAGAATATATTCGGTTGAAGTATTGCTCGACCGAGAATATAATCGGTCAAACTTTTGTCGATCGACCAGATGCCTGTGATAAATCAAAATCTACAGCAACAACCTGAGTAAAACAGCAACCCCTTCGGTCGAAAAATGCTCGATCAAGGCAAAAATCGGTCGAAAAGTGGTCGACCGAGCAAACTTTTGCTTCTATTCAGTTTTTAATCTGTAAAACAACAACTTTCTTGATCGACAAATTGGTCGACCGCGAGAGAGGTCGGTCGAACTTTTGTTGACCGAATGAAGTTCTGAATCAAATTCTTTCTATTCAGTCTGTAATTAAATGTTCCTAACCATACCGGACCATCACATGGGTACCAAAACCTACATTTTAATGCAGGATTGGGTGGTCGACAGTGGATGTTCCAAACACATGACCGGAAACAAGGATGTGTTTCAAACCTTTGAGGAAAAGAAGAGTGGAACAGTCACCTTTGGAGATAATGGTAAAGGTAAAATCGTTGGAATAGGTAACATTGGTACAAATCTCGAAATAAAGAATGTTTTACTCGTTGATGGTTTGCACCATAATTTAATAAGTGTTAGTCAATTAGGTGACAGTGGATATGATGTTTTATTCAACAAAAATTGCTGCAAGTTACTAAAGGAAATACTACAAATGTTGTTTATGAAGGAAAAAGAGTTGGAAATCTCTATATTCTTAGACCTAATTCTATGAAATCTGTAGTTGGAAAATGCTTACTTGCAAATGAAAATTCTCTACAACTATGGCATAAAAAATTGGGTCATGCTAGTTCACATGTTATCAAAAAGCTAGTTAAATATGATCTTGTTCGTGGTTTGCCTAATTTGTCTTTTGATCAAGTTGAAAATTGTGAACCATGTACCTTGGGTAAGCAAACAAAAACTTCTTTTAAACCCAAACATGAACTTAGCACATGTAGATCCCTAGAACTGATTCATATGGATTTATTTGGACCTATGCGGACACAATCTATTGGTGGAAAAAGGTATTGTTTTGTTATTGTTGATGATTATAGTAGATATACTTGGGTACATTTTCTTGCAAACAAAGATGACACTATTCAAGTTTTCATAAAATTTTGTTCCAAAATTGAAAATCTATTACAAAACAAAATATGCACCATTAGAAGTGATCATGGTGGAGAATTTGAGAACCATTTATTTGAAGAATTTTGCACATCTCAAGGCTACACTCACAATTTTTCTGCTCCACGCACTCCTCAACAAAATGGCATGGTTGAAAGGAAAAACCGATCACTACAAGAAATGGCTAGAACCATGATGCTCGAACATAATACACCTAAAACTTTTTGGGCTGAAGCAGTAAACACAGCATGCTATGTGTTAAATAGAGTAACTGTTCATTCCTATTTGAAGAAAACACCATATGAAATAATATATACTAAGAAACCTAGAGTTGACTATTTTCATACCTTCGGATCAACATGCTATATCTTAAACACTAAAGAGGATGGAGATAAGTTTGACTCTAAATCACATAAAGCCTTCTTTTTGGGATATTCTACCTCTAGCAAAGCATTTAGAGTCTACAACGCTATTTCTAGAAAGGTTGAGGAATCAATTCATATTTCCTTTCATGAAGAGTCAAAATCAAAAAATCTTGAAATAGTTGATCTCACTCATCAATTCGAAAATTTATCCATACCAACTGATAGTGATAAAAATACTTCAAGTAATGACCAAGCTGGGACACAATCTATTCCTAGACTTATTAAGGATCATCCTCAAGAATTAATTATTGGAAATCCTAATGACAAAGTCAAAACTCGTTCTTCTTTTAAAGACGTTGCAAACATGGCCTTTGTTTCTATTATTGAACTTAAGAAGGTGTCTGAAGCTCTTAAAGATGACTATTGGATAATAGCAATGCAAGAAGAATTAAACCAATTCACTAAAAATGATGTATGGGATTTAGTTCCAAAACCACAAGATAAAACCATTATTGGAACTAAATGGGTCTTTAGAAATAAGTTAAATGAGGTAGGGGAAGTAATAAGGAATAAAGTTAGGTTAGTAGAACAAGGATATAATCAACAAGAAGGAATAGACTTCGATGAAACGTATGCACCAGTAGCAAGACTTGAAGCTATTAGAATGCTACTAGCTATAGCTGCACACAAGAATATCAAACTCTACCAAATGGATGTAAAAAGTGCATTTCTAAATGGAATCATTCAAGAAGAAGTGTATGTTGCCCAACCACCAGGTTTTGAAATACCAGAAAAAGGTGACTATGTTTGCAAACTTAAGAAAGCACTTTATGGATTAAAACAAGCACCTAGGAACTGGTATGAAAAGCTCAAGACATATCTTTTTGATAATGGTTTCTCTATTGGAAATTCAGATTCTACTTTATTTTTCAAAACATATACATCTGATTTTCTAGTTGTTCAAATATATGTTGATGACATTATTTTTGGAGCTTCAAATGAATCATTGTGCACACAATTCAGTGACATTATGCAAAAAGAGTTTGAAATGAGCCTAATGGGTGAACTAACTTTCTTTCTTGGTTTTCAAATTAAACAAATGTCTGCCGGGATTTTTATAAGCCAAGAAAAGTATACTAAAGAACTCTTAAAATGTTTTGGAATGGATCAGTGAAAACATGCTACTACTCCAATGGCTACCTCCACTAAAATTGATAAGGATGAAGATGGGGAACCTATTGATGATTCCTTATATAGAGCCATGATTGGTAGTTTGCTTTATTTAACCGCTTCTAGACCGGACATCATATTTTCAATTGGTCTTTGTGCTCGATTTCAATCACAACCCATGCATTCTCATTTTCAAGCAGTTAAACGGATTTTTCGATATTTACCCGGCACTACATGTTATGGTTTATTGTTACAACCCCAATTTTTGGGTTCTTTTGCTAAGAAATGTAATTTCTCATTTTAAAGATATTGGAACAAATAATGATATGATTTGTTTTGAATACATGGATTTCGTTTACAATAGCCTTGATGTTTGTGTTGTGGTCTTTGTTGGTTATTGGGCCCAATAACAAGGAAATAACAAAGAAAATT
Source organism: Alisma plantago-aquatica (assembly GCA_963693085.1). Lineage (NCBI taxonomy): Eukaryota > Viridiplantae > Streptophyta > Magnoliopsida > Alismatales > Alismataceae > Alisma > Alisma plantago-aquatica. Next base: position 365,378,470 of record OY856414.1, read on the forward strand.
CAATTAGCAAATGAATAATTGAGTTTTTGAGAAAAGAATGATGTGGAAACCTCTGGAAGGCAAAAGAATGTAATCCTAAGAGGATTTCGTGCCTCTTGGGTTCATTGGGTACCAAGGAGTCCAAGGTTGCAAAAAGAAAGCAATAAGAAAAGAAAAGATTAATTAAGTATTTCTTTATTAAGAAATAAATTGAAAATAATGATAAAATGTGGAAAATGAGTGGAAAGAGGCATAAATGAGATTTCTTGGGGAAATTTCGTATCCATGAGGTTGCTAATATTAAAAGGAATGCCAATGAGGATAATAAAAGAGAAATAGAAAGAAATCCTCAAAAAGAGATATTTAAATGAGAAATAAACAAGATAATGTGAAATAATGCATAATGATGCATCTAGAAGGATTGTAAGTATCCAATTAAAAGAATTTCGAAATAATGGAGTGTCTTGGGATTCAAGGAGTCCCAATAAAGAGGAAAGAAAGAGAAAATACTAAAAAGGCAAAATAAGAGGATAATGTGTTGCATTATTAAGGGATTAAGTAATATTGATGAAAAGGAGGTCTTTTTCTATTAAAAGAAACACAATCGCATGACCAATAAATGAAAAGGCAAGAGTTTTAGAAAGGAAAGGATAATATGGTTCTAGGTTTTAGGTCGTGCCTTTTTCATACTAATAGTTAGTGAATAAAAAGGGTGTAATTTGTACCCATAGAAAGATGGAAATGTCTTAAGTATCTTTCCATATTGATACGATCCTTGAACCTCAAGAAAGAAGATACAAGAGAAACGAGAGAAGGAAATGATCTATACATATATTTCTATAGTTCACGCACACCTGGTGGACCTAGCCGTCTCCCTCATCTCTCCCTCATGGTCCCGTTGTTCAAACCACCATGGAAACCTCCCTGAGTGCGTCATGGAGTCACTACGTCTGCAACACCCTGGGCGTCAAACCCTTCAAGATCTACCTCTCCTACCCGTTCTGCTATATGTATGGGGAGGCAATTGCTTGAGTGCAGCTCATGACCCCAAGCCTTGCCTTGGTTATGGTTTTCTAGCGAGAAAGATCTGCCTCCCTGTCTCCAACGACTAAGGACTCACCCCGACCTGTGCGGATGAGCGACCGCAGCAGCAGCGCTGCTTCACCCCGCCCGGCTCGGCCAGTTTCTGACGCTCTCCGGTCGCATCCAGGGCTGCAGCATGGCTGCGTTTGCAGATCTGTTGGGTGCGACCCTGGCCGACCAGTCGCGTGCCAAAGGATCCCCTTCCTGCGAGAGGGGAGGGTGGAGGTAGAGGATGGGTTTTCGGCTAGTTCTGAGCGCTGAGGAGATGGGGGCGGCCTGAGACGCGCGGCCATGGCCGCTAGGGCGGCAGCCCGCGATCTGCCCAAGGTTGAAGAAAAGAGGAGCATGATGGACAGATATGCCCTTTTGCGGGCTAAAGAGCAGTCCACTTAACCCGGGGGTATTTCAGACTTTTTCCAAAAGTGAGCCAACGATGCATGGAGATGGCTACGTGGCAGCTCCAGATTGGTCCAAGTAAGTTTTTATTGCAAAAATCGTAGTTAAATATTCGTAGCTCGGATGATAAAAGTTTATATATGAATTTTGATCAGGAAACCAAGAGGAATCCAATAAAAATAGTTTTATATCCTGAATCTGATCATAGTTCGAAATGTAGTGTAAATCATCATCTTTAATGAATTAAAGATTAAGAAACCCTATTTTGATATGATTAATGTGTTTAATAGGGTTTAATGGATCTTTAGGGTTGATGTTAACCTGTTAAATATAAAAAGGTACATTAAGATCGAAAAGGATGATCTTTGTATGTAAATATTTTAATTTGAAGATTATGTACATAAATATGTTTAAAAATGGAAAAGTACATAAAGTTATCATCTTTAGTGTTTTAACTAAGGAAAAACCCTTAGATTTGATGATAGATGGGTAATTCAAGCTGATATTAACCTATTGCTAATAAAAGAGAAAATAGGATTTAAAAAGATGATCTTTTTATATAATTGGCTTAATTTAGGGTTTTGTGCATGATTATGCATTAATGAGATTGAAAACCCTAATTTAGGTGAATATGTCTTTTAAATGTTTTAATTGTTGAAATCCATAAACAAATAGGGATATGATGATCCTAAGTCAATATGGGTATAAAAACTATTAAATGAATAGTTTGAGCAATTAAGGTTCATATAATTGGAAAAGAGTATTTTAGGGTTTGTTAACCTAAAAAGGATAAAGTTCGAGAAATTAATCTAAGAAACCCTAATGAATATTAATGAAACCTTAATGCAGATTAGAAACCCTCGAAAGAGAATCCAAATCAATAAAGTAGATTCTTGATAAAGTGTCTAATAAATAGAGTACATATTCATTTCAGGAATAATGTGATGATTGATCTGTTGATTGGCTTGATTGTATATACATGAAGTATATGTTGAATAATCTGCATGACTCATCAAATCAGGTATGTGGTTACACTTATGAATAATCGCTCTAGTTTCACGACAATTCCTGACATTTTATTTGGTTGCTTGAAAATAACTGTTGGATGTTTATTTATTTCATGCAACTATAAAGTGACTATGATTATCACTATAAATGTGCGTATATAACTGACTAGATCCGGGTCCACCTCTATTGCTTTGAAAAGGCTAAGAAAAAAAGGGGTAATCCTAGAGAAAGGTCTAGGTTACCGAGAGTTAGAAACTGGGCTACCTAAGTGTAGTGCCATGGGACTCATTAGCCTGCCATGAGTTAAGGAGTGGGCTACTTACGAGTAGTGCCATGTGACTCAACCCTAGAAATTGGTTCACTTATAGGTGGATCATGAAGGGTTTAATGGTGACAACATAGAGGATAGGGTACTCTTGGATCGCGGAGTTATATCTAAAATGTAATCTTGGTTGATTAAATGATTAATTGAATGATTACATTGTTAACATATTTACATGATTATTGTTTCCCCCAAATACCAGCTTCGGCTGACCGACGTTTTGTTTGTCGGCGTTTTAGGTACAAGCCAAAAGGACAAACAGTAAATCGTCAAATTGTGAAATACATGAAGAAAAATACAAGGAGGATTAGTTAGCGTAGAATCATTAAGTGGATAGAAGTTAGAAATACAAAATTTCAAAAGGTATGCAAAGTTTATTTTCTTACAGCTTTTCAGTTTAGTATGTTAAAATTTGATAATTATTCTTGGTTAATTGCCGAACCTTGATCCGGAAGTCATGGGTGCGACTTCGACCTCTCGATCTCACTTAATTGGGGGTTATCGGGAGGTGGGGTCGTAACATTTGGTAACAGAGCTTCGGTTCCTCATTTAACCATTAATAATTATTAAATTTTACAAACTCCATAGAACCCAAGGGAGTTATTAGAGGATTATCCGAAAGACGGAGGTGTCTAGAAAAGGATCATGACCGGGGGCTGGCAATATTTTCCTCCGCACCGCTAGTCGGAATACGAGGACTCCCGGATCCGTGTGACTGCCTGGCCAAAGTCTTAGGGTATGAATCGAAATAAGATACCTTTAGGACTTCTCATCTTATTCATCCCTTCTCATCACAAAATTCTGATAAGGACCTAAAGGATTAGAGTTTTCTCTCTTTTCCTCACCCTCTTGAGGTATGGGTAAGGTTGATAAGGTTTAAGGAATCCTCCACCAAATTAATTAAAGACATGTTAATAAGATGTCATGGACATAAGCTTAATAGATTAAGCGCAAACTAAAGAATAGATACATGCTTAGGTCGTATGACATAAGTTGTCATGTCCTCAGAAGAGACCTGAGACTAGACCTTCTTGTCAGAAGGATAAGTTAGTCTTGGAGATAGAGATATCCATTACAAGTAGAGACCTGGCACATCCTCTGAGGATGATGCTAACCCTAACCCTAAGTGAAGGTTAGAAAGAGATGAGTTGGACCAGGCGTTTGGAAGGACATGCCTTTGGGATGCCACATGATCCATGGGTGACCTATCACCCTTGGCAACCCAACCCTGAGAAGGGTCGTGCATGTTAGGGTAAAGGATAGCTCCTTAGATGATGATGTTAGTGAAGGACCTTAGAAACCCTATGGGCTTGTGCAAGTAGGGTATAGCTGGCACCTAGGGCACGTCATAGTGCTGACAGTAGGATGAAACCCTGGATAAGGAATTATGATGGAGCATAAAGGGTTATGGATGATCTTGAGCAAACATAAGTTCGAACCTAGGCTTCACCCATGTAGAGGATGCTTTTGAGGTTGACCCTTCATGAAGAGAGGACCTCTAATTGTGAGGTTGGTTGTAGGGTTAGCTCTAGAGAGAGATCATGAACCCCCTCCAAGAAGGTCGTAAACCTAGACCCCGACCTATGAGGAACAGTGAGGAGTTGAGGGTGATGCGACCTAAGTGGATGATAGAGGTTGCCTCATGCATGATCTGGTAAGGCTGTTGATATCTTGGTTGCCTTTAGAGGGACCAAACCCTAGAGAGTAAAGATGAAGCATCTGGTGCCTATGTGCCTACGGTATGGGTGTTTACCTTCTGAGGTAGGAAGAAGAGTTCCTTAGACCTAGAAAGGTTTAGTAGCAGGTTATGAGGCCTTGTACCTTGTTGGTTGTCCTTAAGGAGGACCCAACCCTAAGTGTTGCTAGAGTTGAAGGATGACAAGAAGTGCATGTCATGCCTTTTTCATGCTTGGTTCGTAGTTAAGAGATAGAGCATGCAGTTGGACACCTACAAGTGAACCTAGGGTTCCTAGTCCTAAGAGGGGAAGTGGTATACCTAATGCTCATGAAGAGAATTAAGTTGCTATAGTTTCGAGCATGGTACTCCTCATGTATAGAGGAAAAGGGAAGCCCCATAAGTTTAAGGTATGTTGGATGAACCCCTCACAGCTTGGTCGATGATAAAGAAAGGTATGATCTTGATCCAGCATGGAGGAAAGAGGATAAGTATGACCTAGCATGGTACAGTAGGTGGTCTGCTTGTGCCTTAATAGCTTGCTAGGGTTAAGTAGGCTCATGTGGATGTAAACCCTGGACGTAAGAGCTTTTGTGACCTTGTTGTCAAGAGATAGTTTTCTTCCCATCCTGGGAGAGGGACCCCTTTGGTAGGGTGTATATCAGTTTTGTTGGTTTAAGGTAACCTAAAGGGGTCTCATGGGATCTTGAGAAGCTAAGTGAAAAGTACATGGTATGAGAATGAACTTGTAGACCCATAGATATCCATCTCTGATTGCATATGAATGTGTTACCATGATAGTAACCAGTACGGGGCTTGACCAAGGTAGGCAGGTTGCCATGATCCCTATGAAAGGATGAAAGCCAGTCCATGAATGCAGAAAGAGAGATGATGAAGACTTGGGTAAGGTTCTAAGTGAACATGTACTATAATGGAGAATCCTAAGTCTATCCTAGGGTCAGGTAGGGATAAGACCAATGAAAGTAGGAGTTGCCTAATTCCCCAGTTGCACATGACCATAGGGTTGGGAGGTAACATCTATCATTGTCTGAGGGCCATGGGTTAGGAGATTGATCACCTTCATGAACTCATGGGACCCAAAGGGCAGATGAGTAGGGCACTCTCTTGATGCATGAGGGAAGAGGGATGACCCCAAAAGTGCTGGCACCCTATAGACCTAGAAGAGATGACCAAGGATTGTGAGGTGACCCAAGTAGGTTTGAAACCAGTTTTCCATGGAGGTAACTTGGATATCAAGATGATTGTAATATAGAAGCATAAACAACATGTTTCAACTTAGATTTAAAGGTGTACTAGCAAGGTGGGATGTACCATCTCTACTCTTGGAACAGGAGGACCTTTGTATTTGGACTGCAGCCAAATGCTTATTTCCTCTTGTTATGGGAGTGAGAGATAGGACAGTATGCATGCCATACACCAAGGATAAAAGATGATGTGAGTTGGAACGTTACTATGAGGTATGAGGACAGAGAAGATAACATACCCAGGTAAAGCGAATGATACATGGATGGTTTGCAAACGCTAAAGAAAAACAAGGTAGTCATCTTATAAGAATGTTTTCAGCATGAGCTATGAGTTATACCAGGTCGAATTCAAAAACAAAGAGATGAGTCTTACAAGGTTGAGTTTGATCTCCATATTGATGAGATCAGAGAGTGTACTTGATAAATACAGACTCAGAGTTGAGATGAGATGATAAGTGGAATGCATGAAAGTGTATGTCTTCAACGTTACCTAATACCTAAGGATGTGAAGTGGTAATGGATGCTCTGGTTGAGTTACATCTGACCTGTTGACTTGAAGCTAGAAGAGGTTGTTTGGCTAACCCTAAGTTTGAAAAGGAGAGGTGTTTGGATAACACTCAAATGTAACAAGATTCGTTGAAAAGTTAAGGGTTGTTTGGTTAGCCAGTCTAGTCCTTGATGCAATGAAAGGATGGTGGTAGAACCACAAATGCACTTCTTTGGAAAAGAAGGTGATGAAACCCCGACTAGAGTGGTTTAGGGTTTCAGAGGAATCGATCTTGAAGAATCATGACATACAGGAAATCATGATTGAAGATCACCATATACCGTGGAAAATGGCAATAGTACTTTGGAAGCTTAAGATAAAGTTGCATGTGGTTTATGGCCATGCAAGCCAGGAGGTAAAGGATGAACCCCAGTAACCCAGTCTAGCGATATAGAGGATGAAAGAGTCCCTGAGAGGGAATGGGAGCACAACACTATGAATGTTGTAATAGGTCTCCCCTGGGCCAAGGAAGGTCGTAATGCAATATGGGTTATGGTAGGTCACCTTACCTAGATGACATGGGAAAGAAAGAGTTCTGTTAAGGGATAAATCTGGTTGAACTACCCATGAGAGATATGGTCCAACTACACCAGGATGTGAGTTCAAAGGATCTTGAGTTTGACCTAAAGGTTCCCTTCCAAAAGGTGGAAGAAGGTACATAAAGAACTCGATGTTAGTATAGGTTATCACCCCTAGCTAATGGTTAGTATGATCCAGACTACAGGGTCTGATGAGAGCATGTGTGCTTATTCAGGGTGATATCTAGAGAAAGTTCTTGTCCTATGAAAGATGTGACAATGACCACCATAGCCAGTATCAGGTTTTATAAGAAGCTCTGTAAGGGAGGTTGTGTCGGTCACCACTTCAGTAAGGTGATGTTGGTGAAAGGACCACATGATGGTTAGAAAAGGGCCACATGATGGTTAGAAAAGGACCACATGATGGTTAGAAAAGGGCCACATGATGGTTAGAAAAGGGACCACAGTGCGTGTAGATGAAGTCACTTTGATTGCGCAAGGGATGAAAGGAGCCTAGAGACGATGAGAGTCGTGAGCAGATGCAAAGTAGACTACCATACAAGTTACTGTGGAAGAATATGTGAAAATCCGACCCCTCTAAGTTATAGCTAAGAGAGATGAGTCCCCAATGCATGGGTTCTTTTGATATGGTTTGGTGGAGAAGGTTAAGATTGACCTTACCCCTCAGGATAAAGTAATGTGTGATGAGTTCCATGTGTCTGATTTAGAGACGTCGGGATGAAAGAACTCAGAGAAAAGAATATGTGATGATAAAGATTCTGTGGAAGTGCCATGAGTACGGTAAAGACACATAGGGGCCAATGATGGACATGGGAAAAGTCTTGTCCTAAATTGTTTGTTTCCTTGATAGAATTTTGAGGACAAATTTCCTATAAGAGGGGAAGGATGTTACAACCCCAATTTTTGGGTTCTTTTGCTAAGAAATGTAATTTCTCATTTTAAAGATATTGGAACAAATAATGATATGATTTGTTTTGAATACATGGATTTCGTTTACAATAGCCTTGATGTTTGTATTGAGGACTTTGTTGGCTATTGGGTCCAATAACAAGGAAATAACAAAGAAAATTCAATTAGCAAATGAATAATTGAGTTTTTGAGAAAAGAATGATGTGGAAACCTCTGGAAGGCAAAAGAATGTAATCCTAGGAAGGATTTCGTGCCTCTTGGGTTCCTTGGGTACCAAGGAGTCCAAGGTTGCAAAAAGAAAGCAATAAGAAAAGAAAAGATTAATTAAGTATTTCTTTATTAAGAAATAAATTGAAAATAATGATAAAATGTGGAAAATGAGTGGAAAGAGGCATAAATGAGATTTCTTGGGGAATTTTCGTATCCATGAGGTTGCTAATATTAAAAGGAATGCCAATGAGGAGAATAAAATAGAAATAGAAAGAAATCCTCAAAAAGAGATATTTAAATGAGAAATAAACAAGATAATGTGAAATGATGCATAATGATGCATCTAGAAGGATTATAAGTATCCAATAAAAAGAATTTCGAAATAATGGAGTGTCTTGGGATTCAAGGAGTCCCAATAAAGAGGAAAGAAAGAGAAAATACTAAAAAGGCAAAATAAGAGGATAATGTGTTTCATTATTAAGGAATTAAGTAATATTGATGAAAAGGAGGTCTTTTTCTATTAAAAGAAACACAATCGCATGACCAATAAATGAAAAGGCAAGAGTTTTATAAAGGAAAGGATAATATGGTTCTAGGTTTTAGGTCATGCTTTTTTCATACTAATAGTTAGTGAATAAAAAGGGTGTAATTTGTACCCATAGAAAGATGGAAATGTCTTAAGTATCTTTCCATATTGATACGATCCTTGAACCTCAAGAAAGAAGATACGAGAGAAACGAGAGAAGGAAATGATCTATACATATATTTATATAGTTCACGCACACCTGGTGGACCTAGCCGTCTCCCTCATCTCTCCCTCATGGTCCCATTGTTCAAACCACCACGGACACCTCCCTGAGTGTGTCATGGAGTCACTACGTCTGCAACACCCTGGGCGTCAATCCCTTCAAGATCTACCTCTCCTACCCGTTCTGCTATATGTATGGGGAGGCACCTGCTTGAGTGCAGCTCGTGACCCCAAGCCTTGCCTTGGTTACAGTTTGCTAGCGAGAAAGATCTGCCTCCCTGTCTCCAACGACTAAGGACTCACCCGACCTGTGTGGATGAGCGACCGCAGCAGCAGCGCTGCTTCACCCCGCCCGGCTCGGCCAGTTCCTGACGCTCTCCGGCTGCATCCAGGGCTGCAGCACCGCTGCATTTGCAGCTCTGCTGGGTGCGACCTTGGCCGACCAGTCGTGTGCCAAAGGCTCCCCTGCCTGCGAGAGGGGAGGGCGGAGGTAGAGGATGGGTTTCTGGCTAGTTCTGAGCGCTGAGGAGATGGGGGGCGGCCTGAGACGCGCGGCCATGGCCGCTAGGGCGGCAGCCCGCGATCTGCCCAAGGTTGAAGAAAGGAGGAGCACGATGGACAGATATGCCCTTTTGCGGGCTAAAGAGCAGTCCACTTAACCCGAGGGTATTTCAGACTTTTTCCAAAAGTGAGCCAACGATGCATGGAGATGGCTACGTGGCAGCTCCAGATTGGTCCAAGTAAATTTTTATTGCAAAAATCGTAGTTAAATATTCATAGCTCGGATGACAAAAGTTTATATATGAATTTTGATTAGGAAACTGAGCGGAATCCAATAAAATTAGTTTTATAGCCTGAATCTGATCATAGTTCGAAATGTAGTGTAAATCATCATCTTTAATGAATTAAAGATTAAGAAACCCTATTTTGATATGATTAACGTGTTTAATAGGGTTTAATTGATCTTTAGGGTTGATGTTAACCTGTTAAAAATAAAAAGGTACATTAAGATCGAAAAGGATGATCTTTGTGCGTAATTAGTTTAATTTGAAGATTATGTACATAAATATGCTTAAAAATGGAAAAGTACATAAAGTTATCATCTTTAGTGTTTTAACTAAGGAAAAACCCTTAGATTTGATGATAGATGGGTAATTCAAGCTGATATTAACATGTTGTTAATAAAAGAGAAAATAGGATTTAAAAAGATGATCTTTTTATATAATTGGCTTAATTTAGGGTTTTGTGCATGATTATGCATTAATGAGATTGAAAACCCAAATTTAGGTGAATATGTCTTTTAAATGTTTTAATTGTTGAAATCCATAAAAAAATATGGATATGATGATCCTAAGTCAATATGGGTATAAAAACTATTAAATGAATAATTTGAGCAATTAAGGTTCATATAATTGGAAAAGGGTATTTTAGGGTTTGTTAACCTAAAAAGGATAAAGTTTGAGAAATTGATCTAAGAAACCCTAATGAATATTAATGAAACCTTAATGCAGATTAGAAACCCTAGAAAGAGAATCCAAATCAATAAAGTAGATTCTTGATAAAGTGTCTAATAAATAGAGTACATATTCATTTCAGGAATAATGATGAATGATATGTTGATTGGCTTGATTGTATATACATGAAGAATATGTTGAATAATCTACATGACTCATCAAATCAGGTTTGTGGTTACGCTTATGAATAATCGCTCTAGTTTCACGACGATTCCCGACGTTTTAATCGATTGCTTGAAAATAACTGTTGGATGTTTATTTATTTCATGCAACTATAAAGTGACTATGATTATCACTATAAATGTGCGTATATAACTGACTAGATCCGGGTCCACCTCTATTGCTTTGAAAAGGCTAAGAAAAAAAGGGGTAATCCTAGAGAAAGGTCTAGGTTACCGAGAGTTAGAAACTAGGCTACCTAAGTGTAGTGCCATGAGACTCATTAGCCTGCCATGAGTTAAGGAGTGGGCTACTTATGAGTAGTGCCATGTGACTCAACCCTAGAAATTTGTTCACTTATAGGTGGATCATGAAGGGTTTAATGGGGACAACATAGAGGATAGAGTACTCTTGGATCGCAGAGTTATATCTAAAATGTAATCTTGGTTGGTTAAATGATTAATTGAATGATTACATTGTTAATGTATTTACATGATTATTGCTTCCCCCACATACCAGCTTCGGCTGACCGACATTTTGTTTTTCGGTGTTTTAGGTACAAGCCAAAAGGACAAACAGTAAATCGTCACATTGTGAAATACATGAAGAAAAATACAAGGAGGATTAGTTAGCGTAGAATTATCAAGTGGATAGAAGTTAGAAATCCAAAATTTCAAAAGGTATACAAAGTTTATTTTCTTACAGCTTTTCAGTTTAGTATGTTAAAATTTGATAATTATTCTTGGTTAATTGTCGAACCTTGATCCGAAAGTCATGGGTGCGGCTTCGACCTCTCGGTCTCCCTTAATTGGGGGTTATCGGGAGGTGGGGTCATAACATTTATGGTATCCTAAAAGATAATCCTTGGATTTTAAAGCTTATACTGATGCCGACTATGCTGGTTGTCGACTTGATCGCAAGAGCACTAGTGGTGGTTGTTTCTTGTTAGGAAGAGCATTAGTATCTTGGTTTATCAAGAAATAAAATACGGTTGCCCTCTCTACAACTGAAGCTGAACATATGGCAGTCGGATCTTGTTGTGCTCAAGTACTCTATATGCAACAAGTATTAAACGATTATGGTTTTACGTTATATTCCACGCCTATATTTTGTGACAACACAAGCGATATAAACTTAGCACACAATCCTATTTTACACAGCCGAGCTAAATATATTGAAATCTGTCATCACTTTTTACGGAATCATATCTCTAAGAATCATGTATCCCTTCATCATGTTGATACGGAAGATCAATTGGCTGACATTTTTACAAAACCACTCCACTAGACCAATTTAACAAAATAAGGAAGCAACTACTTATCACTCCCTTAGAAGATGTTTTATTTGATATTTGCGCTTCTTAAAAATGTTTTAATCATATCATTTTTGGTTTTAAATAGACATTTTTTCGTAGGATTTGATGACTATTCTTTTTAGGGGATATAAAATTAAGGGGGAGTTTTTCTATTTTAACGGATATCTTTTTGAAATGACATAGGGGGAGAAATAAAGGTAAATCATAAAATGGTAATCTTGAAAAACTCAATCAATGAGTTTCATAAATCTCTTGGTTTTACATTAAAAGTTGCTATTCTCCCTAAAAAGTTGGATTTCATGTTCTATACTTCTTTGGGAATAATAAGCACACATTTCATAAAAAAGAGAAGAAATTCACAAAGTAAATCTCAGGTATGAAACTCAACTCATTTTAAAGACTAGTTGATTTATATTTTAGAAATGTTTGTCATCTTCAAAAAGGGGGAGATTTTTGGCTAAATGGACATCATTTAATCCCTTTGTTTTGATAATGACAAACATTTCACTCTTTTCGATCTAACATGCTACTTGAGTGTTGCAGGAATAAGGTGGATGACAAATATTGGGAAATCTATATGCTTGAATTATTGTAATTCCATGAAATGTAATCAATTGTAAAACTTGTACAAATATATAATGTACAAGTACTTAGACATCATGTAAATCAAGTGTTAGATCTTCCCTAGCCAATCACCACATTTAGATAGGTCATTACCTTCAATAGTTTCACATATGAACACTCATATACACATTTAGTAATTTAATTGAAATATTGAAACAAGGTCAATCTCGGTCGACAAAATCTTCGACCGAGACACTCTCGGTCGACAAACTCCTCGACCGAGAAAGACCCAAGTAGTCGTTAGACACAGCTGACAAGGTAGTTGGCAGTTGGAGATGAACGTTGCATACACATTCTCCAGAGAGTCTGTCGGTCGACAAACCCTCGACCGAGTAGGACTCTCGGTCGACAAAACTTCGACCGAGATGAGTTCTGACAGCAACTTTCAGAATTAATTAACTAGTCGTTGCTAAAGCAACTAAAGTGTACCTAACGGCCAATTAAGCAATTAGAATCCCCTAGAAAGTGTCTAGAACGTCCTTAAGCACTTGTAGGTCATTCCTATAAATAGGACATGCCTTAGGAGACCTAAACTCACCAATTCTACACTTGAGCAATCCTTGAGCATACACTTGCATTAGCAATCTATTTTGAGAAATTGAGCAACACTTGCAATTGGCTATTCTTCTCCTTGCTCTAAATTCGTGTCTTGTAGGCTAGTATCTCCTATCCACCAAACCAACACTTCAATATTCTTTGGTTAGGAGATCTATATGCTTGATATAGGCAAATGAAGCCTTGTGCATCAAAGGGTAATTGTAATTTCCTTTTTCCTTTCTTGTTCACTCTTATTGCTTGTACTCTCCTTGCTACTCCTAGGGTTGGAGGCTGCGGATTGGAGAGGGTCTTAATCTTCTTGGTGAAGAAGGAGACTTTGGACTACTTCTAGAAGGCTGTTGCAACGGGAGGCTACTTCAAAGAGGAAGGCTACTTCAAGGGGGAGCTTGAAGTTACTTCAAGAAGGTTGCTTCAAGTTGGTGCAACTACTTCAAAGTGAAGGTTGTCCAAAGGGTGTAGAAAGTATTGTATTTTATGTAAATTCCTTGAGAGGTAATAAAATTAACACTTTCAAAATCCCGGTTGGGTAAGCAACTGGGTAGTGGATTGACTGTCTTAGTATTTACTAAGGTTGGAACCACTCTAAACACCTTGTCTCCTTCTTGTTATTTCAATTGTGGTTGTTTGAGTTAAAATTATATTGAAATTATCATAAAACCCTATTCACCCCCCCTCTAGTGGTTTTTCATCCTCTACCTCACTCCAGTATCTACCTCACTCCAGTATCACTAGTACAGAAATGGGTTATAACGTCCCTACGTGTAGGGTCGGTTTTTCTAAATAACCGACCTTATATGTCTAAAAAAACGCGGGCACCACTTAAGACCTCTTGGGTCAGTTTTCTTAAAAAAACCGACCTTGTAGTGTAACTCTATAGGGTCGGTTTTCCAAATAACTGACATTATATGTTTATAATAAATCTGGGCACCACTTAATACCTCTTGGGTCGCTTTTTCTTAACATAACTGACCTTGTAGTGTATCTCTATAGGGTCGGTTTTCCAAATAACCGACCTTATATGTCTATAAAAATGCGTGCACCACTTAAGACCTCTTGAGTCACTTTTCTTAAAATAACCGACCTTGTAATTCATCTCTATATGGTCGGTTTTTATAAAATAAGTGACCTTATAGACAATTGGTTTAGAAACTCAATTACAAGTTTTCCGCGGCAAAAATTTGCTTGATTTTGGCTTCGCGCCTCGATCTATAGGGTCGGTTTTTCCTTATAACCGACCCTAAAGGGCTCGTCGGTCGACAAATTCGTCGACCGACTAAGAGCTAGATTTCACGTATACGAGCACCTTTAGGGTCGGTTTTTTCCGTATAACCGACCCTAAAGTTCTCTTCGGTTCAACACCTCTAAGGTCGGTTTTTCCTTTAAAACCGACCCTAAAGGCTCCTCGGTCGACAAATTCGTCGACCGATATCAATTCTGGATCCAGTTTAGGTCACGGATTTATAAGCACCTCTAGCGTCAAATTTGTACTTATAACCGACCTTAGAGCTTTCCTCAGTCAACGAATACTTCGACCGATATTCTCGGTCGACAAATTCAACGACCGATAAGGAGTCAGATTTCAAGTGTATAAGCAACTTTTAGGGTCAGTTTTTTGCTTATAACTGACCTTAGAAGTATATTCGGTCGACAATATTGTCGACCGAGATGAATTTTAGTTCCAATTTAGTTCACGCTTGTGAAAAACTAAACTGGATCCTAAGTTTATCTCGGTCGACAATATTGTCGACCGAATTGGACTTTAGGGTCGGTTATAAGCAAAAAAATCGACCCTAAAGGTACTTATACGAAGGAAATCTGGCTGTTTCTCGGTCGACGAATTTGTCGACCGAGATAGAGCCAGATTCGTTCGTATAAGCTCCTGTAGCGTCATTTTTTCTTTATAACCGACCCTAAAGGGATTTTCGGTCGACATTATTGTCGACCGAGATAAATTTAGGATCCAGTTTAGTATTTCACACATGAATAAGTACCTCTAGGGTCAGTTTTAAGGAAAAAAACCAACCCTAAAGGTACTTATACGAAGGAAATCTGGCTCTTTTTTGGTCGACGAATCGTTCGACTGAGACAACATCGGTCGACGAATTGTTCGACCGAGGCCAACCCTGTGAACCTCCATTTGCTTGAATTAAAAAGGCAATATTCTGATTAAAATATAAATTAAAAAAAATCGTAACGGCTAGAAAATCGACCGTCGTAATGACTAGAAAATCGACCGTTGTAACGGCAAGTTCGATCGACCGTTGGCCAACCGGGAGACGACCGTTACGAGCGTCGGTCGACAAATTGTCGACCGAAATGGGCTCTATTTTGCTATAAATAGCACCCAAAACGATCCATTTCTTCACACCTTCACATTCTCACTTCTCTAACTCCTCTCTAGTGTATTCTTGTGAAAATCTTTAGCTTCTCTACATCCAAGTCTTGCTTGCTACTTCTCCACTTCAAAGCAACGAAATGGCTTCATCATCTACGCGTGGAAAGAAGCAAGTTGCAGGTAGGAAAGGAAGGACGGTCTCTCCAACGCTGTCGTTCATCAACGACGTCCCCTTCAACGATGCAGCTGCAGGCGACCGCTACCTTAGGCTCTCCTCAAGAACTCCTCTTCCACGACAGCCAGTCGACGTCATGGACTTCCACAGCATTGTCGATTTGGAGGAACTCTTTGAGGTGTAACATTTGACTGATTTTCTAAATCCCTCCTTCCATTCCTACTCCTCCAAAGTAGTTAATGAATTCTATGCCAATTTAACCCCACATCCTGACCATGATACCTTCTCCTCTATGGTTGGTGGGTATGGATTCCATTTTACTGAGGAGGGTATTCTTGATATGCTTGACATAGACATAGAAGAATATAAAGATTTTCTTGATCTCACCATAGGAAATCCACTCACCAAACTCTCCCAAGATGACACTACAACTAGCCTTAGTGATGTCAAAAGAGCCATCTTTCAATCAAATATGACTTGTCATGAAGATAGGGGTACCTATTATGCCATAAATTTAAAACTTGAAGCTAGGATCATAAATCTCATTGTTGCCACCAATATCCATCTTAGAGCAAACAAATCTGAAGTACCCACCTTTCGTATGTACCTTATCTATGCCATTCTCAAAGGTATTCCCATAAACTTTATTCGTATCATCCTTAAGAATATGCTTGAGTTTTCTGGCAATCCACCTTATGCTGACTTTGTATGCCAAATCACTCAACATTTTCTCAAGAAGAATATTGAGGATGACTTAGGTTACACATGGGATAGAAAACCCCAAAAGATAAGTAAAAATACGGTGGAAAAGATGGGAATCGACTTTAGCTAAAAAAGGGCTAGGACTGAAGGGGAAACATCCACCCAAGATATACCTCCACCACCTCCTCCTACCAACCTACCCCATGATCCTAATACAAACACCTTGACATACATTGCTGGATCCCAATATCACCTAAGTAGGCAATTGGATTATCATCACCATGCCATGACTTATTTAAACCAAAGGATGCAAACTCTCTATCCTAACCAACCTGATGAATATCCCTATTCCCTTAATCCTGGCATGATAAATCCATACAATCCTTCCTACAACTACTATCAAATTCCACCTCCACCATCTCCTGATCTCACACATACTCAGTTTTCCCCAATTCAACTACAAGACATTGCTGCCCACTTTCGCTTTGATCGTGTTCCCACCTTCTTGGAGGCTTATGTCTTAACTAAGACAGGTGCCTTGGAGTGGCAGACACTGGTCAATTATTATGGAGTTGAGCCCTTTCTTGGAAAAGACCCAGACATTGATGTAATCCTTCGGTCTTTTCAGTGAGATTATGAGATATCTTTGTAATGATTGTAATGGATATCTTTTTATAAAGCATGTCATGCTTCATCTTATAAAGTGTATGGACATTAAATTGTTATGAATAAAAGTGTTTTCCATGGCTTCATTTGGACATATACATGTTATATAAGAATATTGTTATTTCAAATGATTGAAAAATAAATTATGGCTAAATTTGACAAAGCATCACTTGGTTTTAAAATTAAATATCTCTTTAAGCATAGCATAAAATTAAGGGGGTGAACTAAAGAGTCATACAAAATGATTATATTGGATATCATGTAAAATCTTGTACAAGTACTTAGATATCATGTAAATCAAGCGTTAGATCTTACCTAGCCATTTACAACACTTAGATAGGTCATCCCCTACAATAGTGTCACAACCGCACACTCATAAACACACTTGGTACTTAATTTAAAACATTGAAACAGGGTTAATCTCGGTCAAAAATATTGTCGACTGAGACACTCTCGGTCGATAATATTGTCGACTGAGGAGGACTTAGGATCACCTCTAGGGTCGGTTATAAGCACCCTTAAGGCACCTCGGTCGACAAATTAGTCGACCGAATAAGAGCCAAATTTAACGACCTCTAGGGTCGGTTTTTTGCTTATAACTGACCCTTAAGGGCTCCTCGATCGACAAATTCGTCGACCGAATAAGAGTCAGATTTCACATAACATCATTATTAGGGTTGTGTAAGCACCTTAGAGCTCATTCGGTCGACGAATTTGTCGACCGAACAGACCTCTAGGGTCGGTTATAAGGAAAAAACCGATGCTACAAGTGCTTATACGAAGGAAATCTGGCCCCGTTCGGTCGACGAATTTGTCGATCGAAAAGACCTCTAGGGCCAGTTATAAGGAAAAAACCGACGCTACAAGTGCTTCTAAGAAGGAAATCTGGCTCCTTTCGTTCGACGAATTTGTCGACCGATAGATATCGGTCGATAAATTCATCGACCGAAAGGAGCCAGATTTCCTTCTTAGAAGCACCTCTAGGGTCAGTTTTTTCTTTATAATCGACCCTAAAGTCCTCTTCGGTCGATAATATTGTCGACCGAGATAAACTTAGGGTCGGTTATAAGGAAAAAAGTGACCTTAGAGGTGCTTATACGAAGGAAATCTTGCTCCTTCTCGATCGACGAATTTGTCGACCGAAAGGGGCCAGATTTCCTTCGTATAAGCACTTGTAGCGTCAGTTTTTTCCTTATAACCGACCCTAGAGGTCTTTTCGGTCGACAAATTTGTCGACCGAAAATGAGTTTGAGTGTTTTTAAATAACCTGACACGGGCACTGCTTATCTGTAACGTCGATTTGTTTGGTTTAACCGACGCTGCATGTCTTTCTCTAAGTGAAAAAGCCGAAACCTAACCTAGTCTTTCTTCCTCCCGCGAAAACCTTTCTGTTCTATTTTTCTCTCCCGCGGTGCCGCGAAACCTTTGCTTTCTTGTGTCATTCCCGCCGCGAAGCCCTTGCCTCCTATCCGTGAAGCCGTGCCACCTCTCCGTGCCGCCAAAAGGATCGTGGTGTCCGGGCCGTTGCCACCTCTCCGTGACACCAAAATGATTGTGGTGTCTGGGCCATTGCCACCTCTCCGCGCCGCAAAATAGAGCTCGTCGTCTCCGCAAAATAGAGCTCGTCGTCGCCGCCAAATAGAGCTCGTCGTCGTCGCCTCTCCACTCTTCCACGAAGGTCACCGCCTCTCCGTGAAAGTCATCTCATCCTCCACGAAGTTCGCCGCCATTTCCAAGTAAGTTCTCCGCTTCTGTTCCTTCGTTCCCGCTTCCTTCATTCTCGCCCGCCGCCATGGTTGCGTCCAGGTCCACTCTCGGTCGACAATTAGTCGACCGAGTTCCCACCTGCGCGCAGCGTTCAGGTCCACTCTCAGTCGACTAATCTGTCGACCGAGAGTGGACCTGGACACTGCGCGCAGGTGGGCACTCGGTTGACTAATTGTCGACCGAGAGTGGACCTGCTCCTTATTTATGTGTGAGATATAAATGTTTTAATCATATTTATTGTATTATTCACAAATAGTTCTGAATATTATAATGATTTCAATCTTTGGACTGTTGGAAACGGCCTTACTTTGCTAATTTGTACAAGTATTTTTCATTTTATATGATTCGATAACCCAATAATAAAAATATGTCTTTTTTCATATGTAATCATTACATAAATTCTAGAAATTAATACAAGATTAGACATGTGTACTCTTAGATTGACACTTTAGGGTTGATGCATTTATATATTAACTTAGAAACCCGTTCAAAATTTACTCATTAGGGAGTAAACTTTGGATAGTCCCCGGTTTGGGACTGTTTTTGGATATTTTAATCTCACTTAGGATGTACCTGTGTAATGTATGTTTAGTTTTGTAGATTATTTCAGTAGAATTTCTTCATTTGTTCTCTGGGTACATATGTGAGTGGTTATTTGCCATTTACATCGGTGTACTTGGAGAACTTAGGGGAAATGCTGCTGAAATTTTCTTCAAAACTAAACATACATTATACAGTTACTAGTGAGATTAAATATTCAAAAATGGGATAGGTGGTACACTTTAGTATATAAGTAATTAACTTCCTATCAATAAAAACTTACATATTATTATAGTATCAATATTAAACTGTTAGTTTTATAATTAATTTTAATGTGATATAGAAAATGGATCAAAGTTGGATGTCTATCAAGAACCGTTACAGTCCAGAGTTTGCCAAAGGTCTTGATGAATTTATCAGATTTGCTGAGGAACATAGGAAACTACCTACAGATAGGCTATATTGTCCATGTAGAAATTTTTGTAACAATTTGAAGTTGATACTGGTGAGGAAATTAAGAATCATGTCATATGCAATGGGATCATACAAGGTTATAATGAATGGTATTGGCATGGAGAGAAATTGAATTATGGATCAGAAAATGTCGATACTAATAGTTGTGGCATAGAAGATATAGATAATGATGATAATGTTAATGATGAACCGATTCAAGATGACCAGATTCAGGATGATATGGTTGATGAGATGCTACGTAGTTTTCGAGACGATGTCATTGATCCACCTTCTTTATTTGCAAACATTGTCCATGATGCTAAAAAACCATTATATAAGGGTTGTACTAAGTTCACGAGGTTGAGTGCTGTGATGCGATTATATACTCTTAAAGCTCAAAACCGGTGGAGCAATAAGAGTTTCACTTCACTGTTGTCTTTGTTAAAGGAAATTCTTCCTGAAGGAAACGCTCTTCCAATTTCAACATATCAAGCAAAGAAAATAATGTGCCAAATGGGAATGGAGGCCAAGAAGATTCATGCATGTCCAAATGATTGTGTGTTATTTCAAAAGGACTATAGTAATTTGATAAATTGTCCAAAATGTGGTGCGTCAAGGTATAAGACTACAAATTCAGCTAAGGCTAAAAATGGCTCTCCTGCCAAGGTGATGTGGTATCTACCAATAATACCACGATTTCAACGCTTATTTGCTAATACAGAAGATGCACAAAATTTGTCTTGTCATGGGGAGTTAAAGGTCAATGATGATGGCATCCTACCACATGCATCTGATTCACCACAATGGAAGAAAATTGATTTATTATACCCTCAATCTGGTAAAGAATCAAGAAACCTAAGACTTGGACTCTATACAGATGGAATGAATCCCTATGGTACATTAAGCAGCCAACATAGCACGTGGCCTGTTATGATTGTTATATACAATCTTCCTCCTTGGTTGTGTATGAAAAATAAGTATGTGATGTTGTCAATATTGATATTAGGGCCCAAGAAACCTGGAAATGATATTGATGTTTACCTTCAACCTCTAATTCATGACCTAATAAAACTATGGGAAAAAGGTATTATGACATATGATGCTTCACGTAAAGAGATCTTCAATTTGCGTGCTATGTTATTTTGCACGATTAATGACTTTCCAGCTTATGGAAATTTGTCTGGATATAGCATAAAAGGATACAAAGCATGTCTTGTTTGTGAGGAAAATACTAATTCAATCAGACTAAAGTATGGTGGTAAAATCATATATCTTGGTCATCGGAGATTTCTCCCACCAGTGCATCCTTATCGAAGGCAATGCAAAACCTTTAATGGGTCAACTGAGGAACGAAGTGCTCCTAAACCTATACCAGGAAATGTTGTATATGATAGGGTGAAACATATTGTTAATGAATTTGGAAAGAGTTCAAGTAGTCATACACTCGCATGTGACAAATCTCTATACAAGAAGAGGTTAATATTTTGGGATCTTCCTTATTGGAGATCTTTGGCAATTAGACACTGCATTGACGTCATGCATGTTGAAAAAAATATTTGTGATAGCATCATCGATACGCTATTGAACATACCAGGAAAGACTAAAGATGGCATCAAATCTAGAAAAGACTTAGAATTAATGGGTATTAGAAAAGAATTATCATTGGAGATCAGGGGTCGCCGCACATATTTGCCACCGGCTTGTTACACTTTGTCAAAGAAAGAGAAAAAGACTTTCTGTGAGTGCTTGTATAATATTAAGGTTCCACAAGGATACTCTTCTAATATTCGTAGATTGGTATCAATGAAGGATCTGAAACTAATAGGTCTCAAATCTCACGATTGTCACACCTTAATGCAAAAAAATTTACCTGTGGCTATTCGATCTATATTGCCGAAGCATGTAAGGTTTGCAATCATAAGACTTTGTTTCTTCTTCAATGAAATATGCAACAAAGTGATACATCCTGATACTCTCGATAAATTACAGAAAGATGTAATTGTTACCATGTGTCAGCTTGAAATGTACTTTCCTCCTTCATTTTTTGATATCATGGTTCATCTTGTAGTACATATTACAAGGGAGGTGAAGATGTTGGGTCCAATTTTCTTACACTGGATGTATCCATTTGAACGCTACATGAGTGTTTTTAAAAGTGATGTTCGGAATCATTATCGTCCTGAAGGGAGTATTGTTGAGGGTTACGTGGCTAGGGAGGTGATGGACTTTTGTAATGATTTTTTTAATTGCAATGACACTTGTACCGATGAATATTATAAACGTCAAGACCATGCTAAAGGAATTTTCCTTGACTAACAACTCAACCAATACTAAAGGCATGTATTCTTTGAATTATTTATTTTATTATCATGTATACCTTATCACTTGTGCTTTTATTATCACTTATTTTTTTTATCATGTATACTTGTAGGTTCTAAAATGGCGAGTGAAGATGAACATTTTGAGCATGAGCACCATGAGGATGGTAGTGGTGATTCTAAGAAACTTAGAGGTCCTACATTGATGCGTAGGCTGCAGGAGCTCAGGGCTAAAGGGGATAAATTGCCAGTCCAGTTTGATATGACAGGAGCACCTGTTGGGGAACATGCTAGTGCTTTCAAGCATTACGTAGCGGCGACCGCGCGCAGTAAGGTGCCAATAGATATAGAAAATTGGCATGATGTTCCTAATGCCAAAAAAGACCTCATATGAAAAGATATATCTGTGAGTGGAAGTGATATTATTTTAATATGTTTTTTATCTATTGATTCTAATTTAGTTTGCTTGGAATTAATTCCTTTTCAAAACAACATTATTAATTGCTTCTTTTGTATGTATAGGGTGTTTTTCATCTAAATGAAAAAAATCACAAGAAAAGAGTGCTACAACATTGTGGTGTACGATGGAGGGGTTTTAAGACATATCTTGTAAGGGAATTTATAAATAATCCTAAACAAAATAAGAAAGCTACAGATGTATATATTTTTATAGATCCTGAGGTGTGGGAAAGATTTATTGCAGCTAGGAGATCGGAAGAGTTTGAGGTAATAAAGATTGTGATGTATTGTATGAATATTTAATTTTATACAATTAAGGAGGTGAATCTTTTTATACATGTTTGCCAAGTCTAAATTGCAATACCTCGTTTTAAATGATCAGGCTATTCACCATGCTCAAAAGGAAACACGGGCTAAAAATGTGCATGACCATCGCTTGGGGCCCGGTGGTTATGCTTTCCGTCGCCAACTACAAGAGAAGCAATCATCTTCTAGAGAAGAATCTAGTACAACTCAAGTTGAGCGACCACCCCGACACTTGACATGGATTGATGCTAGAAAGAATCGAGTCGGTGAAATTCTCAACCCTGCAACTAAGGAGGTGGCACAAAAGATGGTAGGTTTATCCCAATTAAGTAAAGAGTAACTCCCACAAACTTAGATTTATTTATATCTAATTGATATTGTGATTTAATATTTTTATTAACTATGAATAGATTGATCTCCACGAGCAAAGGAAGCAAGGAAAGTTCATCCCAACTGGCTACATGGATGAACTAGCAGTTGCTCTTGATACGAAGGAGCATCCTGGCCATGTTAGGGGATTAGGAGCTGGCATAGGATTTAAGTCTTATTTTGGCCCTTCGCAATCTAAAAGAGGTCGTGCAGGAGGTCTTACACAAGAGGATGTTGAAGCATTAGTAGCACATAAAGTAAAAGAAATAATGTCTTCATTTCAGCCTACTCAGCCTTCTCAACCTATTAATACTGTGTGTCTCTCAAGTGAGGAGGTACAAGCCCATTCTCCAGTTGTAGAAGGTCATGGGAGCACTCCCGATGACCCACCACAACAATCTGTAGTAAGTTTTTGTTCTATATGTTGTGTTATTAGTATGATAAATATATGATAATATATATAGTTATAACATGTATCTGTTCTACTGTTTCTTATATAACTTATATTATTTCAATCTAGGTTGGTATGAACTGTAAACTTACAGTGGAGGTTCCAGAATATAATGTTGTGGCAGCGGGCAAGGTGTACAACCTTGGTGGTACATTGCATTGCCAACAAATTACTGATGACATTTGCCGTGTGTCCATCCATCTTGTGTATGACGGAATGGGGGACAAACCACTACCCATACCTAATCATGAATATAGTACATTTGAAGAAGCTGAGGGTGTTATGGTGGGTTGGCCTAGACACTTGGTTATCAATGACAAGGTATACCTTATTTCTACCATATTTTTCATATTTGACTGCATATATGAACTCATGTAATATAAGTATGTAATTTAATTAACATGTTTGTAAACCAAAAAGTAAAACTTCTACTAGTCGTCCTCCTATGCCCAAGCCATCTTTCATTCCCAAAACTACATTCGTCGAATTGGGAAGCAAATCTAAATGTTTGTGTCGATACTTAGCCAACCAAAGATCGGGATCACATATGTTGGTCAATTTAACACAAGATGCAGCTGGGAGGGACTTTTAGAATTTTATTTTTCTTGATGATATTATAGAGTTGTTCCGATATGATTGGCTGAACACTTCGATAATAGAAGTATGGATAAGGTAAAGATCTATCAATATATATAGAAAATTCCAATACACATTTTTAGCTTATTTCTACATATGAAAATAATTACAAATGTTTAACAACCATTTATATATCGAAGCCACAGACTTTGATATAAAGAATGTTGGATTCTTAGTTCCTTCAGTCAGTAGTCAGGTGGAGACACATATTGAGGATGTGAATGAGTACTTCTCTGATGTATTCAAATATTTTGCTAGTGAGGGGAAGGAAATTATCCTAATTCCTTTTAACGTCCAGTAAGTATTATTATTCAATATAATTTTAATAATGAATAAAATTATTTATTTAAATGTTTGTTTTATTCTTACTCAGAGATAGACATTGGGAATTAGTGGTGATTGCCCCAAAATTGATGACTCTTTATTATCTTGACCCAATGGGTAAAACAACAAGGAGTCACAAACTGAAATTTCCAGCTATGGAGTAAGCATAAATTTAATTAATGCTTCAACATGATATTTCTATTTAGAATTTCTATTTTACCAACTATCGTTTAATTTGATAGGGGTATAAAGGCTTTTCGTGAAGCAGGAGGACAAATACCCAAAAAATTAAAGACATTGACTTTGAAAAATGTCAATGTAGCTACTTTGACAACTGCTTACTCTTATATGTATTAATTTTCAACTGTAATATGTCAACTCTTATACTCTTATCTCAATTGATGTTTATAGTAGTTTACTAACATTAAGTATAATTTGTTATTTGTAGTGTCCTATGCAAAATAATGACTGGGCTTGTGGCTACTATGTAATGAAATATATGCAAGCTATTGTCAAACAAGCATCACATGACATTCAGACTATAAGTCAGGTAATAAAGAATAACATCATAAATTTACAAGTGATTGTAGTCATTTTATAAAATATTAGCATGTGCATTTTCTGTTACAGATCTTTACAACCCAGCCTTACACACATGTGGACTTGGATGAATTCCGAGAAGAATGGTCAGAGTCTTTTATAAATGAAGTCGATATAGCATTGGATTAAATATGTCGACTCTATTTATGTATGTGGTTTGAGTACTCTTTCATATTTACTTTTGTATCTGTCATCTCAGACTTGCACTCTATCATTTTGTAAATTATGATGTGATTATGAATCATTTTTGTTATGAATGTGTGGTTTTGAATGGTGACGGTTGAGCATCAATGCTCCCCTCTCCCAAAATATATGAATCTTCTTGTTCTTCTGTTCTATTTCAATTTCTGCAGAAATTTTTTAAAAAAAATCATAACTGCTAGTGTCGGTTTTTTAAATAACCGATCCTAAAGATTAAATTCAGTGTACCCTCTTCGGTCGAAAAAAATTTCGACCAAAATATAACTTCTAGCGTCGATTTTTGAACAAAACCGACTCTAAATGTCCTCTATAAGGTCGGTTATTTACAAAAACCGACCTTAAAGATTGAATAAACATTTTCAGTGTACCCCTCGGTCGACAAGTTTATCGACCGAAATATGTTCGGTCGACAAACTTCTCGACCAAAAGGTACACTGAAATGTTTATTCAATATTTAGCGTCGGTTTTTGTACAAAACTGACTCTAAATGTCCTCTATAAGGTCGGTTATTTACAAAAACTGACTTTAAAGATTGAATAAACATTTTCAATGTACCTTTCGGTCGAGAAGTTTGTCGACCGAATTATTTTCAGTCGACAATTTTCTCGACCGAGTGTTACACTGAAATGTTTATTCAATCTTTAGGGTCGGTTATTTCGAAAAAAACTGACCCTGTAAACTCTCTCGGTCGAGAAAATTGTCGACCGAAAAACTTTCTGTCGACAATTTTCTCGACCGAGACCGTTTACAGGGTCGGTTTTTTTCGAATAACCGACCTTACAGGCTCCTTTTTTCTCGCCTAGGTCAGAATTTTTACAACTTGTTGCGTCGGTGTTTACTATGTAAGGTCGGTTTTATTTGGTTAAATAAATCGACGATATAGAACAAATTCTATAGTGACGGTCACTTAGGCGTCGGTTAAAAAGTGACGATGTAGGCTTAAAAAAATCGACGCTACAGACCATTCATGTACTAGTGTATCATCTTTTTCATCAGGTGCTCGAGATGTACTTCTGATATAGATTCGCCCTTATTGTGTGAGAGAGAGGGAGAGAAAAAATATTATGGTTATATTCGTGGTACTTATATTCATATTCATATAACATGCTAACCATGACAGTCCGATTGGAAGTTATATTATCTCAACGTACAACCTGTCATTTGACTCCCACATTTATATCTCGTATTTGTCTTTTGTACGGCCTCATCTGTGCGCTACCATTTTCTGCCTGGCGCAAGTTGCGGTATGTGGGTGAACAAACTCATTGATATTATGATGTACGTGATGTTCTCTATTTTTCTTTGTAGGTGAGGATGATCATGGACGAGTCAATAGATAAGATACCAAAAGATATGTGAACGTCAAGAAGAAAAAGGATCCAAGCATGAACTCGAAGCTTCGGCCCACCTGTTGCACGAGGAACACAACAAATGAGGGAGTACGGGCTGGGTGGGGGAGGCAATGGAAACCTGGGGCGGGCATAGCCCACGGCCCGTCCTCACATGCTTGCTAATTGTTCGGTAATACACATGAAGCCACCCTACGTCGATGCAGGGAAAATCCACGGAGTGGTACCAAAAAGTGGAAAAGGCGAAAAGGATGTCGTCCATCCACTGAGAAAGGAGTGACAAATCTGACGGTCATCTGCGGCTCAGAACTTCATGACGAAGAGGAAGAAGAATATGTGAATAGTATGTATTTAAAATAAGAGGACAGACTAGATTTGTCAAACTAAGTTAAAAGTGTAGGCTCCCATGGATCGATTCATTTAAGTTGAGTTTAAGTGATGAAATTTTCCAACCGCTAAAAATCATCTAAATTTATATTCATCCTTTAATATAATGGGTTCCACAAGTGATCCAGAAGCTCCCACGGACGACCTAATTAACTAAAACAAATATGTTTATTACATAATATACATATTAAAAGATGTTTGTTACAACCCGAATTTTGGGTTCATTTTGATGAGAGATGTAATTTCTCATTTTAAAGATATTGGAACAAATGATGATATAATTTTGAATGAATAAATGAAATCATCTATTTTGAATAAATGGATTTCATAGCCTTGTTGTTTAATTTGTGGGCTTTATTGGCCATTGGGCCCAATAACAAGAATATTCAATTAATTAATGAATAACTGAGAATTTGAGATAAGAAAGGTGTGGAAACTTCTAGAAGGCAAATCCAAAGAGGATTTCGTGCCTCTTAGATTCTTTGGGTTCCATGGAGCCCAAAGTTGCAAAGAAAAGGCAATAAGAAAAGAAAATAACAATTAAGTATTTCCTTGTTAATAAAGAAAGTGAAAATAATGAGAATATGGGAAATAAGTGATGAGGAGATATAATCGAATTATCTTTAGTGGGATTTCGTATCCCAAGGATTACTAATGATAAAAGGAATACCAATGAGGAAAATAAAAGGAAAATAAGAGAGAGATCCTCAAAAAGGAATTATATTAAAAAGAAATAGGCAAGATAATGAGAATAATGCATATTGATGCATTTAAAGATGATGAGTATTCCTTAGAGGGGAATTTCGTATTCTTAGAGTTGCTTGGGATCCAAGGAGTCCCCAATGAAGAAAGAGGAAAGAGAAAATACCAATAAAATAAAATAAGAGGATAATGTGATGTTTAATAAATGAATTTCATGGTATTATTAAAAGGATGATATTTTCTATCAAAGAAAACTATAATTTTCGTGCTTATGGAGTAAAAGAAAAGCATAAGAGAGACTAAGGGAAAGGATTTTCGAAATCCTAGTTTTTAAAGAATAAGGATTATCTAAAGAATAAGGAAGAGGAGAAGGATTACTTCTCCTTGAAGGAAAATGAATCCTTTTTGGAACGTGACTCTTTGGAGTCATGTATAGGAAACCTATGCCTTCGTTCCCACCCCTATATAAGGGGTAGAGTTTTGGTTCGAAGGGAAGAGAGAAACCACGTCTTCTACTTTCTTCTTCTTTTCATTCTTAAAACCCTAGACTTGAGAGTGGGTCTTTTCCAAAAGCCCCGAGGAGCTGAGATAGGCCTCGATGGAGACGCAAGACTCCTGCGACTACTCCGGGAAGAATCTGTTTCATTCACATGCTCTGTCTTCGTGCAACTGATGTAGGAAGTATGCAAACGTAGAGCAGGTCGTGAGCCTGGTACACCATGGAACGGCCATCTCGGCCTCGACCTGAGGGCTTCCCGCATGCACAGAGGCACGACGGAGCCAGGGATGGAGTTCGCAGCAAGAAACGGGTCGCGGGAAGGTGAGGAGAAGCTTCTTCATTGCAGCTAGGGTTGCGCAGCGCGGCTGCGCAAGGTAGGAGAAGGCTCGGGCGGCGTTTGACAGTTCTGCCCCTCGGCATGCTAAATGACCCATCTTTAAGTCGAGGGCTAAGTCGACTTTTCATTATGTTTCAAAGAGAGTCGCATGCATGGAGACATGGCGACGTGGCAATCTCGGATTGGCCGGAAGGTAATGTTTTTGCAAAAATCATATCTCCCTAACCGTAGCTCGGATAGACACGTAATATACATGAAACTTGCTCAGAAAATCGAGAGGAATCTAAATAAAATATAAATGAAACCTGATTCCTTATGCAATTCGAAAAATGATGGAAGATATCAACTTTAATGTGTTAATGTTTAAATAACCCTATTTTGATATTATTAAAGTGATTAGTAGGGTTTAATAGCTGATTAAAGTTGATAATAGCCTGTTAATGATAAAAAGAAACATTAGGAATAAAAAGGATGAGTTTTGCACGTTAGTATCTTAATTGAGAGTTCATGAGCATAAATAAGCATTAATGGGCCTTGAAACCCTAATTTTAGTGAATGAGATTATTAAAGGCTTTAATTGATCAATCTAATGAGTGGAGTTGAAACATGTTGAATCTAAGCTATTAGAGTATAGAAGTGCTTAATTCTGGATAAATGCCTTAAAGGTAGTAATTAGGGTTTTCTCAGGAATAAAAGGGTAAAATTATGACAAAATGAATTCATATGCGACTTAGATCATAATGGGCTATGAATTGGTGATAAATGGTTATAATGAGTTTGCCATGGATTAAAAGGATTAAAATAGTAGCTTTAATGAAAAGAGGCTTGATAGACTTAACCGATAGATGATGGTGTTATTAGTCTGAAAATAAGATTAAATATTGTTAAAGGTTAACCTTAACATCTTTTGTGATGAATAGATGAATAATTAGGGTTTTCGTGGTCCAAACCTAATCTTAAGGACTTTAATGGAAAATAAGACAAGATAATTAGGGTTTGATGGATATTTGATAAAAGTAAGATAAAAGTAATAAAAAGGAGGTGAAACCCTAATTATAGTCAAAACCCTAAAACGGCTAGTAACCCTAAGGCACGAGTAGATCTATTAGTTTTGTGTGCCATGATCAATGATAGAAAATATTGGATGAATATTTCAGGATTGAATTGTGTACTTGCTTGATTTTGGATTACTTGCTTGTTTGGAATATTCCTGCATCTGAGTCTGCCAGGTATGTGGTTACGCTTATGAATAACCGCATTAGTTTCCCGCGTGTTTGCCGGATAGTTAATCGCATTGACTGCAACTAAACTGTTTGGATGTTCATACTTGTAAATTATAAAGTCACTATGATTATCACATTAATAATAGAAGTATGGATTCTCGCACCTACATGCCACCCTGATGGATGATGCCAAAGGTCAGGCCCAGATGGGTAGACCAATGGACACCTTGAGTGGTGACCCCAGGCACCAAGAAGGTGGCCTATGATATTGCATGACTAGTGGGCACCATGAGTGGTGACCCCCAGGCACCAAGCTCGGGATTGAGAAGGTGGCCTTAAGTCATTGGCAAAGGGCACCCTAAGGTGGGTATGCCAGGGTTAGGGCAAAAGCAGTGGAGAATGTCATACTGAAAAGTGTAAAGTGGCTTGTTAAATAATTCGATTGTGATTATTAAATTGTTAGCCATATGTGCAAACTTTTGGTTGTCCCCACATACCAGTATATTTCGATATACTGATCGACGTTTTGTTTGTCGGCGCAGTAAAGTGACACATCGTGAAAGTAAAACATAAAGTGCAAGGAGGATTAGTTAGAGTGGATCCAAGCTTGGATAGATAGATTCCCAAGTTTTTAAAAGGTAAGTAAAGTTTTAATTTCATACCAAATTACAGTTAGTTAGTAAAATTTTATAATTGTTATTGATTATTTGTCGAACCTTTGATCCTGTTAATTAGATAACGGCTCTGACCTTCGGGTCTCCCTTAATTGGGGGTTATTGGGAGGCGGGGTCGTTACAATGTTAGTTTTAACAAATAACAAATACTTTTAATATTATGAATGTCTATTATATGACAAAATTACTTTCTAATTTTTGTGATATTTATCTATGGAAACATATTGATTTTCCTATTTTACATCGGCATACAACAATTAGTTTCTATTTTCTCTTTAAGTTTGTATAAACATACGTCAACAATTAATCAAATGGTTTGACATCAAACATAGTATAGTTGGTTCATTTGTACTATATTTGATATAAAAATATAATTACAAGTTATTTAAAATGTTGGTTTTAATGTTGAGGAAAACAACTAGTAACTTACTGTTGATTGGACACATTTTAATGGACATCTGCGGACAACTTATAACTCGTTGGATCGAATTTGAATGTATTTTTCTTCCACCAATTTCGAAGTCTATGTTTTTTACTCGCACCCGGCAGATCTGCACCTACAATGATCCAACCCAAACACAACCACCTAGCCATTTGACAAATGTAGGACAGAAACACATATACTATGCGCGTTTGCGCTCGCTCAGTTTTACTGATCTGGCAGAAACATTATCGTTATCAGATGGATATGTTACTCTAACACGATACCCTTTTTTTCCTCTTCGTCGTCTTCTCTTAAAGTTTCCAAGTTTGCTGCTTCAACGTGAAGCACATGGCTGGATCATGATTTGAATTCAAGTATTCAACTCGGTTGGCGGTGGCGCATGACGTCGGCCAACCCTAGGGATCCATCTATGCACGCCGTCCCAACTCGATACAGTATCGCAATTTAACCCGAGCAGCAGCTAATAATAAATAAAACACACCGAAGCAGCCCCAATTGGCCAATATGAAAATGACCTGGTCCTTTGTCCATGTCCGCCTGTTGGGCCAACTTGGCTGAAGATTGCGAGGGAGATAGAGAGAAGGTAGAGGCCGGTCAAGGCAATCAAATCCCGGAAGGCGAACGGAGAGAAACATCTGGATCCCACTCCCACCCCTGCCTGCCACCTAATATTAATCAATTATAGTACTTGTGATGAATAAGCAAAGAGTCGATCTGTTATTACAGCCTGAGCTGCCAGGAAAGCAGGACTGGAGGAAGTACTGCAGAAAGAGAGCTACTGACAGCCCACCGAAAAAAGGCAAGAAATGAAAAGATCCTACTACTCAACTCTACACCGTAACTTATCCATCTAACTTTTGAACCCAATCATCATTCTTTTTATGGACATGTAAACTCAAGCACAATAAAGAAAAAGAGAAATAATATTGTGGTCCAAAATTGGAAAACAGTGTGTGCGTGATTAGTTTAACTCACTACAGTCAACCGAAAAGTTGTATTTGCTATGCACGATTTGCATATCTGAAGACAACTATGCATATCTGAAGACAACCGAAAAGTTTAAACTTTTGAACCCAATCATCGTTCTTATGGATAGGTAAAGTCATAGCTATGTGGAAAATTGGATATGCAGTATATGCATGATTAGTTTAAATTTGCTATGCACGATTTGCATATCTGAGGCTACTAGATGAAAAGGCGAGTCTCTACTCTCTAATCTATATGGTTGGACCACACAAAAAAAGAACACACTATAAAGCTTTAACGGCATGTTTTTTTTGCTCTCATCAACATGTGTTTCTCACCAGATATGCCCCCTACCAACATTCAACAAAGCTATATGAGATGTGTGGGGAGTAAAAACATCGAGGTATGTCTTAAGAGAGTCTGAAACTCAATGAAAAAGCTTCTTTGCCAAGCATCGACATCATTGGGATCATGGGATGTGTAGCGGGCACCTACAAGTATAAGTACATTTACGGCCACACAGAGAGCATTTACGGTCTGCTTGGACTGTAACAAGTACGGGGTAAAAGTAGGGCTAGTTACGGTCCAACTACTGTATACTCCGACACCAATGTAAATATTACTACAGTAGTCTTTACATTCCAGCAAAGTATCGTATGTAGTCTAGTCAAACCGTAAAAGCGACCTAAACAGCATTGTATAACTTGGATCTGGGTCCTATAATCGGCCAAACATGAATAGCAACAAAGAGATGTTGTCTTTTAATACCTAAAGCTAGGGTTGGCAATGAGGTTCGGATTGAACAAATCCTATTTTGGGTCAATTTGGGTTAGCAAAAAAAAAATTAGACCTAAATTCAATCCAAAAATATTTTTAGCCAATAAGGAACTCACATCCTTATCTCATCTATTTTTACCAACATAATAAATTTCAAAACATATAAGAGGAGTCTCCCAATTATTGGAAGGCTCAAAGCAAACTCATCACAAACTTTATGATCTTGGAACCATAGTCCAAGCAACCTTATGCTATAATAAGTGATCCACCTTCATGTTTGTAGTGAATCCACACGTACCAAGTGACAATGATTCACTTGAAAGATGTACCCTAGAAAGGAAAGACACAAAGGGAAACACACTTCTCATACCATAGTAGTATTTTTCAAGGGTCACTAGCAAAAAGGTAACCAATTATATTTTCATTATGAATGTTACAACTTCTTATGTATCATTTTACCTTTTTCATTTTGGGTTCCTTGCCATTAGCATAGGAATCATCATGATTAACATATCTCATTACTCCTTCCTTGATGACTATTTATCACACTTGGGTATGTTCTCTTATTTTATTATATTTTTCAACCACTTATCAACAAGTAAATCATCATATTCTTCATTTTCTTCTTTAAATAGGGATCATCTCTTAATTTCTTTTACATGCCATGCTGATTTTTCATTAACACTTTCTTACACACATAGTTTGGTCTAAGATTAACTCAGGTTCCACCTTATTTCTTTGTCATTATTCTCATTTATATTCTCATTTTATACTTATCATTGGAGTTATCTCCATCTTATGTGGATGAAATACCTTGAATCACTTTATAAGCATAGATTTATCTGTCTTTTACTTTATTATCTTCATGAATCACATCTTCGAGAACTCCTCTTTTTCTTATTTGTATTCAGATTTAGATAACATGGTGTTGTATCTTTCTCTTATAGTTACCAAACATTCAAGTTTTGATAGATAATGATGCAATTCTCATTTCTTTAAGGTAGGATTGAGATATTCACACCATGATTTCTTATTTGTTATGCTTTTTAGATTTTTTCAAAATGACTACTTGATCAGAGTAATCAGAAAGTTAACAATCTAAGAGTTCCATACTTACCTTTCTTCAATAATTGAATACCTGACCAGGGCACCCAAATACTGAGATTAGGTAGTATGCACCATATTTTTATGTCATATTCCTAACTTAGACATCATCCTAGTCCTAAGTCCTAGTGTCCCTGTAGACTCAGTGAACCTAAAGCTCTAATACCAAACTATGGGGACCCGTTACACTAAACGAGATTATTCAAAATATAAAATACAATCAATCACTAATTAATCACATACCCAAAAATATGAGTAAATTAAAACTTATTTCAACGTCAGCAGCCGCTCATAAACATTTGCATAAGATCCCAACATCTTTCTTTTATCCATACTAGGCCAAGAATTTGATACAAATGTTCTATTGCCTTAGCCACAACATATATACGCAGGACATCAATATTCATATATGCCACACAAACAAGCATTAACATACTAACAAAAGTTATATTTGTTTGAAACACCAAATACAAACTTTTCCTGTCCAGACCTGAGAGTACAGGGATGACTCTAGGACACACTAGACATCTAATCAACTTTATGAAAGATTCATTACTATAGCTCATCTTTGCTGCTACATGCTTGTTTTCATCACTTCTAATTATCTAAACAAATGTGGTGAACCACAAGGGTCAGACCCATGTCCTAGTAAGAGATATAACCTCCAACAACGTTTATTGAGTACAATATTTTTAAAAAATTAAATAGTTAAAAAGTTTAATCAGATATAACAAATAAGATCAACAGTACTAATGATTAATAAAATACATAAAGGAGCAGATAATAACTATCATCATTAGACAGACTATCACTCTTTATCTTGTTGACAATATAAACAATTCAGTAACATATGCATATCTAGCATCATGAGCAAGTATAGTAACATAGCATAGCTAACAACATGAGCATGTCTAATTGGTTGAACATATCAATATTAGAAGAAGAGCTAACAACATAAGCACAACTATCTGGATAAGTATGATTAGCAGTATATGCATCTCTAGTTACAAGGCATGGCTAGCATGCTAAACGTAACTAACAACATGAGATATCCAACATCATGATTATAATTAGTAGTAGCAGTATAGTTATCAACATAAACATGGCTACTGTATGTATGCATCAGCAATGTTGAGCATATCCACAACATTAGTAGATCTACTATATCTTAATTGCACTAAGCATCATCTTTACGTAAAGATAACAAACAAGGGTTATCATCCAATGTGAAGTGTCATGTATAACCCTAAACAGATATTCTATAAGGTTGTATTACATCTTTTATTATGCCCTAAGGAATTTGAAGATACCACTCAAAATCCAACTGACCACTACTAAGTCGAAATCAATGCCATACAAGATCTAGGAAGAGTCGGACTCCTAAGATCTTCTCCGCCCCCGGTCAGTATGGGTCCGCCACAACGACACATAAGGTCAAGCTGCTAATAGCCTAGTCTGTCCTTGGTACAGGTCATGGCACTAGTGAAAGGAGGTAGGTATGCATACCCTACCATCTGAGGTACAACCGCAGTTGTCCTCTAATCTTGTCACATATATAATCACTAAGACACGACCGCAGTCGTTCTCAATCACATCATATGTATGAGGCATGACCATAGCCAACCTCCACAATCTGCATTGTGGATGACAAGGATATATCCTCAAATTTCCACCCCCACATACTCAACAGTATGCGCTCTGAGTTTCCCTTAGGAATACTCATTTCACCATCTGGAAAATTCTGACACTCAGATGGATCTATGGCACATGGCGCTACATGATTAGAGTTTCACTGGATTAGTTATGCCAATTGGGTGAATTAAGGCTGCATCAAACAAGTGGACATACAAACCCTAATTCACTTCTAGCAAGCATATAAATATCACAACTTTGAAAAGATATAAAATGTGTGAAACATAATTTCTCATCTCATCATCACATGGTACTATTCACTTTCCATTCATGAGACCACACTAGTCATCATACTATCACAAGCTAATAATCTTTTTCACAATATCACAGGGTATCAACCCTTATCAACATAAGAGGATTACACCTCATTTAGGGCTCAACCATGCCCAAACGTCATTAAGACCGTCATATTATTCCCTACAAGATCATCATTATCTTTGCATGCCTTATAACAAGGCTCAACAAGATTACTTATATATAATACACCAGATCAGCACAATATTGCATTAATGAACTAGGTTATATTCATAAACAATCATAGCAGGGTTATATTAACATTAAGAACATTCGTTTATTACATCAACATGTAATGAATCTAGATATGATTAACTCTCATCATATTCATAATGCACATGTTTAGCATAAGAAAGTATCAACCATGTGGATATGATAACCACCAATTAACATACCAAGGTTATGATCATGTTAAGGAGGTTATTCTACCATCATTCCATAATATAAGAATGTTAAACATGAATACTCATCTTTATCTATTTGCATTAGAGTTAGGTTCAACATAATTTATATCAATGTTACTAAATAGCACTCATACCCAAACCCTAACTCACAACATCCCCATTGGATCATGGATGCATAAGGTGAAGCATCGCCATCCCATTCCATACCATTCTCAAGTATGAACCCACACATAAATCAAGGTATAACGATTGGGTTATAGCATACTAGGGTTTCAACAATAGTAATAGAGTACTTCATGATTGCATTAGTCATTCAAGGACTATTCATACCCAATTACCATCATTTAGTTATATTAAAGCTAGGTATAACAAGCTATACCTCATTAGGGTTACATATCAACACAATATGGTTATCATTCCCTCTATTCATATGAGTGAATAGGTAAGACTACCTTATTAAGGTTAACCCTCCATTTGTTTCATCATCATTCAACCTGTATCACCATACCACAATGTCACCCAGAACCATTGGATGTTTAAAAGGTAAGACCTTTGGTTGTTTACATAAGTAAACACCTTAGATAAAACACCTATGAAGTCCTTGATTTGTTCTCTAGAAAGAGTCACCGTATAACCCTAGACATCCCTTTATTAACAACACAAAAATTTCTATTGAGAGTAGGGTAAAACCCACAATCGACTATTCAGTTAAAACAAGATATCCATTGTCAACAAGTAAGCTCCTTAAGTTGATCATATAAAGAAAACCATATAAATCCAATTATTAGGACCAGCATATTAAATTATCCATCATTCCACTTTATTGGAGGAATAAACATTAGATCTTGACCATTGGGTCAAGTTCATATATTAAAATCATCATTTACAGTATAGGTTCGACCATTGCATCAAGTGACCCAAGAAACCATTGGTTTAAGGCTTAATTGATGCTAAAACTATATGATTAACTCACCATAGAGTGTAGAGACCTAATACACCATCATTAGTGATCATTAAATCACTATAGGTTGTTAGATCAACTCTACATTCATTAATTAACATCAAATATTAAGCTTATGTCATCATTGATTGATAACATCAGTAGGGTACTTAATGGTTGATCATTATACTTCTAATTGATCCAAAACCTGACCTAAGGGGGTGACCATAGGTTGACACCATCATTTGACACCCTTGATCACGAGCATGAGTTGTTATGAAGACAACACCATAGGGTTGTTGCAATCGTACCATCATCGGGTCATGGTTTATAGAAGAAATCGACTTTAAACCCTAAAATTGACCATGGTTTGATAGGTGTTTGGCCCCATAGGTTGTCAAAAAAACCTGATCCAAGTCATATAATACCTTAGGAATAATGTACACATGATCACAGGTTCATATATAACTGAAATCAGAACAGGAAGTATTATAAAAATTGAAATCCTAGTCAAGCATAGCTTTTTAGTGCATGGATCATCATTTTCAAGCAAGAACATGATCTAGAAAGCTTATGGTAAGCAATAAACTTGGAGCAAGTTATAAAAATTGCCTCTAATGATAAGATAAAACCCCCCAAACAGAAGAAATCTCGAGCAGGTAGGGTAAAAAATCTAAGAGTAAGCTATGAATTCGTCCATCTAGCACCTTTCTTCATCAAATGAGCAAATCCTAAGCATAAGGAGCAAGAAAGGTAGGGTTTTAGAGATTTAGAGCAATTTCTCCCATGGAAAAGCAAGGTTCTGACCTGGAGAAATCTAGGAGGAAGGATAACAAAGAAATAGACGGAGGAAAGAAGGGAATTCTTACACTTTTATGTCAAGATCATTAGAAGGAAGCTTTTTCAACCCTAAAATGAAGTCAATTTCAACCTTAGAGCCTTTCTCTAAGAAGATCCCCACTTTCTTCTTCCTTGGGCAGAAAAAATCGCTGCTGAACAGAGGGATAACTAGGTTGGATAAGTAGGGAGGTTGTGGTGAGAAAATGTCTCATTTTGGTGCTTGGGGATAACTATATGACACTTTAAGATAAAGAAAAGGAAAAAGTTGAAGTTCTAGTATCTATCCAAGTGTCCATGGCCTTAATTTATTAAGAATATACAAGAATACACACAAGAAGCTCCCCTACCATGTGTATAGACCTAATTATCTTTCATTTGTTGAATTTCCCAGCCAATCAAATAATTCATTAGTTGATAGCTACTAAAGGTAGCTCATCTGTGAAGGGGAAAACCCTAAATTACCTTTGCAGAAAACACCTTCAAACCAAGGTTTAAATAGGCACTCCATGGATAAAAAATCTCAATAATGATGATAGAATATCCAAGGAACATAATTCAAGTGATAAATTGCAAATAAAACATCTCAACTGGGTAAATTACATAAAAGTCCAAAATGTGCATAAAATTGCATAACTTGCTCAAACAGTGTCCAAATTGGACCAAATTTGAAACTTAAGCTTGTATTATGATTTAAATACATATAAAAAGGTTATATTAGGGTTCTAAGAATTCAATTATGGTAATTAATGTTATTCAACTCATTAAGCAAATTTAGGGGCCTTATAGGCAATCTACCACAACCCATATTGTGTCATGACCTCTCTTGGTCTTGGGGAGACCCACCACAAAGTCCATGGTGATATGTTCCCATTTCCACTTAGGAATTTCAATTTATTGTAGCAATATACTGGGTTGCTGGGGTTCATCCTTCACCATCTGGCAAGTGAGACAACTGGCTACATATGCCGCTATATCTCTTTTCATTCCGGGCCACCAAAAGTACTGATGCAGGTCCTTAAACATTTTGGTAGTGCCATGGTCTATTGTGTACTTAGAACCATGAGCTTCTTGCAAGATATGATCCTTTAAAGGTGAGCTTTCAGGAACCCAAATACGACTCTTGTATCGGATCCTGCCATCCACTCCTATAGAGAGATGGGTCTGAGGTTTCTCCAGTAACCCTTTCATCTTGTCAAGCTCTGGACTGGCTATCTGGGTAGCTACCAACTCAGTCAATAGGTCTGGTTTAATCTATATATTAGCTAAACTAACTTGGTCTTCTAACGGTTGTGGAGTCCACTCCACAAGATCTTCTAGCTTCCTCCACTGGCTAGACAAGAAAGGTGCACACATGAGTTATTTTCGGCTAAGAGCATCAGCTACAACATTTACCTTTCCAGGGTGATAGGCAATGGTGAAATCATAGTCATTCATGTATTCCATCCATCATCTCTGTCTCAGATTTAGGTCCTTCTGAGTCAGGAGATACTTTAAGCTCTTATGGTCGGTGAAGATCTCGAAGGTGGCTCCATACAGATAGTGTCGCCAAATCTTTAGGGCATGTATAATTATAGTCAACTCTAAATCATGTGTCGGATAATTTACTTCATTAGGTTTGAGTTGTCTGGAGGCATAGGCAACAACATGTCTATCTTGTTCTAACACACATCCGAGTCCCATCTTTGATGCATCAGTGAAGATCATAAAACCCTTGTTACCAGACGGTAGAGTCAACACTGGGGTTGTAGTCAACTTCTCCTTCAGCTCTTGGAATTGTGCTTCACATAGGTCTGACCACACAAACTTCTCATCTTTTCTTGTGAGTTTGGTAAGAGGCAAAGCAGTGTTTGAGAAATCCTTTATGAAGCGCTGATATTATCCAGCCAATCCCAAAAAGCTACAAATCTCTAAAGGATTCTTCAGTGCGGGACAATCTTGAACGGCCAACACTTTAGCTGGATCCACTAAGATGGTCCATCAGGATAAGATGTGTCCAAGTAACATGACATGGTCTATCCAAAACGTGCACTTTGAGAATTTCCCATAAAACTTTTGCTTTCTCAAGATATCAAGGACTCTACTCAGGTGGTCTCGATGTTGTTCTAGGTCTTCAGAATAAACCAAGATGTCATCTATGAACACTATGAAAAAAGAGTCAAGGATGGGTTGGAACACACTGATCATGAGGTTCATGAACACACTTGGGGCATTGGACAACCCAAAAGGCATAACCAAAAACTTGTAGTGGCCATAACGGGTTCTAAAAGTAGTTTTTGGGATGTCCTCACTTTTGACTCTCAACTGGTGGTACCCTGATCTCAGGTCAATCTTTGAAAAGACTCGAGCTGACTTCAACTGGTCAAACATGTCATCTATCTGGGGTAAAGGGTATTTGCTCTTAATGGTATCCTGGTTGATCATCCAATAGTCTATGCACATTTTGAGCGAACCATCCTTCTTCTTCACAAAGAGAACCGGTGCTCCCCATGGTGATGTGCTAGGGTGGATAAAACCCTTGTCTAGCAGTTCCTGCAGTTGTTTCTTCAACTCAAGCAACTTAGCAGGGGCCATCCTATAAGGTGCTCTCTAAATAGGGTTTGTCTCGAGAGCTAGCTCTATCGAAAAGTCTACCTCTCTCTCAGGAGGGATCCCAGGAAAATCATCTGGGAAAACCTCTACATAGTCCCTGACTACCTCTATTTCCCCTAAGAGTTGCACCTTGGGCTCCGGCTCGGTAACGACTGCTAGGAAAGCTTGACAACCTTTGGTTATCATCTGCTCTGCCTTCAAAGCTGACACATATAGGCTGGTGGTAGCATCCTTCCTACCCCTAATGATGAACGGTGGGTGACCTGGTTTCTTTATGATTACCTTCTTCTCCCTACAGTCAATATTGGCCCTATAGGTATAAAGCCAATCCATACCAATGATCACATCAAAGTCATTCATGTCAAGGAGGATAAAATCTATAGGGAACTCATGATCTCGATATTTAACATTTATCACATGAGTTTTCAAAAGGGACGTAATGATTCAACCACTTGGGGTTGTGACATCCAAGATATACCCTAAATCATTGATATCCAAACAAAGCATAGTTGTGAGATTTCTCAAAATGAAAGTATTAGTAGATCTAGAGTCAAATAAAGCATTTACATTATGTCCCATGACTTCAAGCATACCTACATTGTTTTTCACCATACATTAGACCATTACATGCTTATCTTAAAACATAAAAGAAAACTCTAAGGGTTATTACCCTCTATCAACCCATTAGCATTAGCTTGAGCCTCCTCATTGTCAATAGCAAAAACTCGAGCTTGTCTTCTTTCTCCAGTAGGTGGGGCTATAGCTACGGGATGGGATGCTACAGGTGGGGCTGCTACTGGGCCTGGGCCCCTCAGGTCTAGAAAAGGGAAGTTGGCTTGAAGATATCCCTCTTGCTGACAATGGTAGCATGTCCTCTTCTTGTAGCGGCACTCACCTGAATGCCATTTTCTGCAGGTGCGACACCTAGGTCGGTTGTTCGCATGACGGGGTTTTCCCTTTCCTCCATGCTTTCCCTTGGTATGGTTGCACCCTTGTCCTTTCTTGTGATCATTCTTCTGGCCTTGGGTACCTTCAGTGAAACCCAAATATCCTTTGGGTGGATTCTGAGTAGGCATCACTGTCATCTCCATGTCCAGGGTGGTGTTGTAGGCTTCGGTGAAGGTTTTTGGTTTACTTGCCATCACATGAGGCTTAATGGAAGAATGAAGACGCTCTACAAAATGGTCCACCCATCTTTCTTCATCCATCACGTGCCTGAAACGCTCCAGAATGTGGAACTTGCGTCCAAAGTCTGCAACTGATAAGCTACCTTGGCTCAGGTTGGTAAACTCTCTTTCCTTTTCCTTCTTAGCTGAGGTGGGAATGAATTTGGATGTGAAGATAGTCCTGAAGTTGGTCCATTCCATTAGGTCTACACTTAGATCTCGACCCATGATGTGGTTCTCCCACCAGATCTTAGTTGCTCCTTCCAAGAGATGTGCAGTAAAAGGGACCTTCTTGTTCGGCTGCACCTCCAGCATACAAAAATTGTTCTCGATCACTATCAACCAAGCATCTGCTTTGTCGACTACTTTGGTCTTATCTTCTCCCCAGAATTTCTCAATGTTCAGCTTGAAGTCCAGAATGGTGACTCCAAGTCGGGGACGGACAGAAAGTGGTTCACCATTCTCGTCTCTGGCTATATCCCTGAGGGCCAGGGCACTAATGGCCTCCGTCAGCCTCTTTTGCTATTCCATTCACATGGCATCAAGTGTGTGGACTACCATTGCAGGTCCTGGACCACTAGTCAGGTTCTCCTCAAACTTGGCCTCATCTTCAGACATGTGTTCCTCTTCTTAGTCCATCTCTGGGTTATCGAAGGGAACCGGCTTAGGGTTTGTGCCTTCTTCTGAGGCTCCCTCGGGTCTCTTTCTCTTCTTTGAGTACTCATTACCATCTTTTTCTCATAAGATCCCCTCCTCTTGTGGGGAGGCCAACCCCTAGTAGGGTTCTCAGTAGCCTCGGGGATAGCTACAGTCTTCACACGACCCATCTACATAAGCATACAATCAAACTTTTAGTTTATGTTTAAATTAATTATACTTATGTCGATGACATCTTGTTTATGTATCTTTTATTAATTTGGTGGAGGGTTCCTTAATCCTTAACACTTTGTATTCCCAAACATAGGAGGTGGTGGAGAGAGAGAAAACCCTAAGCTCTTAATGTTTCTCCAGAAATAAGAGGTAAAGAAGGGACAAAGATAGAAGAGAAAACCTAGAGGTATCTTACTTCGAGTCAATTCTTTGGATTTTGGCCACGCAGTCACACTGCATCCGGGAGTCCTCATGACCGACTAGTGGGGCAGAGGAAAATATTGTCAGCCCCCAGACCGTGATCCTTTTCTAGACACCTCCATCCTCGAAATATCCTCTAATAACTCCCTGGGGCTCTAAAGAGTTTGTAAAATTTAATACTTACGGAAGATTAAATGGAAAAACATAGCTCTGATACCAAATGTAACGACCCCGCCTCCCGGTAACCCCCAAGTTAAGGGAGACCAAGAGGTTAGAGACGTTATCCCAAAATAGGATCAGTGGTTTTGCAAATAATCAATAATAACTAATAAATTCTACTACAACTAAACTTTTACTGGAATAAAAATTTCTATTCATACCTTGCAAAATATAGGAAGTGGAACTCTTTACCCAATAAAGATCTTATCTAACTACAATCCTCCAAATCTTTATTAAGCTTTATTCCATCAATGTCACTTTAAAGGAATATCCATTTTCTTGATAACCTAAAATGCCGACAAACAAAACGGCGGTCAGTATAACGAATTATACTGGTATGTGGGGGAAACAATAATCTTGCATTTAATTGTAACAACATATTGCAAGCAATTATGGTTTAACAAGTAAACTTTACATTTTAAATATGACTACTCAATCCTTACATACCCTAGCCTCTGTGTTGTCCCTGCAGTGGACATGGATACTACCTCTCATACGGTAGATCTCAACTAACCCCCATGATCCTACCTTACAGGTAGATCAATACATAGGGTCATGGAGTCATATGGTCCTACCCAAGGGTAGACCAACACATAGACTCATGATAACCTGATGATCCTACCTCACAGGTAGACCATGTACTAGGTCATCTATCTCATCAACATCAGAGCTACAGAGGAGGACCAGGATCTGAGCTAGTTATGTACATATAATTATGGTGATATTCATAGTCACTTTATAATTTCATGAAATAAAAGACAATCAAACAATTATTCCAAGCAATCAATAAAACTTCAGGAATCACCAGGAAACTAAAGTGATTTAACCATAAGCGTAACCACATACCTCTTCTTGAGCAACATAATCCAAATTCAAAAAAATCCAAGCAAGCACCTTAATGCAAACAACCCGTAATTCCTAAAACATATAGATTACCTAATGTCAAAACACCTTCCTAATGACATGAGGATACTTTCTAAGGCTTCCAAGCCCTTAGGGTTCATTAGGGTTTCTTATCCAACTTTATTGCCTTTTTAGACTAGCAACCCTAAAATAGGTTCCTTATATAAAAAAAACCCTAATTATCCCAATTATCTTCATTAAGGGTTCTTTAATCTTAAACCAAGTTCAAGAATCATCACATCTCTATTGTATACTTGCAATTTCAGATTACAACCATTAAAACTCATATTTTCCCAAATTAGGGTTTTAATTCATTAAGACATAAACATGTGCATAAAAATCCTAAAACAAGCATACAATCATCTTTTTGGGATTCTCTTTTTCTTTTATTCTCAACAGGTTAATATTATTCAAGAATAACCCAAAAGATTCATCATACTTGATTTTCATATATTTTTAGGGTTTTATTATGATCTA
The DNA here is from genome assembly GCA_963693085.1 of Alisma plantago-aquatica. Classification (NCBI taxonomy): domain Eukaryota; kingdom Viridiplantae; phylum Streptophyta; class Magnoliopsida; order Alismatales; family Alismataceae; genus Alisma; species Alisma plantago-aquatica. Next base: position 365,422,681 of record OY856414.1, read on the forward strand.
ATGTCCTATACTTTTTGAATTACATCCACTATCAGGCTCTAATTCAATTTTTATCAGATTCTACGTATTTTTCAAATCAAAAAGCACTGTTTACTTTTATTTTTTGGCCAAAGAATCTATTTTTAGTGAATTATGCAAGATTCATCAATTTTCTTGTATTTCTACTAGAGAGGTGACTAACCTGGGATTTTTCAGAAAAACTTCAGTCGTCATATCGCCAGCCTTCGTTGATTGAGTGAGATTGTGTGGCTTACACACCTTGTGCCCACTAACAGTCAGTTGAAGACGTAGGATGACCCGAGCCGTGGATCTTCTCTCGCGGTCTACCATGGTCCAAGATTAAATGGCCAGTGATTATCACCTCCACTCGATCCAGTAGAGATACCCACGGTGGCACCATATCCTGGAGCTCACCAGAGCAAAGACAACTCAGGGTTCGGTGGCATGAGAGTGGAGGGGAAGTTGCCGGCTAGGTTCGCATAAATGTGAGGAGTCAAGAGGGGGTCATATATATAGGGTTGGGGGATTTTCTAGGGTTTTCCAAGCACGTCTCTGCCCAAGTTTTTTGGGCAAATTAGGCATTCTTTCTAGAACCCTTGAAACCCCCTAAAACCTAGGTTAGTTGTGTGCAAAACACTCTCCCGAACCCAACCATGTCTTTTCCTTGCTTTCTCATGGTGTATTTCGCGAGGGAATCAGATTGTAAATCTCGATCCTTCTCTCCCTCTTTCCTTCTGTGAAATGGGGAAGATGACACACAGTTGGCATCAAATCCGTGGTCCCTTGGACCATGTGAGGATCGGACGACTGTCGTCTCTCCTAATTTCTTCTTTTCTTTTTCTTTTAATCCAAAAATGTTGTGACATTTAAAGCAAGCCTCTAACTTTAGGGAAAACTTCTAAAAATCATAACTCTCAAACCGTTTATCCAATTAACCCCAAATTTTGAGGGAAACTTCATAATAACTTAATCTATCGTCATGCTAAGCTTGGGGCTATAACTCAAAACAAAACGAGCCTTTTATTTATGTGCAAGTTATTGCTTAAATATATATATTTTTATTCATATTTCCTCTTACACACTTTATTATTTTCCTTTATTTCAATTCCTTGTATCTAAAGGATCCATGTGGGATCCGAAACACCATCCATTATGATCAAACTGACACTTATCTATTTATTTCTTATATTTTCACCTTTTCCCAATTTTCATTATTATTTATGAAATTGTTATTCCCTTTTAACTTGTCTTCCTCTTTTATTATCTTGGACCCATTATTACCAAAGGGTCCACAAAAAACCATGCACAAGGAAGAGTTGTAAAAGAAATCCATATATTTATCATAAATCATGCAATTTACAACCAAGTACATTTATTTTTTAAACAATTGCAATTACAGTCATATAAGCAAAAATCAAGGTTGTAACAGACAATAAGTAGAGTAATGATCACCACATTTACAATGAGAATAAATCATAGGGTTTTTAGCACCAGAAGACTCTCCAATGAAAAAGGAGGTTTCCTTACTCTTTTTCTTACCTTTGGCTTTGTTCTTGCCCTTGGGTGCTCCCCCTAAAAATCCCAAAACCACTAGTACACTTTGTTTGGTAGAATGGTCAATGATTTCATTTAGGAAGTTTTTTCCTTTGAGTAATTTCTACATAGAGGCTCTAAGTCTATGATTGTCATCATTAAGAGATATAACAGTAGAAGACAAACTAGCGAAATCATCTCTAGCATGAATAAGTTCAGCCTCTAAACAGAGGGATTTAGTCAAATAAGAATCTTTCTCAAGAGAAATAGAAGCAACATCATTACTAGGTAAGATAGGTCTAGAAGATAAATGTTACGACCCGTGTTGAGCTTACCCTGTAAGTATGTTGTTAAGCATGTGTTTTAGCTGCTTTGCTAAGTTGTAAGCTTGCTTTTGTTAATAACATTTAAAACAGATATGATATGTGCGTAGTGTGAATCCTAGCCCTTAAAATGTGTAGGATCTTGCGCTTGAGGCGTTTCCAGAGAAATCGTCTGAAACCGACTTTCGAGTCAAAAGTTGTAAGTTTTTGGGCATGAAGGGACGTGTTTGTAGTTTTTGAAAGTTCTCAGACATTACATTTTGGTCCCTAGGTTTTTCCTTCTTATCCTTTCTTTCCCTTTTCTCGTTTCACTTTTCAGAAACGAGAGAAACTCATAGTGTTTCTTCCCTTCTTCGTGTGAGAGAGATCTGAGAGAGAAGGGCGATTTGGAGCCCTAGCTCTGTTCCGGCCAACAGTTGCGGCCCCTCCATCTTCTCCCCTCCTTCCTTCTTTGCCAACTGATCCAGCAGCAGCAGGAGCTGCGCTAGCAACAGCGGCGGCCAGGAGAGAGAAAGGACGCGAAGAGCAGCCCTAGCTCGTCCTCCTCCTTCCCTACAGCTAGTTCGTGGTTGTGTGCATCAGTTGCATGTGATTTGCAGCGCAAATCTGTGGTTTTGCCCGCCGATTCGAGTGAAATCGACATCAGCAGGTCTGTTTAGGTTTTCAGTCTGTGCACTATTCAGTCGAGTTGTGTGTGATTCGGTCGAGTTTCCTTAGCAGGAATCGAACAGCAAGCTGATCGGTCGAGTTGCAAGCTGATCGGTCGAGTTGTGAAGCAATCGGTCGAGTTTCTGACCAATCGGTCAAGTTTCAGAGTTGTGAGTGGGAGTTCATTCAGAAATCATTATTTAACTCAACTTAAGTGCTTAATTGCTTCAGTATCAGTTGGTATAACTCCTAAACAATGTAGCACATACAATAGAGTATGATAGATTCATTGGAACTTGAAATACGTAATATGATTGATGAAAATGATAGAATTTCCTGTATTACAACTGCAATGTATACGTTGAGCATAAAATGGATGTTTAGCATCGAAACTGGTTAACTTGATACTGAGTCATGTTTAAAGATGACAAATGATGTATATGTGTTTTCAAGTGATGTTTAGAATGTGAAATAAGTATGAAATGTGATATTCCTGTTTAAGTGTTTATATGTTAATCAGTTAATAGACTTAGGTGCCCTTACACCGTAGAACCCCTGGAGAGGTGTGCACCTTGGGGTGAAACGACCTACCTAGTGTGTGTCTAGATGGTCGGTGACTCGTGTTCAACAATAATCCGTGCGTGTGTCACGGTGGCACTGGAGTAAATAGGGGTTATTCAACAATAATCCGTGCGTGTGTCACGGTGGTAACCCAGACTCTCCGCCTGTGTGCTCAGGTTAGAGGAGGAGTCTAGAGTACACTCTTTTGAGAGTGCAGTGAGGCCGTGTGAGCCTGAGAGTCCTAACGCAGACCAGGACAACAGTCAGACTTAGCATTCCCCGGGAGTGTCGCTAAGTCTTGTACGGTGGGATCGTAGTTCGCTACAGATCTTTGTATGCAGAGTACACTGCATATGATTGGGGTATAATAATATAAAAATGTAATCATATAGGATCACAGTAAATTTAATATGTTAAGAGATTTGAACTTATGTGCCAATTCTCTATAACTGTTTATTTGTTTAAAATATCTATTGTTGCATAGAAATGTGATTATTATCTGTAAATCTGCTATGTCATTAGAACTGCCCTGCTTAGTACTGCACTTATGCTTTATTTCAATTTTATATATCTGATGAGTTGTTTAGTGATAGCTAAATGAAATGCTATTCACTGAGCGAGTAGGCTCACTCCTCTACTCAAACATTTTTTCAGGCCAGCAACAGTTCCAGGAATCGGAAGGATCTTTTCATCCTAATGCTTAATCTGTAGAAGGTATTTGTAGCTAGTATAGTTAGAGGTCTCTTAGTCCTTTCCCCTCGGTCCTTGGGACATGGTGTGGGTGAGAGAGAGTGTGTATGTGGAATGTGTATAAAGTTGTAAATTAACTATTATGCTTTACTTTATGTCGAACAATGTAATATGTTGTAGACTTTGTTTATATTTCTAGCCAGTTTAATAAAAATGCTTCCGCAGTTTGTTTAGCTTTAGTTTACAGCATAAATCAGGTTATCATTTTAATGTCTTTAAAATGTTTAAAAAGTTATGAGTGGTTTGGCTTGTGTGTAATCCCTCCGTCGCGCCCTAATCTCGTGGGTTGTGGTTAGTGTGAGATCGGGGTGCGAAAGCTTGGTATCAGAGCATAGGTTGAGTACATAGATACTCAGAGTCCAGGTCAGGGGACGATAAGAGACCAATAGGACTAGGATTTAGGTGTCTTTCTTCTATCTATAGTTTTCTAACAGGAAATATTCTGTTATATTACTGCAGATGGCAGGAAGAGGTTTTGGTCATGATGATCAGGTCGAGAGCCATGTTGGCCCTGATCCACAGGACATGGGTCCAGGTGGAGGTGATCATGTTGATGAAGCATCCTGGATGTATAGGATGTTTCTGGAGACCAGAGAGAGATACAAGGCTGATAGGCGAGCTTCTACTTCTACCAGCAGTAAGGATCTGATGAGATCATATGAGCTTGTGAAGAAGCTTGGTGGTACAGAATTCAGTGGTACTATAGATCCAGCAGAGGCTGATGAGTGGTGGAGGCAGATAGAGAAGGTTTTTCGCCTGATGGAGCTTCCAGAAGAGAAAAAGATTAATCACGCAGTTTATCTTTTGACAGGCGATGCAGAGTTGTGGTGGCACGGTGTGGAGGATAAAAGGAGAGGTTCAGAGCTTACTTGGCAGGATTTCTTTGAAGAGTTCCATCTTAAATATTATCCACCTACTTTCATTAATGAGAAAACAAGACAACTGGAGAATATTAAGCAGGGGAACATGTCAGTTACTGAGTATGAAGCGCTTTTCACCAGGCTGGCGAACTTTTGTCCTCATCTTGTCCCTAATAACTTAGAGAGATGCAGAAGGTTTTAGGAAGAGCTGAGGCCAGAGATTCGGCATACAGTTTTTGCTACTAGTAGAAGGAACAGAGAGAATTTTGGTGAGTTTGTTGAGGCGGCCAGACAGGTTGAAGAATCTGTGAATGCTGATAAGATACCTGAGACCAAGAAGAGGTCTGCAGATTTTAGTGGAATACAGTCCAGTAGTGGGTACAGAGGTGGAGGTAGAGGTTTCTTCTCCAAGCTGGGACGCATTGTTGGTTTTGCCAGAGGTAGACAAAGGTTATACAGTGTTCTGTGATGCTTCCAGGAGAGGTTTGGGATGTGTGCTGATGCAGGAAGGCAAAGTTGTGGCTTATGCATCTAGACAGCTTAATAAGAACGAAGAGAACTACCCTAGTCATGATATGGAGTTAGCTGCTATAGTTCATGCTCTTAATACATGGCGTCACTACCTGTATGGTGAGACATGTCAGATGTTTACAGACCATAAGAGTTTGAAGTATATCTTCACTAAGAAGGATTTGAATCTTAGACAGCGAAGATGGCTTGAGATGATCAAGGATTATGAGGTGACAATTGATTATCATCCTGGTTAAGCGAATGTTGTGGCAGATGCCTTGAGTAGAAAGTCGAGTTCAACAGCTGATGCATTTTCTATGGCATGTTTCAAGAGAGACTTGCTTGTAGATATGCGAAAGTTGAACTTAGACTTGGATGTGTCTGGACAGAGTGGGTTGATTGCTCAGATGCAGGTCAAACCTACTTTCTATGATCAGATTAAGGAGTTGCAACAGAGTGATGACGAGTTGTGGCAGGTTATGCAGGATATGTCGGAAGGTAAAAGGTCAGAATTCAAGTTTTCTGATGATGGTGTGTTGTATCTTCATGACAGGTTGTGTGTACCTGGGAACAGTGAGCTGAAAGAGCAGATTCTTGAAGAAGTGCATGCTTCTATGTATGCTATGCATCCAGGTAACACAAAAATGTACAAGAATCTCAAAGAGCTGTACTGGTGGTCTGGTATGAAGAGAGATGTGGCTGAGTACGTGGCTAGATGTGGAGTGTGTCAACAGGTTAAAGCTGAGCATCAGAAACCTGCTGGTACCTTGCAGTCGCTTCCTATACCTGAATGGAAATGGGAACACATCATGATGGATTTCGTGGTAGGGTTACCCAGGACGCCTAGAGGTTCGGACTCGATATGGGTGATTGTGGATAGACTAACTAAGTCTGCTCACTTTCTCCCTGTCAAGTCAACCTTTGATGTTCCAAAGTTGGCCAAGATTTATGTGGATGAGGTAATCAGATTACATGGGATTCCAGTTTCCACTATTTCTGACAGAGTTCCTAAGTTTACATCTAGGTTCTGGAATCAGTTACATCGTGCGTTGGGCACAAGGCTGAGGTTCAGTACAACTTTTCACCCGCAGACGGATGGTCAGTCTGAGAGAACCATTCAGACTCTCGAGGACATGCTGAGAGCATGCGTTCTGCAGTTCAGAGGTAACTGGGATGAACACTTAAGCCTAATGGAGTTTGCATACAACAACAGTTACCATTCTAGTCTTGGAATGGCCCCGTATGAAGCTCTGTATGGCAGGAAGTGTGGTATGAGGTAGGCGAGAAGGAAATTATTGGACCCGAGATAGTCGATATGACTATGGAAAAGATATATGTGATCAGGAAGCAGTTGAAAGCTGCTCAGGACAGACATAAAAGTTATGCAGAGAGAAGACGTCGACCTCTTGAGTTTGCGGTTGGTGACGAGGTTTATCTGAAGGTTTCACCGTGGAAGGGAGTTCTAAGGTTTGGAAAGAGAGGCAAGTTGACCCCTAGGTATATGGGCCCATATCCTATCGTTGAGAGGATTGGACCTATAGCCTACAGGTTGGATTTGCCGTCTGAGTTGGCAAGTCTTCATGATGTGTTTCATGTGTCTATGTTGAAGAAGTGTCATCCCGGTACAGAAAAGATTTTAGATCTAGAACCGACACAGCTTAGGACAGATGTGTCCTACGTGGAAGGACCAGTGCAGATAGTTGATCACCGAATCAAGAAGCTTAAGAACCGTGAGATACCGTTGGTGAAGGTTCTGTGGAGGAATCATAACCTTGAAGAAGCTACGTGGGAGCTTGAGTCTGAGATGCGTAGCAAGTTTCCTTTTCTCTTTTAAGAATTTCAGGATGAAATTCTTATAAGGGAGGGAGATTGTTACGACCCGTGTTGAGCTTACCCTGTAAGTATGCTGTTAAGCATGTGTTTTAGCTGCTTTGCTAAGTTGTAAGATTGCTTTTGTTAATAACATTTAAAACAGATATGATATGTGCGTAGTGTGAATCCTAGCCCTTAAAACGTGTAGGATCTTGCGCTTGAGGCATTGCCAGAGAAATCGTCTGAAACCGACTTTCGAGTCAAAAGTTGTAAGTTTTTGGGCATGCAGGGACATGTTTGTAGTTTTCAAAAGTTCTCAGACTTTACGTTTTGGTTCCTAGGTTTTTCCTTCTTATCCTTTCTTTCCCTTTTCTCGTTTCACTTTTCAGAAACGAGAGAAACTCAGAGCGTTTCTTCCCTTCTTCGCGTGAGAGAGATCTGAGAGAGAAGGGCGATTTGGAGCCCTAGCTCTGTTCCGGCCAACAGCTGCGGCCCCTCCATCTTCTCCCCTCCTTCCTTCTTTGCCAACTGATCCAGCAGCAGCAGGAGCTGCGCTAGCAGCAGCGGCGGCCAGGAGAGAGAAAGGACGCGAAGAGAAGCCCTAGCTCGTCCTCCTCCTTCCCTACAGCTAGTTCGTGGTTGTGTGCATCAGTTGCAGGTGATTTACAGCGCAAATCTGTGGTTTTGCCCCCCGATTCGAGTGAAATCGACATCAGCAGGTCTGTTTAGGTTTTCAGTCTGTGTGCTATTCGGTCGAGTTGTGTGTGATTCGGTCGAGTTTCCTTAGCAGGAATCGAACAGCAAGCTGATCGGTCAAGTTGCAAGCTGATCGGTCGAGTTGTGAAGCAATCGGTCGAGTTTCTGACCAATCGGTCGAGTTTCAGAGTTGTGAGTGGCAGTTCATTCAGAAATCATTATTTAACTCAACTTAAGTGCTTAATTGCTTCAGTATCAGTTGGTATAAATCCTAAACAATGTAGCACATACAATAGAGTATGATAGATTCATTGGAACTTGAAATACGTAATATGATTGATGAAAATGATAGAATTTCCTGTATTACAACTGCAATGTATACGTTGAGCATAAAATGGATGTTTAGCATCGAAACTGGATAAGTTGATACTGAGTCATGTTTAAAGATGACAAATGATGTATATGTGTTTTCAAGTGATGTTTAGAATGTGAAATAAGTATGAAATGTGATATTCCTGTTTAAGTGTTTATATGTTAATCAGTTAATAGACTTAGGTGCCCTTACACCGTAGAACCCCTCGAGAGGTCTGCACCTTGGGGTGAAACGACCTACCTAGTGTGTGTCTAGATGGTCGGTGACTCGTGTTCAACAATAATCCGTGCGTGTGTCACGGTGGCACTGGAGTAAATAGGGGTTATTCAACAATAATCTGTGCGTGTGTCACGGTGGTAACCCAGACTCTCCGCCTGTGTGCTCAGGTTAGAGGAGGAGTCTAGAGTACACTCTTTTGAGAGTGCACTGAGGCCGTGTGAGCCTGAGAGTCCTAACGCAGACCAAGACAGCAGTCAGACTTAGCATTCCCTGGGAGTGTCTCTAAGTCTTGTACGGTGGGATCGTAGTTTGCTACAGATCTTTGTATACAGAGTACACTGCATATGATTGGGGCATAATAATATAAAAATGTAATCATATAGGATCACAGTAAATTTAATATGTTAAGAAATTTGAACTTCTGTGCCAATTCTCTATAACTGTTTATTTGTTTAAAATATCTGTTGTTGCATAGAAATGTGATTATTATCTGTAAATCTGCTATGTCATTAGAACTGCCCTGCTTAGTACTGCACTTATGCTTTATTTCAATTTTATATATCTGATGAGTTGTTTAGTGATAGCTAAATGAAATGCTATTCACTGAGCGAGTAGGCTCACTCCTCTACTCAAACATTTTTTCAGGCCAGCAACAGTTCCAGGAATCGTAAGGATCTTTTCATCCGAACGCTTAATCTGTAGAAGGTATTTGTAGCTAGTATAGTTAGAGGTCTCTTAGTCCTTTCCCCTCGGTCCTTGGGACATGGTGTGGGTGAGAGAGAGTGTGTATGTGGAATGTGTATAAAGTTGTAAATTAATTGTTATGCTTTACTTTATGTCGAACAATGTAATATGTTGTAGACTTTGTTTATATTTCTAGTCAGTTTAATAAAAATGCTTCCGCAGTTTGTTTAGCTTTAGTTTACAGCATAAATCAGGTTATCATTTTAATGTCTTTAAAATGTTTAAAAAGTTATGAGTGGTTTGGCTTGTGTGTAAATCCCTCCGTCTCGCCCTAATCTCATGGGTTGTGGTTAGTGTGAGATCAGGGTGCGACAATAAATCATTAACTTGACCAAGCAACCTAGCATTTTTAGATTTAAGCACTTGAATTTTGTAACATACTGGAATTTGGATATATAGCTTAATTTTTTTATTAGGCCCACATTTTATTATATGAGTACAAAATATATTTCCTAAAAATAAATCAAATTAAGATTTATTGAATAAAGAAACAAAATCCATACAATGCCTTCACAAATAATATTTTTACAATATTAATGATAAATTAAATAGTTAAATCTTCCATTTGGAGTTGATGATATAAACTCACAATTTAATCACATTGACCCTAAACAAGCACCCTAAGATCGTTATAAGACTATTTGACGAAACATAGTTGACGAGTATAAGATAATGTAACATACTAAGCAAATAACACATTGAATACATCAATTGAGTGTTTAACTTACAAATAATGCAATAAATGACTAAACGTTCCCAATAGACTAAATTAATTTACAATAAAATTGAAGTTCCCTATACCTTAATTAGTTAACCCATGAAATTTTAGTGTCAATCGGGTGTTAGCTACCCTCTTAATTAAGTCTCTAATTATACTACCTTAAATATATATAATAGCAAATTCAAAACTTAATAAAAGACATTCATTTCATTTAAGGTAACGCTGAGCGTTACTTCACCCCACATCCCTGGCGCCAGCCATATCAGCCGCAATGATTGATCTCTGAAATAGTCATCATTCAACGTTGACTCTTTCCTTCTTTCTCGTCCCTTCTTTACCCCTCCTTGTCTTCCTATCTCCAACCCGTGCACGCTGCAAAACCCTTGCGCCACCCTGTCACCCCCTTGACGGTATCCTATAAATCTTGGTCATTATCTTTATAAGAAAGACAAGTCGGCATTAGTAGACACAGATCTTCGCAACCGTTTGTGATCAAACCATCACTAAATTAGATGCCATCTCCTCACCACCTTCACAACAACCAATAGAGTGTTGACGGCTCTACTACCGTTCCACTAGGGCTGTAATCCATTCAACACCTAAAGACATGCAACTTCCCTGAACAGTGGAGGCTCTAGGAAAGAGAAGGGATGCATCATCTCTTCTCTAGGATCTTCGCCACCATCACTATGACCAAACCCTAGATGCCGCATTCCCTTTCTTCCTAGCACTAGTTACCTTGTCTATTCAGCATCGTCACCCAATGCAGTGATTTTCTCTGGCTTCATCAATCACCAACAAGCCACACAACCACTTCATCCTTCCCTGTCGGATCTACAATCCTCCTCATCATCAGGTCTTCCTTAGAACCGCTACCTTACACCGATGCTCCTCCAATGCTGCCATCGCCATGCCATCCTCTTCTGCATCACCGACATCAGCGGGATCACTATCTTCTCCTTCCATGGTGCCACATAGCCTGGAAGCATTCACGCCGCCTCCTGCCATGCCCGCCGCAGACAATCATAGGAGAATAGTAATCTTCTTTATCATCATCTGCCTACATGATCCTTAACGCCAACCCAAGGAGCAGTGCTATCTTACCCAACGTTCTGACCACTTCATCTTCGTCATGTCGATGTAGAAGATAGTAGTGGTCCATGCAAGCCCTGACAACAAGTTCAACGACAACCTCACCGGAAACATGTTGTGCCTTCCACCAGTTTGACACCACCGCTCAACACTCCTTCCATAGGTGGCACCCTCCTTGTCTTTCTCTATGCAAACACTATCGACGCCACAGGAGGTGACGTTGTCAGGCATCAATGCCACCACCACTGTGATGCCATCTCCCTTTAGACCGGTATGCCCAGCAACAGTGGTGCCTGAAACACCACTCGGCACCAACTGCATGCTAGGTCTAGATCGAACGATGGCTACTACCTCTCCTCTCCCATTTCCCACTCTTCTTCCCTTCACCCGCGCCGTGTATGATCCACCACTGTGACTGCGAGGCAGTGTTTCCTTCCATGGATCTTAATGACAGAAGCTCTGATGGTGACCTTGATCTTCTCCTTGTCTCGTCATTAGGTCCATCGCAAAGCTAACCTTTCTTCTCTACCTTGCAAGCATCACCTTACACCCAGTTCTTCTACTCGAGATGATCGCTCCCTACTACCAGCCACAACATCAGTGATATATGACTTGTAGAATTCAACCACCATTCATGGGATCATCTTCACCCTATACCAATCTCCAACCACCTGAATTACCTTTTGCTAGGTTCAGACAGTCAAGAGAAGTAGAAGAGCTCTGAGTTACTACCCCAAGAAGACTCTAAGGTACCATTCTGAAGATCGACATTCTATAGTCTAGCCTTTATCTTCTTGGTTTCATATTAGTAATTAAGGCAGTGGAATATGGAGTATGAACCTGGTTAATAAGGTAGATTATACCTATTGAGATCCCTTAACCATATTATCCTATACTTTACATGTATATACATAGACCAAGGTATATATATGCAAGAAATTGGTAAATACAAACACAAGTTACGTGTGGAAGCAACTTTACTCTATTTTTTCAATTTGATAACCCACCCATTCATAGTACATATGAATCTACTTAACACGATGATTTAAAAGTTCAATATGTAAATTTCATACTCTAAGTTTTCTCTATTAACATCAATAAAAATATTAACTATAACCTAGTATCTATTGAGAGTTTTGAACCATTTAAACTCCATGGTATATAATTGTATGGATGTACATATAAAGATGTATGAATAACCACATATAAGAAGTTGTAATTGCATGAACTGTTAATATACATGTGACTATAGGAATATTAGGTATTATTTAATCAGTAATGAAGAATCATAGCAAAGTAGCTTGATTCCTTAACCATGTGAGTATATGCATATATATGCATGTGACATGAACTTTTGTAATAAAGAACATATGTCCTATTTGACATAATTAGTAGTACAATTATTCCTTGAATAATTAAAGATGAATAATATGTCCACTTAATACGATTAAAATCATAAACCCTAATATGCCATTAAATGATCGAGAATAGGATAAGAACAATATAAAAATATAATAGGAATATATATACACACATATATATATATATGTTCACTTTGTCTTAACTAACATACATAATGTGTTCCTAAGATGACTGCTCGACTATGAGGACCAAGTATACTTATTGACTTGACCTTTAGACATGAGGATCAGGTATGTACTCCTCCCTATTTAAAATTGGGCATTATATGACTGAATTTTCCCATAATGAGGCAACTTTGCAATACTTGCTCTTGTTCCTTTTGTTGGACAATTCATATACTCTCATTTGAACTTATTATTATTCTTATCAAATTACTATTATCATGTTGAATTGGGTCAATGACCCCACCTGCTATTGTGCTTAAGTCGGGCCACATGTTTGTGGAAGGTATATCTTGCCACTCTATTTATGCATGTTAGATAGTTTAACTAGTTTAACTATTGTAGACGCTTATGCGTAACCATTAGGGTATGCTTTTCTACCCAGGGTATGCTTTTCTACCCTTATATATACAGAGGTGTGCTTTTCTGCCTAGGGTGTGATTTTCCACCCATTTTACTTAGGCCAATGACCCAGTGGTGTCATGGCCCTACTATAGTTACTTTAGACAAATATATCTACATGCGAAATTATTACGATTGTTGTGATATTGTGAATGGTTAATGGCAAGATGTGTTATTTCACTTGTTTATTTATATGCCTCATTCTTTTGGAAATTCCTTCTTTTGGTACTTCTCATTGAAACTTACCTATCTTTAATGGCCCCCTTTTTATGGGAACATCTTACTTTACTTTTTCATGCTCTAGTTAATTGATGCAGCCCTATTTTAGGGCTCCATCCTGTGCCATTGTGTATATAAGTTGAATCTAAACATGTTAGATTACAAGTATTTTCCCCCAATTTGATTATCATTGCAAATACACTTATGGATGTTCGTTGCACTATTTTTAGGTATTTGGACCACAATGGATGGACGAGTGTGATGGAGGGGCCCAAAGAAGGCCCCAAAGCTCCCCCAACCTACCTTAGTGGCCAAAGAGTCATCACCAAGCAAGGACATCCGAATTTGACAAAGTTTGAAGCTCATCAGCCTGCTCAAGCCCTCACCATGACCGTGGCCACTGCCCACGGCCGTAATGTTTATTTCCAAGGAGCAGCAGTTCCAATAGGAGAAATGGCCAGAATCACCACGGGCATGGATCTCGGCCACGACCATGACAAACCAGATTCACCACGGCCGTGACCACTGCCCACGGCCGTAATGTTTATTGCCAAGGAATCAACAGGGGAATGTTCGCCAGTCACCACGCCCGTGGCCGCTCACCACGCCCGTGGCCCAGCCACTTCACCATGGTCGTGGCTCCTCGCCACGGTCGTATTGAGCCACTCCATTCATTTCCAGTTTCCCTTCACCATAGCCGTACCACCTGACCACGGCCATGTTATACCATCTTCACCACGGCCGTGGCCCTTCATCACGGTCGTGGTGGCCTTCTTTCCAGCAGACTTTTCCACTGTTTTTCCTTTTATACCCCCACTCAACCCTAGCTCCTATATAAGCACTAGTTGCTTCTAGGGCTCAGAAAAAGGCACTCCCTAGCCGTCACCTAGATGCTCCCTTGCCTCCATTACTCCCATCCACCTACTCCCTTGCATCTAACCCCATTTCCACCATAGAAACCTAGTTTCTCTAGGTTTCTATCCATCCATTCCACCTTTTTCATGCACCCTTGCACCATTGGAGGAGGGAGGACGTCTACAGCTGCTTGGAAGTGAAGAAGAAGGCCACTTCATCAAGCTTCATGGAGTTTCTTCCTCTTCTACCCCTTTCTTCTCTTGTTTTTATGACTATGTGTAGCTAAGCCCCCTTGTGGTGGGTTGTTTGGGATTAAAATGTTACTTTGATACCATGTTGGGGAATAAATTCTTGTAATGAACTCAATTCATATTTATGATGATTACTTCTTACTTCCATATCTTTTCCTATCTTATTGCATGTGGTTTGTGCTTCTTGTATGAATTGCTTGTTTTGAGGTTTTTGATGACACTTCATTTCTAGGAGGAATTGGGGTGTATGTGGCAATCTTAGGAATGGCTCCTAGGTCCAATTAGTGGATCCCTAGCTAGCCTCCTTTGTTCCTACATACACACCCCTCCTCTTACAAATGAGTGTGAGATTTAAGTGGCTAGTGTAAGTGAGAGTGATGCAATTGCCTTGGGCCTTCTAAAGGCTAGAGTGGCTAGTGGCATGAGGATTAATCCCTTCATCTCCACTCCCATCTCTACCCTCAACCCTCAATTATCCACTATCACTTACCCTAGTAACCTAGATTTCTCCAATCTCTTTAGAACTACACCTAACCCTAGTCTTCTACTAGTAGTATAGGGTATGTTCTAATGGCATTTCCCTTGTTGTTTGGTTTGGTAATCGAGATATAAATTGAGCACCATGCATGTTTAATGAACTCCCCCCAACTAAAATCAAAGTAACATTCCCCAAACAGCCCACCCACCTTAATCACCTTACTTAAACCCTAATCGCTCAGTCTGCTTATTAATGCTAGCTTAGTTCAATTGCTTTAGTTTAACTTAGTCAATTGCTTGGTTTTGCTCTTTAGTGTTAACTTAGGCTTTTGCTCTTGCTAGTGGTCAGTTTAGTTCGTTCTTGCTTCTTAGTTTGCTAGAGTAGTGTAACCCTTCTTTTTCCTGCTTAGTTAGTTTGATAACTTAGTTTGCCTTTTTTGCTTGTTCTTTCATAATTTAGTTTCCTTTTCGCTTTTCTTACTTGCTCATTAGTATAATCAACCAACAATCAATCTTAAAACCCTAAAACCCTACTCTCCACACTAGGAACGTAGCTCACGCTGTCTAACTCTAGCACCCCCTTTATCCTCGTGGATCGACCCCGTACTTGCCGCCTCACCTATACTACGACACAACCTCGTACGCATGCGGGAGTAATGTCTTAGTAGAAGTAGGTAGTTAGTGTGGGACCATACAAATTTCGAAAGCCAAGATCCCATATCATCCCGTGCCTCCTGACCTCGTCGATTTCACTTGTTGCAAGCCTCTAGCGGGAGCGCACCATTAATCCTCTAATGTACATACCCATCTTTTGCTAATACATATCTTATTTTCCTATTCATCTGGGTGTTCCCTCCACCCAGATGTAGGTTCTTGACAAGACAAAGACTCAGGATGATTGTGAGCTAATTGATGGACATAAGGACAACTTGAGATAGCCTTATTATCCTCTGCATATGGGTGTATGTGTGAATAGATGTAATCTTTTCATTTTATGTACCACCCTTAGGGTGAGAAAGTTATGTACATGAGAACATTTTGTAACTTTGTAAATTGTTATGTTTTCCGCTGCTTAAATATTTCATGGTTCGTGTTTTTACCATTGAGTGGGCCCACTATCGGGTCCCACTCTTTACATAATGGTATCAGAGCCTAAGTAGTCGGTAACTAGACTATTTCAAGTTATCCAAGATTGTTCCTTAGTGGGTAGGTGACCCTTTAGAGGTTGTTTTCATACATAAACCAGAGTTGTATTTACCAATTAGAGTTTCATCCCTATCCAATATGGTACTATATATATATATATATATATATATATATATATATATATATCCCAAACTAAGTACGCGTATGACTTGGTTTTGGGTAAACCCTCATCAACCCTACCCTCTCTATAGAGGTATAGCTTCGTACACTTAAATCTTGACTCTCCTAGGAAGTAGCCTTTATCTCCCACCTTAGGGGTGGACAAATCAACTACTATAAAGAGTAGGTTGATTGGAACCCACATAATTGTGTCTAAACCTAGAACAAGTCAATAAACCTTTTGTTTTTCTTGTTTTCTTGCATTCCTAGCATACACACATTATGTGGACTAATCTTACATGGATACAAACTTAATATATTGGCATGAGCTTTAGATTTTGAGATGTTCTATGATAGTAGTGATGATATGAACTAGACCCTTTAAGGTTAGGCCTGCCTTGCCTACAACAGGGATTTATCGCAACATAGTTTTGCTTGAGGCTCTCCACCCAAGGGCTTGATATCATGCTAGTTGGACTTGCAATAGCTCATAAATGAGGGATTGATGAAAGAAGATATAGGTTTTGAGTAATTGTCCTTGTGATTTCATCCCTCACATACTAATAAGGTAGGAATGATGCTTATCTCCCTTATCCTCTAAAGGAATGGTCATGTAGTTGGATGATACTTTAAAACTTTGTGCCATGTTAACTTTTTTTTCGAGGACATATGGAGGCATAGTCTT
Organism: Alisma plantago-aquatica; assembly: GCA_963693085.1. Classification (NCBI taxonomy): domain Eukaryota; kingdom Viridiplantae; phylum Streptophyta; class Magnoliopsida; order Alismatales; family Alismataceae; genus Alisma; species Alisma plantago-aquatica. Next base: position 365,439,300 of record OY856414.1, read on the forward strand.
CTTCAGAAGCTATAGTGGATACTCTTTTTTTCTTGGAACTTTAGATGTACACTAACACTAAGGTTAGGTGATGTAGGTACATCTAGGGTTGATCCTTAAAGAGTCGATCACTCTCTCATCGCTACCATGTCATTAGTTTACCTGATGTGTGATATGACGAATAGTTTGCCATCTACTTCACATGGGCTTGTAAAGACATCATGGATGTAAACCAATTAGGGATGTAGAAAGCCTAATCTCTTCTTATTATGATAACACAATCTTACAATAGATGATGTTTTTAGATATGATGTCCTCAGTCATGATTAAGAGAATGGTGAAACAATAGAGGTCGTGCCTAGTAGGACCTACAAGAAACTTATTGCATGCTAGAAGAAATGTGTATCCCCACCTAACCTAGAATTTGGATATGCTTGTTGTATTACTTGAGGATGTGTGTCGGGAGCCTCCTTTGTGAAGATGAAGTGATGTTAGAGTGATAGTATATGTGGTATGTGGGTGAAAGTGGTCGACTTGGTTCTCAGATTGATTTTCGTGCCATTTTTTTATTTTCACCACAATATTTTCATCGTCAAACTTATTTTCATTATTAACTTATATGTATGTATAAAAAGAAACTTTTTCAGGTTTCATCGATGGTTTTGGAACCAAGTCACAGCCACAAGGAAGTTGTACTAGTAGATAGGCCTTAGTGTAGAAATATTTGACTTGCATGTTCAACCCTCAGACCCTAGGCATAACTGTGATATAGGATTTATGAGAACAAACATAATAGTTATAAGCTAGTTGGCTACATGTCTCAATTCTCTATATGGTTAGATAGCTTTTTTTTAGTGGAGCCTTGTATACTTGGGTCTATAACTTAATTTAAGGAATAGTTGAAAAGATGGTTATTAGAATAGGAAACTATTATAAGCACTGCCAAATCAGCATAGTGAGTAAGAATTCCCAATTACGCCATCATAAACATTATTTTAAAAAAATTGGAATGCACATATTTCCAATTCATAACAAACAAAAATCACAATTTACTACATACATATATAAACATGTTAATGTAAAGTGCATACATAAATCATTGATGACTAATTCAAATTTAGATACGACACCCTATAGTGATCAACATTTATGGTAGGTGTGTTATGTTAGGACTCAATACATTGACTCAATCATGTGTATTAGAAGCTTATAATTGATACCAGTTATAGCTTAGAATTTTCGGTTATAACTTGATGGTTTTTGGGGAAAAAATCCTTTTTAAGGGGTGGTGTGTTGTAACATATTGGAATTTGGATATATAGCTTAATTTTTCTTTTTATTAGGCCCACATTTTATTATATGAGTACAAAATATATTTCCTAAAAATAAATCAAATTAAGATTTATTGAATAAAGAAAAAAAAGCCATACAATGCCTTCACAAATAATATTTTTACAATATTAATGATAAATTAAATAGTTAAATCTTCCATTTGGAGTTAATGATATAAACTCACAATTTTATCCCATTGACACTAAACAAGAACCCTAAGATCGTTATAAGACTATTTGACGAAACATAGTTGACGAGTATAAGATGATGTAACATACTAAGCAAGTAACACATTGAATACATCAATTGAGTGTTTAACTTACAAATAATGCAATAAATTACTAAACGTTCCCAATAGACTAAATTAATTTCCATTAAAATTGAAGTTCCCTATACCTTAATTAGTTTACCCATGAAATTTTAGAGTCAATCGGGTGTTAGCTACCCTCTTAATTAAGTCTCTAATTATACTACCTTAAATATATATAATATTAAATTCAAAACTTAATAAACACCTTCATTTCATTTAGGGTAACGATGAGCGTTACTTCACCCCCAAATCCCTGGCGCTAGCCATATCAGCCGCAATGATTGATCTATGAAATAGTCATCATTCAACGTTGCCTCTTTCCTTCTTTCTCGCCCCTTCTTTTCCCCTCCTTGTCTTCCTATCTCCCATCTGTGCATGGTTCTAAACCCTTGCACCGCCCTATCACCCCCTTGACGGTGTCCTATAAATCTTGGTCTCTACCTTTACAAGAAAGGCAAGTCGGCATTAGCAGACACAGATCTGCACTCCCGTCTGTGATCAAACCATCATTGAATTGGATGCCACCTACTCACCACCTTCACAACCACCAATAGAGTGTCAACAGCTCTCCTACCGTGCAGCTAGGGCTGCAATCCATTCAACACCTAAATACTCACAACTGGCCTGAATAGTGGAGGCTCTAGGAAAGACAAGGGATGCATCATCTCTTCTCCATTATCATTGCCACCATCGCTATGACCAAACCCTAGCCGCCGCATTCCCTTTCTTCCTAGCACTGGATACCTTGTCTGCTCAGCATCATCACCCAATGCAGTGATCTTCTCTGGCTTCACCAATCACCAACAAGCCACATAGCCACTTCATCCTTCCCTGCCAGATCTACAGTCCTCCTCATCGTCATGTCTTCCTTAGAACTACAACCTTACACCAATGATCCTCCAATGCCACCATCGCCATGCCATCCTCTTCTGCATCGTCGACATCAGCGGGATCATTGTCTTCCCCTTCCCTGGTGCCACAAAGCTTGGAAGCATTCACACCACCTCCTGCCATGCCCGCCGCGGACAATCATGGGAGAATAGTAATCTTCTTTAGCATCAGATGTCTACATGATCCTTGACACCAACCCAAGGAGTAGTGTTGTCTTGCTCAACATTCTGACCACTTCATCTTCATCCTACCGATGTAGAAGATAGTAGCAGTCCATGCAAGCCCTGACAACAAGCTCAACGCCAATCTCGCCAGCAACATGTTGTGCCTTCCACTAGTTCAATACCATCACTCAACACTTCTTCCATAGGTGGCACCCTCCTTGACTTGCTCTGTGCAAACACTGTCGATGCCATAGGAGGCATCGTTGTCAGGCATCAACACTGCCACCACTACAATGCCATTGCCCTTCAGACCGGTACGCCCAACAATAGTGGTGCCTGGAACACCACTCGGTAGCAACTGCATGCTAGGTCTAGATCGAATGATGGCTACTACCTCTCCTCTCCCATTTCCCACTCTTCTTCCTTCACTAGCGTCGTGTATTCTCTACCATTGTGACTGTGAGGCAGTGTTGCCTTCCATGGATCTTACTGAAAGAAGCTCTGATGGCGACCTTGATCTTCTCCTTGTCCCGTCACCAGGGCCGTCACCAAGCTAACCTTTCTTCTCGACCTTGCAATCATCACCTTACACCCAGTTCTTTTACTCGAGATGACCGCTCCCTGCTATCAACCACAACATTAGTGATATATGACTTGTAGAATTCAACCTCCGTTCATGGGATCATCTTGACCCTAAACCAATCTCCAACCTCTTGAACTACCTTTTGCTAGGTTCAGACAGTTAAGAGAAGTAGAAGAGCTCTGAGTTACTACCCCAAGAAGACTCAGAGGTACCATTCTGAAGATCGACATTCTGTAGTCTAACCTTTATCTTCTTGGTTTCATATTAGTAATTAAGGCAGTGGAATATGGAGTATGAACCCAGCTAATAAGGTAGATGATAACTATTGAGATCCCTTAACCATATTATCCTATACTTTACATGTATATGCATAGACCAATATAAGAAATTGGTAAATACAAACACAAGTTACGTGTGTAAGCAACTTTACTCTAGTTTTTCAATTTGATAACCCACCCATTCATAGTACATATGAATCTACTTAAGATGATGATTTAAAAGTTCAATAGGTAAATTTCATACTCTAAGTTTACTCTATTAACATCAATAAAAAGATTAACTATAACCTAGTATCTATTGAGAGTTTTGAACCATTTAAACTCCATGGTATATGATTGTATGGATGTACATATAAAGATGTATGAATAACCACATATAAGAAGTTGTAATTGCATGAACTATTAATATACATGTGACTATAGGAATATTAAGTATTATTTAATCGGTAATGAAGAATCATAGTAAAGTAGCTTGATTCCTTAACCATGTGAGTATATGCATATATATGCATGAGACATGAACTTTTGTAATAAAGAACATATGTCCTATTTGGCATAATTAGTAGTACGATTATTCCTTGAATAATTAAATATGAATCATATGTCCACTTAATACTATTAAAATCGTAAACCCTAATATGCTATTAAATGATCGAGAATAGGATAAGAACAATTTAAAAATATAATAGGAATATATATATATATATGTTTACTTTGGCTTGGCTAACATACATAATGTGTTCCTAGGATGATTGCTCGACTATGAGGACCAAGTTTACTTATTGAATTGACCTTTAGACGTGAGGAACAGGTATGTACTCCTCCCTATTTAAAATTGGGCATTATATGACTGAAGTTTCCCATAATGAGGCAACTTTGCAATACTTGCCCTTGTTCCTTTTATTGGACAATTCATATACTCTAATTTGGACTTATTATTATTATTTTGAAATTACTATTATCATGTTGAATTGGTTCAATGACCCCACCTGCTATTGTGCTTAAATGGGGCCATATGTTTGTGGAAGGTATATCTTGCCACTCTATTTATGCATGTTAGATAGTTTGACTAGTTTAACTATTGTAGACGCTTATGCATAACCATTAGGGTATGCTTTTCTACCTGGGGTATGCTTTTCTACCCTTATATATATAGAGGCATATTTTTTCCACCTAAGGTGTGCTTTTCCACCCATTTTACTTAGGCCAATGACCCACTAGTGTCATGGCCCTACTATAGTTACTTTAGTCAAATATATCTACATGCAAAATTATTATGATTGTTGTGATATTGTGAATGGTTAATGGCAAGATGTGTTATTTCACTTGTTTATTTATATGCCTCATTCTTTTGGAAATTCCTTCTTTTAGTACTTCTCATTGAAACTTACCTAGATTTAATGGCCCACTTTTTTATGGGAACATCTTACTTTACTTTTTAATGTCCTAGTTAATCCTCTAATGTACATACTCAGCTTTTGCTGATACATATCTTGTTTTCCTATTCTTCTGGGTGTTCCCTCCACGCAGGTGTAGATGCTTGACAGGACAAAGACTCAGGATGATTGTGAGCTAATTGATGGACATAAGGACAACTTTAGATAGCCTTGTTACCCTATACATATGGGCATATGTGTGAATAGGTGTAATCTTTTCATTTTATGTACCACCCTTAGGGTGAGAAAGTTATGTACATGAGAACATTTTGTAACTTTGTAAATAGTTATGTTTTCCACTGCTTAAATATTTCATGGCTCATGTTTTACCGTTGAGTGGGCCCACTATCAGCTCCCACTCTTTACATATTTCTTTGAGATAAATATCCCTATCATCTCTATGAGCATCAATAATGAGCTTAAATTCAGCATTTTCAATTTTAAGGATTTCAAGATCATTTAGGCACTTTTGGCTATCTTCTTTACGAGTTTCAATGTTCTTAAGGTAAACACCATTCTCTACCTCAACTCCATTGTATTGGAGCTCAAGATCAAGAAATTAGCCTTGTAAGTTATCAATGCTCATAAGATGAGTTTTGTCATTTTGCTTAAGAATTTCAAGTTTAGCATACAAAATAATTTTTCCTAACCTTTTTCTTTTAGATTTACATTTAGCAAAAGAAGAATAGGTAGAAACAAGCATATCAATAAGAGTTTCTTTAGATAACTCATGCAAGCTTACCTTACTTACCTCACTCACCTCACCAATTTCTTCACTTGTAGAGGCCATGAGTGCAAGGTTGTACTCTCCATCTTCTTTGGAGCTAGAGCCACTTGAGGATGATTCTTCCCAAGCTGCATGAAATGCATTCTTTTGTCTTTTCTTCTTCTTTATATTCCTCTTGTACTTGCTCTACTTCTTGTACTCTTCCTCCTTCTTGGAGTTTCCCTTGTGGTGTGACTTTCTTGATTTAGGACATTCACTCTTGTAGTGTCCCTTTTGGCCACACTTGCAGCATCTAGAAGTAGAGGAGGAGGATTTCTTTCCCTTGAAGTTCTTGCCCTTGGTGTAGTTGGCTTCATGCTCATTAGAGTCATCATCTTCACTAGAGAAGGAGGGAGAGGTCTGGAAAGCAAGTTGTTGTTGAAGGATGAAATCCTCTACTTAAGCTTTGAAGGCACTATCTTTGATCTTCTTTTCTTCCTTCTCTTCTTGCTTGGCTTCTTCTTCTTACTTATCAAGCCTAGGCTCATGAGCTTGTAGATATCCAATGATCTCTTTGGTTGGGATGTCACCAAGGCTTCTCACTTCTTAAATGGAGGTCACCTTTGACTCCCACCTATTTGGTAGAGTCCTCAAGATCTGGAGTTGATTATACCTCTATCCAAAGAGTTGCCCAAAGAAGCTAGGCCATTGATGATAACATTGAGCCTAGAGTACATCTCAACAATCCCTTCTTTCTTGCCCATCTTGAAGTTCTCTAGAAGGTTGTTCAACATGTAGATCTTAGCATCCTTAACTTGCTTTGTCCCCTCATAGGTAATGCACAACTTATCCCAAATCTCATAGGCGGTATCCCATGAGGAGATGTGGTTGAACTGCGTTGGGGTAAGGGCTGCATTGAGGATGCTTATGGCTTTGGCATTGAGCTGGGCTTCTTTTAGTGAAGCTTCATTCCATGTTGAAATAGCTCTGGTTGGCTCCTTGTATGGTGTGAGAATCACCTTCCACATATTAAAGTTCATCCCTTGAATGTAGAACTACATATGCCTCTTCCAATAGAGTAAGTTCGTGTCATCGAAGACTGAAGGACACATGGAGAAGCCTCCCTCTAAGTTGAGTGAACCAAGTAGGTTGTCTCCCATATTCTTGACTTGTGAGAGATTGTTGGAGAAGATCATTGGCTCTGATACCACTTGTTGGATCTAGGGCTCTAGAGGGGGGTGAATAGAGCTTCAAAATTCTCACAAGATAAGTTAGACCTTCAAATTATATCAATCAAAACCAATAGCTTAAGAACAATTTGAAGTCCTATCCAAGCAAGCATAGCAAGGATGATAGAAATTTAAATATGCACTTAGAAAAGGTGGTTTAGAGTGGTTCCAATCTCCAAACTAGGAGATAGACAATCCACTACCTAGAGAGGTCAACCTCTAGGGCTTTGCAATCTGTGTATACTTATATTCATTCATAACAGATACAAGGAGACCACCATGCATCCAAGGACTTACCTACTCAAGACAAAAGTCTTCCACCTACACAAGGACTTACCCACTTGATCAAGATGTCTTCAACCTTCAACAAGGGCACATTGTAACAAGCCCGGCCCCGGTAATCCCCCACTTAAGGGAGACCAAGTGGTCAGAGTCGTTATCCCAATAAAATGGATCAAAGGTTTGATAATTAATCGATAATAATTATGAAATTCTACCAACTAAACTGAAATTTGGTATAAAATAAAACTTTGCATACCTTTTTAAAAACTTTGGAAATCTACTTCTATCCACATCTTGAATCTATTCTATCTAATCCTCCTTGTAGTTATCTCTTATTTTCATAATGTGTCACTTTACTGTTTGTTCTTTTTAGAGTTGTACCTAAAACGCCGACAAACAAAACGTCAGTCAGCATATATGAATATGCTGGTATGTGAGGACAACCAAAATGTCACACATAAGGCTAACAACCTAATTATCACAATCAAGTTAATTAATAATTCAATTTATGATTTCAATGTGTCAAACTCCACTGCTTTTGCCCTGACCCTGGAATACCCCCTTTTGGGGTTTCTCATTGCCATTGACTTAAGGCCACCTTCTCCATCCTGAGCTTGGTCCCTGGTGTCACCTCTCATAGTGCCCATTAGTTATGTAATAAAGACCACCTTCTGTATCCTGAGCTTGGTGTCTGGGGTCACCACTCATGGTGCCCATGGGTCTACCCTCCTGGGCTTGACCTTTTACATCTTCCATCAGGGTGGCATGTAGGTGTGAGAATACACACTTATATTATATTTGTGATAATCATAGTGTCTTTATAATTTTGCAAGTATGAACATCCAAACTGATTGGTTGCATTTAATGTGATTGATCATTCAGAAAATCCTTCGGGAAACTAATTCGATTAACCATAATTAACCACATACCTATCAAGTAGAATTGAGTGCAGGAATAATCCAACTAAGCAAGAAATCCAGAATCAAGCAAGCACACAAATTGGCCTTGTAATACACATCCAATGTTTCCTATCATGGATCATATCATCCAAGTCTAAAAGGCCTAATTGCTACCTAGGGTCACTAGTCCTTTTTAGGGTTTCGACTACAATTAGGGTTTCACTTCATTTTTACTACTCTAAACCCTGATTTTATAAGAATATTCACAACCCTAATTATCTCATCTTATCTTTCATAAAGATCCCTAGATCATATTTTGACAACACAAAACCCTAATTTTGGATTAACTACTCTTTTCTTCCCCTTTTCCCTTATTTAGGGTTTCTAAGGATATTATTCATCATAATAGGTTTAAAACCCTAAATCTTGCAATTTCATCTTCAAGATAGGTTAAGATTCATCTTTATTATTAAACAAGTTAACAATGCTCGAATTAACTTATTTGCAACATCAAATCTATCCTTTATTATTAATTAGGGTTTCTAACCACAAATTAATGCCTTTTCCATCTAAATTATATAGTTTTTGCAAAATGATACAAATTTAGGATTTCCAACTATTTTTTTATTATTCCTCGTATTTTTTTGATCAACTTTCATGTATAAAGTTTACTTATCTGAGTTTTCTATTAATTTCTATGATTTTTACAAGAAAAAGTCTTTTTCATCATTATTTAAGCAGAGAGGGAAAATTACCAGAAATTTGTGAGTTGTTTGATTGATGGACCGGTGCTCCACTCCCTGGATCAGACAATCCCTGTCGTGTGTGCCTAAATTAGCTGCTCTCACTCTCGTTCGTCTGATCCCCACTCGAGATCACAATACATTGTGATCGGATGACTGCCTGTTGTCGTCTTCCTCCGACTGTGCAACGGACTGCAGTCAACTAGCCGGTTGACTTTGAGCTCCAAGCCACCAACAGAAGATCCGAGAAGCCACGAAGCTTTGTTGTCATCGTCCGATCTTGATGCACCACTCAATTGCACAATATACCCTGACCTTCACTGCGAATGAGTCGCCGGAGCTCCGTCGTGGCTCTCAAGTTGCAGAGGGGGTGGGTTAGGTTAGAATTGGCAGCTGAAGGCGTCACTCCACTTGTCGTCGCGCTTTGTAGTGATTGGGATGGTTTTTAGGTTTGCTGGTACCCTCGAGTACCCTCCCTTATATAGGGCTAGGTCTTGGGAGTCTTGCTATTTGGGGGTTTCTTCCCTCGTCCGCGATAGCCCCCAAACTTAGGGTCTATATGCTTCGGAACATCCTCCCGAAGACGATGGACTTGTTGGTTTTTCAGATTATCGCCTCAAATGATGGGAATTGAGATTCCCAAATCGTCTCCCAGTCCCACTGGAACTTGGGGTAGATGATGCATGGCTACCCTTGGATCTGTGGTTCCCTGGACCACGTGGGTCATCCAACGGCCATCATCTCTCCCCCCCCCCCATTGCTATTATCTAAAAATGAGTTAAAAAGGGTATTTTAACATGATAACTTGGAAAAATCGTTTCTCTCTCCTTGTTTAACATTTTCTTCTCAAAATTTAGGGAAAACTCCATCTTGGCATTATCTAACTTTATATTAAATTTGAAAGTTAAATTCCAACGGTTGAGAGTGTTTCCTTCTCATCCAAGTTATTCATCAATTAAACCAATTTTAATAAATATTCCCTTTTCATTTACCATTATCTAATTATCTCAGGTCCCTTGGTCCTCAAGGAACTGTAAGGGTATGAAATCTCCCATTGGGAAATATATATTTGCCTTTTCCCATTATCTTTTCCCTTTTCCTTATTTTTCTTTTTTTATTAGGCAAATCATTTCCTTTTTATTTCTCTTTTCTTTTCAATTGGGCCCAATGGCCAACTAAGCCCAATTACAACCCATCAAGGCCACTGTACACGAAATCCACTAATTAAAGCAAACAAATCAATCATAGATTTCATTCATCATTAAAAGAGAATTACACATTTCATTACATTATTCAAAAAAATTGAGATTATAACATCCTCCCCTCCTTATAGGAATTTTGCCCTCAAAATTCAAAAATCAAACAAACAAGTCGGGGTATGCTCTTTCCATGTCCGTCTTCAGCTCCCATGTGGCCTCGTCCTCCCCATGGTGCTTCCAAAGAACCTTCACCATCTCGATATTCTTGCATCTGAGCTCTTTCACCTCGGTATCTAGAATCCGCAAAGGTGACTCAGGATAGGTCAACTTCCCTTGAAGCTCAATAGGTTCAATGCTCAGCACATGGCTCGGGTCTTGCAAATATCGCTTTAGGTTGGACACATGAAAAACATCATGCATCATGCTATACTGAGGGGGTAATGCCAAATGATAGGCAGCTTCACCAATCCGTTCTAACACCTTAAATGGACCCACGTATTGGGGACTCAGCTTTCCTCTATTCTTAGCTATAGCTTGGAGCGGTCGGATTTTCAAAAACACATGCTCTCCTATATTGAAATGCACATCAGTTCACTTTGCATCAGCATAGGACTTTTTTTGATCCTAGGCTCTCTTCAGCCTTTGCTTGATCAAAGCAACTTTATCAGCATACACTTGGAGCTCATCTGACCTCAATAGGGTCCTCTCACCCACATCATCCCAGTGAAGTGGGGACCGACACGGTCTCCCGTACAAAGCTTCATACAGAGGCATCCTGATACAGGCTTGGTAGTTGTTGTTGTAGGCAAACTCAGCTAAAGGTAGGTACTACTCCCATGAGCCACCCCAATCGAGCACGCAAGCTCTTAACAGATCTTCTAAAGTATGGATCGTCCTTTCTGAATGACCATCCGTCTGGGGGTGATAAGTCATACTAAACTTCAACCTGGTACCAAGTTCCTATTGAACTTGCTTCCACAACTTGGAAGTAAACTTTGGGTCTCTATCTGAGATGATCAAGCCCGGTACGCCATGCAAACATACTATATCCCTGATATACAGCTCAGCTAGGTCTGATACCTTAGTGGTGGTCTTTAAGGCAAGGAAGTGTGCAGACTTGGTAAGACGATCTACCACGACCCATATCGCATCATCACCTTTCTTGGTCTGGGGTAGACCTGTTGGGTTTTCATGGGAGACAAAGAAGGCAGAATAAACAAAAAAAAATTCTTCTCCCCAAACCCAGTATAAAGGAATCGTGTCAACATCTATACAATAGGAAAGATGGTTTGTAGAGACATACCTTGTCCGGAGGCTTGCTCGGTGACATTACCCCGCGGCTTGCGCGGTCTTCACCACCGGTCTTGGATGGTGTCTGTGTAGATCTTGGTCTCATCGGGACTGTCGGGGTTGACAGCTGTCCTCCGAGCGGCAGAAGTCTCCTGCCTCTGTAGTAGTCCACACGGACCACCTGGAACTCTGATCGCCTTGTCCCACAAGACACCGGAAGGAGTCGCACCCTCCTGTCAGCGTACTAGTAACCGACACACTCTCCTGCAACTAGTTGTCTTTCTACAGTTGTCTTTCCCTCGTTGTGCCTCCCTTATCGGGTAGCACTTGCTCGGGCTCTCTCGCTTACCACAACCAGAGAGAATGACAACTTTGCAGAGAAACTGGTATTCTGAGTTGTACTTTGAGAAGCCCCCAATACCCATATATATAGGAGGGTCATGGGACAAGGTTCTCTACCCCAGGTAATGCATGATTAAAGCAGGAGTAGAAGGATTCAAGATTTTCCACAAAACAACCAACTGCGCCAGCTGAACCGGTCGTTTCAAGCATGAACCGATCGGTTGGGGACCTGAGCCGATTGGTTCACACCTAAACCAATCGGTTGGGACACCTAAGCCGATCAGTTCAAGTATGAGCCGATCGGTTTGTGGTCCTAATCAATTCCCGATTGACTTTTCCTCTTTTTTTCGAATTGATCCAAATACCAATCCTTGTTCCAATCAAATTGGACAAATGAAACGAAGAGAAATTTCTTTCCAACCTAACTTTCCCAATTTTCTAGGTTGGACCAGTTGAGCCGATCGGTTCAACCCTTGAATCGGCCGTCTCAGCCTGTCCTGAGCTGATCGGTTCATCACATGAGCCGATCGGTTGGGAGTGCAGACTGCCCAGAATCAGTCAATTGCAGTTTCAATAAATCTGATACTCTAATCAATCAGTCCAATACCTTGAACACTATGATACTGAGCTATCAATTTATTAAGTGTTTAATTGAACTACTAAACTCCTTTAGTAATCAATCTAAACATCATTTGTGGAAAAACTCCTCTTCCAGGTTAAATCCTATGTGTGTGAACCTACATGCCCATTTCACATTGGCAGTGAAAGTCCATAACACTTATGACTTCACAAGCAAAGAGTGGTGCCTAGTCGCACATCAGTGCTACCTAAGTGAAAAGGAAAGTTGGAGAATAACTTTCAATCCTACAATCTGTGAATGGTGTTACAGCGAATGTATAATTCCTTTGTCTCTGATATCCTGAATGAACTCAAGGCATGGAACAGTCATCCTGTCAACGTTCATTCACTTTCTTGATCTCAGAGTAGATTGGAGGAGATATGTATGACATCAATATCACATACTAATTCATACATGCGTGTGCATGCCTATCTCAATCCTACTCATCAATTGGCCATGGATATCAAACTCCCTCAGGAGGGACAAATCCCATATCTATCTCTCACCCCAGAAAAGCCCCATGTGTCAAAGCCACCCAATCATCACCTTTATAACAACTGATGTTTCAGGACTACGTTTGATGATGTCAATGTGTACCCAATGACATGTGTTGAGTGTAGTGATTTCAGGTCAAAGAATCACACTCACCACCATCACTGTGAGAACTGACTGTGATTACCATGTCATGGTTCCATGTGTCAAACTCACGGTGGGTCTGTCCGGTACACTTGTTCTCTAACAAGTACCCATGTGTTTGGTTTGATATCTCCATATCATGACTAATGAGATTCTGTCACCAACCAACACCACAATCTAGTCTTGTGTGTCATTGTTGTCTATCTACCTTCCACAATGACATCTGACTAGGGACATAATAAGAATGAACAAACTCTTAGCATCTATATGATCTCATCGTTCAGGTCCTTAACCTGAAAGCATACATCATTGAGTATTGTCATTCTCTAGACATTCAATTTGTTCTATCATTATCTCATATGACTGAACCAGAAAGAATTGGAAGCTTGCCTTTGATGTTTATCAAATCAATCTTAATGTATCCCACCAATCATCCCATGATTGGCTCTCGGGGCATACATACTAATAGACTCCCACTTGCACTGTGAGCCAATCACCCTTGAATCATATTCATAGTGATCTTCAAACATGTCCCACATGTTACTTTACTCTAGTGCTTATGTAGTGAGTTATGGAAACACCTTGCCAGAGTCGGTATTAACTGCATGTCTCTCATCTCTTCGTTGTACGTCACACGTATGAGATGGAGTTGTCGTAATATGCGATCTAGTATTCCTTTGCTAACCTTTAGCCACATTGCATGACCAAGTACTCCTTATTTGTCATCAATGACCGGAATATCTATAAGTTCATCTCATGAACTTCCAAATCCATATAGTATCCACTAATGTTCTCTAACACATGGATACTCGGCCTTTCCTTTTGAACAGATTTATTGGAACGTTTCCATTTATCAACAAACATTCACTTTTATATATCCCATACATATTTTGCGATTAATTTTCTGTCCTTTTCGGAAGTTCGCATCAGTGTAACTCTTTACAGTGACCCCTTCCTTATTTCCATAGAACTAGTACTTATCAAGTACTTATCAAGTTCTTATGGTATTCCAGTAACCCTTACTTGAACTAGACAAACATCCACTCGTCATGTCCCACATACGAGTTATCAGGATGAGCACATCATATTGTCATGTCCTACAAATAAGATGATGGATTTTTTTTATTCTTGCCATGTCCATGGGATGATTACATACATGATAGATCCATATCTATTCGTGTTCCCATTCTTCATAAGAATCGGACACTTGGCCTTGGGATACTAACTCCATGTATCATGGACAAGTTTTCTCCCACTGAATATGTGCACACTGAACCCTTCAATATAGATTGCCAATGTATGCTCTCTCTTTTTCAGGTCAAGAGGTTTTCGAGAACTATCTCTATAGATCTCTATTCCTATTACATAGGAAATGTCTCTATCTTCCTTAAAGATAATTTCCACTTTGGATTTCCATTCTTAGAACATCTCCATTTCACATCAACATGTGGAATGCAAATACGCTCCCACTAAATCACAGATCCCTTCTTTATCTTTGACATATCAGTCAAACCCTTTGACCATATTATCAAAGTAAAGATCCAACTCTAAGTCGCTTGTACTTAATCAATCACATTGATTAGTCCATTGTAACTTATAGACTTCATATGCATTAATGGATTCATAAACCTTATAGGTTGTGTCGCGTACACATCCTTGTTTTATTCCTCATAGGAATGTAGTTTAGTATTCGTATGCCAAATCTCTTAGTCATTAATTTGCAATCAACACACATCATCCTTCTCAAAATGTTATCCATGTGTCTTAATGCTTAAGACTCATTCACACTTATGGGTTTCATCCCAATGGGTGATACCATCAAGGTCATACCTTATGGTTCACATGGAAGTCATTTAGGATGTAATGGTCATAAACCATAACTCAAAATATGGTTCCTCGTATTCATCTAGATAGTTGACTCACCACATGACCAACTCATCACATAGATAATTGAGGTGTATCTTTCAATGATATAAGAACTCACAACTCCTTGTGATTCTCAAAGTCTTTTATTAGTGTGGGGTATTCTTTATTTAAGAAGAATTTAGTTATTTGATAATCATCCTCTAACTCCTTAGAGTATGACTCCTTCTTGATTTAGACATCACCATGCCTTAATCATGAGTTTATTATGATACACTATCATAATCACTCATAAGGATCTCAAACATTTGGTTCAAGTATTTCAATCATTGATCTCATCAAGAATTAACACTTTACCAAATATGTACTTCATCTATGATATGCTTGAACACTTCAAGATATTCATATTGGTATTTCTCTAAACACTATTTGAAGTACTAGCATTAACTCTAATAGGTATGTAAATACATCACATGTATTATACCTAATAGGATAATCATTCTCCCACTACCACTAGTGAAGATTGATTAATCATGTCTAAGAGATTCATGTCTCTTATTAGTTCTCTAACCAAAAGAGTCTAGACTTATCCATCATATGGAAACTAGAAATGAATTTCTCATGATTTGTGCTAATTTGATTGTTTGAGTTATCAATAACTTTTAGGTATCATTTTATCTTATGCATACCAAGTACCACAAGATAAACAAGGCATTGCCACAAAGATTGAAACATCAACTTTATTAATTGCCATCATTGTCATACAATATACAAGAAAATCAAGGTGTTTCTATCCATTGACAAATATGAAATAGCAGTTCATAACTCTATTACATACCTTCAAGGCTGAAAATAAACTAAAGTACTCCTATCTATGGCAGCAACACTTGCCCCATTTATTGGGTGCTTTACACTTTATATCTTGGTATCATATACCTCAAAAGTGTTACAAGTTTATTTCATGACACCTTCAGGTGGAGACGTATGTCACCTCCTTCTTCTTTAGTTCTTCCAGATAGAGTGGGAAATTCCTTTTCCAATGTCTTGGCTTTTGACAATGGTGGCAATTGCCTCTCTTGGTCACACCTCCCTTAGCCTTAAGAGTTGAAGACGACTTGGGCTGCTGGCTAGCATCAGAACCTTTTTTAGCCTTGCCCTTGCCCTAACGCTTGGACTTGCCTTTCTTGTTGCTGATCATCATAACAGATTTAGGCTTGTCCTTCTTCATATGTGCCTCGGCTATCCTCTACATGCCCAACAACTCTGTCAACGGCTTGTCAAAGTTGTTCATGTTGTAGTTCATCACAAACTGACTATAGGATTTCAGCAATGATTGCAGTATCACGTCAGTAGCCAACTCTTGGCTCAGGGGAAATCCCAGTCTTGTCAGGTTCTCCACATACCCAATCATTTTGAGCGTGTGTGGACCAACTGGATCTCCTTCTGCCATGACACACTTGAACATCGCCATGGAGACATCATATCTCTCTTGTCGTGCTTGATCTTCATACATGTTCTTGAGATGTTGAATCATCTCAATGACACCCATGTTCTCATGTTGTCTCTGCAACTCGTGGTTCATTGAGCACAACATCAAGCACTTTGCATCAATGGCATCTTCAGAATGCTTCTTATAAGCATCCCTTTCTGCCTTTGGTGCGGTAGGGGCAGGTTCCTATGGAACTGGAGTATCCATGACATATAGCTTTCACTGTTGAGTGAGAACAATTCTCAATGTCCTAAACCAGTCGTGGAAGCTAGTCCCATTAAACTTGTCCTTTTCTAGGATCGATCGCAATGAAAAATGATTATTGTTTATTGTCATTTGTACTACAAAAGAAAATATATGTAATTTAGTCCAAAACTCAATTTTGACTTATTTGATTGATTTGAAAGGTTGATGATATAATTAGGACTTTAATTAATTATCGCTCCCACTATTTTGTTCAAATTGATAGCCCTCACCATCAATTCAGAAGATTGCTCTGTACAATCTTCTAGTGGGTCAAGATCCTAAAATCCTTTGAGTCATGGACCAGCTAGGGTTGTCACCCACAACTTAGATCTTCTAGGTAGGCAACTTTTGCCAATTGCATCATATGCAACTCTTGAAAGATGTCATATGTAACTCCTTTCCATGATCAACTCCATGCCTCAAGGTGCTAGATCCTATCTATGCCACTTTGTTAAGTCTGACCCAAAGCCAACACGATGAATATGCACCCTACTAGGGCAGACCCACATATCCATCCTTTATGCTTCCACGAGATAGACGGTGCACCACGCTAGGGCGTGCCCACACTTGGCCGATCAAGCTTTTCACGTGTGTCACATTTGGAAGGCATCTAAAACTTTAATATTTAATGAGGGATTTTGTTTTATAGGTATATATACATATCCAATCACCACAATATATAGTACATATCATATACATGCTATATCCCACAAAAAACATGTGAAATGATAAAAGTGATGATTATAGCCATCCTAATGTGATTCCTCGAGCCAATAGGAATCACGGTCATCTAGTTCTACATCACATGCAACATGTCCATGATGAAGTGCTACAGTCATCCAAGTTGATCAACTCATCACATGAATGACCTGCTCGCCCTGGCTAATTGTCTGGGTGCCACCAGCTAATCGGTTGGCTCCTCCAACCGATCGGTTCGCCTGGTCATCGTGCATCTCCTCATGGTCGCCACCCGATCATCTCGCTCCATGAACCGGTCAACAACCGATCAGTTCAGTCCTTGAACTGATCGTCTAGAACGCTAATTGATCGGTTCATGCCTTGAATCGATCGTCTCAGTCGTCGTTAGGTTGTCCGTCCTTCTTTGACATAATAGGAAATAAAAGATCTATCCTATTTTACATTTGAATAGGGAAACCCCGAGTTACATTCGGGGGGAGCAAAGGTTGGAAAGAAATCTCGAGTTATCTCGAGTTACATCAGGAATAAGAGATAGGGAATCAGTGTGCAGACCGAGATGCAAGCAACCACATTCAACCAAGCACACATACATAGGGTTTATTGGCCATAACCACACTATACATCCACCACAAAACTCGTTTAAGGGCGACGTGTATCGAATGCATTCATATTACATATCATATATGTATATTGGGATTTGTGGATCTAGGACTAGACATGCATAAAGCCAATTTTATTCGCATCGTATGCAATAAATAAAGGCGACAAACCAAAATCGATCACATCGATAATCCTAAAGTATAGAGAAGTTGACATGGATCTGATACCACTATTGGGTTTTCATGGGAGACAAAGAAGGCAGTGGAAACAAAAAAAAAATCTTCTCCCTGAACCCAATATAAAGGAATCGCGTCAATGTCTATACAATAGGAAGGATGGTTTGTAGAGACATACCTTGTCCCAAGGCTTGATCGGTGACATTACCTCGTGGGTTGCACGGTCTTTACCTCCTATCTTGGATGGTGTCTGTGCAGATCCTGGTCTCACCGGGACTGACAGGATTGACAAATGTCCTCTGAGTGGCAGAAGTCTCCTACCTCTGTAATAGTCCACACGGACCACCTGGAACTCCGACCACCTTGTCCCATAAGGCACCGGAAGGACTCGCACCCTCCTATCGGTGTACTAGTAACTGACACACTCTCCTGCAACCAGTTGTCTTTCTACAGTTGTCTTTCCCTCGTTGTGCCTACCTTATTGGGTAGCACTTGCTCGGGCTCTCTCGGTTACCACAACTAGAGAGAATGACAACTTTATAGAGCAAATGGTGTTCTGAGTTGTACTTTGAGAAGCCCCCAATACCCCTATATATAGGAGGGTCATGGGACATGGTTCTCTACCCCGGGAAGTGCGGGATTAAAGTAGGAGTAGAAGGATTTGAGATTTTCCACAAAATAACCAACTGCGCCATCTGAACTGATCGTTTCAAGCATAACCGATCGGTTGGGGACCTTAGTTGATCGGTTCACACCTGAACCGATCGGTTGGGACACCTGAGCCAATCGGTTCAAGTATGAGTCGATCGGTTCGTGGTCCTGATCAGTTCTCGATTGCCTTTTCCTCTTTTGTTTCGAATTGATCCAAATACCAATCCTTGTTCCAATCAAATTGGACAAGTGAAACGAAGAGAAATTTCTTGCCAACCTGACTTTCCCAATTTTCTCGGTTGGACCAGTTGAGCCGATCGGTTCAACCCTTGAACTGATCGTCCCAGCCTATCCTGAGCTGATCGGTTCATTACATGAGCCGATCGGTTCACCAACCTGAGCCGATCAGTTCATCACATGAGCCAATTGGTTGGGAGTGCAGACTGTGCATAATCAGTCAATTGCAGTTTCAATCAATCTGATACTCTAATCAATCGGTCCAACACCTTGAACACTATGATACTGAGCTATCAATTGATTAAGTGTTTAATTGAACTACTAAACTCCTTTAGTAATCAATCTAAACATCATTTGTGGAAAAACTCCTCTTCTAGGTTAAATCCTATGTGTGTGACCCTGCAGGCCCATTTCACATTGGCAGTGAAAGTCCATAACACTTATGACTTCACAAGCAAAGAGTGGTGCCTAGTCGCACATCAGTGCTACCCAAGTGAAAAGGAAAGTTGGAGAACAACTTTCAGTCCTACAATCTATGAATGGTGTTACAACGAATGTATAATTCCTTTGTCTCTGATATCCCGAATGAACTCAAGGCATGGAACAATCATCATGTTAACGTTCATTCACTTTCTTGATCTCAGAGTAGATTGGAGGAGATATGTATCACATCAATATCACATACTGATTCATACATGCGTGCGCACGCCTATCTCAATCCTACTCATCAAGTGGCTATAGATATCAAACTCTCTCAGGAGGGACAAATCCCATATCTATCACTCACCCCTCAAAAGCCCCACGTGTCAAAGCCACCCAATCATCACCTTTATAACAACCCACGTTTCAGGACTGCGTTTGATGATGTCAAAGTGTACCCAACGACATGTGTTGAGTGTAGTGATTTCAGGTCAAAGAATCACACTCACCACCATCACTGTGAGAACTGACTGTGACTACCATGTCATGGTTCCATGTGTCAAACTCACGGTGGGTCTGTCCGGTACACTTGTTCTGTAACAAGTACCTATGTGTTTGGTTTGATATCTCCATATCATGAGTAATTTGATTATGTCATCAACCAACACCACAATCTAGTCTTGTGTGTCATTGTTGTCTATCTACCTTCCATAATGACATCCGACTAGGGACATAATAAGAATGTACAAACTCTTAGCATCTGTATGATCTCATCGTTCATGTCCTTAACCTGAAAGCATACATCATTGAGTATTGTCATTCTCTAGACATTCATTATGTTCTATCATTATCTCATATGACTAAATCAGAAAGAATTGGAAGCTTTCCTTTGATGTTTATCAAATCAATCTTAATGTATCCCACCAATCATCCCATGATTGGCTCTCAGGGCATACATACCAACAAGACCCACCACAAAATCCATGGTGATCTGCTCCCATTTCCATTATGGAATCCCTATTGATTGTAAAAGCTCGTCGGGTCGTTGGTGTTCAGTCTTCACCATCTAGCACATAAGACAGCTGGCCACACATGCTGCAATGTCCTTCTTCATTCCCAACCACTAGAAAAACCATTGTAGGTCCTTGAACAACTTAGTAGTCCCTGGGTGCACTATGTATTTGGATCCATGAGCCTCTTGCATGATATGTTCCTATATCAATGAATCCACCAGAACCCATATATGATTCTCAAACCTAATTCCTCCATCTACCCCTACAGATAGATGAGTTTGTGGCTTCATCGTCAAACCTTTCATCTTGTCCATCTCTTCACTGGTCAATTGTGCTACTATGATCTCACCTAACAACTCGGATTGGATCTGGATATTAGCCAAACGAACTCGATCTTCAAGCAGTTGTGGAGTCCACTCCACCAGCTCCTCCAAACTCTTCCACTGAATGGACAAAATGGTTGCACACTTAAGCTGTTTCTGACTCAAAGCATCAGCTACGACATTCACCTTACCAGGATGATAGACGATGGTGAAGTCGTAATCCTTCATACACTCCATCCATCATCACTTTCATAGGTCTAGGTCTCTCTGTGTCAGCAGGTATTTTAAGTTCTTATGGTTGGTGAAGATCTCAAAGGTAGCACCATATAGGTAATGCTGCCATATCTTCAAAGCATGGATAATAGCAGCTAACTCCAAGTCATGTGTCGGGTAATTCACCTCATTGGGCTTGAGCTGTCGGGAAGCATATGCAACCACATGTCGATTCTGTTCCAACACACAGCCAAGTCCCATCTTGGAAGCATCGGTGAATATCATGAAACCCTCATTGCCAGAAGGCAGAGTCAACACAGGGGTGGTGGTCAACTTCTCCTTTAGCTCCTGGAAGCGAGCTTCACATACGTCAGACCACATAAACTTCACATCCTTCTGGGTTAACACGGTCAGCAGCAAAGCAGTCTTTGAGAAATTTTTGATGAAGCAACGGTAATATCTGGAGAACCCTAAGAAGATGTGTATCTCAGAGGGATTTTTGGAGCCGAACAATCTTGTACTGCTGATACTTTGGATGGTTCTACAACGATCATTCCTCTTGAGATGATGTGTCCATGGAACATGACTTGGTCTATCCAAAACTCACACTTCGAGAACTTTCCAAAAAACGTATGCTTTCTCAGTGTATCAAGGACTCTACCCAGGTGGTCACGGTGTTGGGCTAGGTCATCAGAATACACCAAGATGTCATCTATGAACACTATCATGAAAGAGTCAAGGAAAGGCTGGAACACACTGTTCATGAGGTTCATAAAGATGCTAGGTGCATTGGATAATCTAAACGGCATGACTACAAACTCATAATGGCCGTATCGGGTTCGGAAAGCCATTTTAGGTATATCCTCACTCCTTACTCTCACCTGGTGGTATCCTGGCCTCAAATCAATCTTGGAAAAGAGTCGAGATGATTTGATTTGGTTGAACAGGTCATCTATTCTAAGCAAAGGATACTTATTCTTAATGGTTTCCTGGTTGATCATCTGATAATCAATACACATCCGAAGTGACCCATCCTTCTTCTTCACAAAGAGGACTAGGGGTGTAAATGGTGCGGGTATGGTGCGGGTCAGGTCATACCCATACCCATACCCATCTAATTTAGCGGGTCTGGTTCCGGTTCTAGACCCGCATAATACAAAATTTGGACCTGCACCATACCCGTACCCGCAATAATAGCGGGTATGCGGTGCGGGTATGCGGGTAAGCGGTTCTATAAAACATCATATTGTTTATGTAAGAGAAATGACTATGTTATATATATTTAACACAACAAGATATTGTTATCATATAGTATATTAACATGTAATAGTTATATTAGACAATGCTATATTCTATACAATAAAATTAATTGAGTAATTGTTTACATATTTGTAGTCATGATCATAACATTTAATTTATGTAGAAAGTAATGTAGATTAGTAGACATTTTGATATTAAGTTTACATATGATGTTCGTTATTGTAACTAGAATAGTTAATTCTTAGTTATATGACTAGTCTCAACCTTAGACTAGGATATAATCTCAATAATTATATTAATTAGACTAGTAAAGTATGATATATATAACATATTATTTTAGTAGTTACTTATGTATAGCGGGTACACGGGTCTAGTGGGTCTGGGTCCAAGCATACCCATTATTGGACCCACTTATATGCGGGTCCAAGGGTATACGGGTTCAAGGGTATACGGGTATAAAAAATTAGACCCGTGACAGGTTTTTTAAGGGTCCATATTTGCGGGTCTGCGGGTCTACCTGTACCCATTTACAGCCCTAAAGAGGACTGGTGCTCCCCAAGGCGCTGTATTGGTATGGATAAAACCTTTATCCAACAACTCCTGCAATTGGGTTTTCAACTCAAGCAACTTTGAAGGGGCCATTCTGTAGGGTGCCTTAGATATAGGGTTCGTCCCAGGAGCTAACTCGATGGAGAAATCTACCTCCCTCTTAGGAGGAATCCCTGGTAGATTGTCTGGAAATATATCCGCATACTCCCAAACCACCTCTATCTCCTCTAAGGATTTCCCCTTGCCCTCAGGTTCTGTAACTATGGCTAGGTAGGCTTGAAAACCCTTCGATAACATCCACTCAGCTTTCAAGGCAGACACATATAGGTTGGTTGTCGCATCCTTCCTTCCTCAAATTGTGAAGTGTAGATGGCCAATTTTTCTAATAAGGATTTTCTCATCCCTACATTCAATATGGGCTCTGTAGGTGGAAAGCCAATCCATATTGATGATTACATCAAAATCATTCATATCGAGAAGGACGAAGTCAGTGGGAAGCTCATGGTTTAGATACTTAACTAGAAAGATAGGGGTTTTCAAAAGAGATGTATAGATATGACCACTTGGGGTTGTGACATCCAAAA
The DNA here is from genome assembly GCA_963693085.1 of Alisma plantago-aquatica. Taxonomy (NCBI): domain Eukaryota; kingdom Viridiplantae; phylum Streptophyta; class Magnoliopsida; order Alismatales; family Alismataceae; genus Alisma; species Alisma plantago-aquatica. Next base: position 365,462,541 of record OY856414.1, read on the forward strand.
CATACCCTAAATCCTTGATGTCCAAACAAAGCATAGTTGCCAGATTTCTTGAAATAAAAGTATTAGTAGAACTAGAATAAAAAAAGTGATTTTATATGTTGTCGTGTGACTTCCAACAAGCCTACATAGTTCATACCATATCAGAAATCTATTACATGACCTACTGAACAAAAAGGAAAACTATAGGAGTTATTACCCTCGATCAGCCTATTAGCATTCGCCTGAGCTTCTTCATTGTCGATGGTGAACACTCTAGCTTGTCTCCTCTCTCCAACTGGGGGTGCTCCGACCAGTGCTCCTGTTGGGGGTGTTGCAGCTACCGGTTGTGCTGCCACTAGTTGTAACCCCAAAGATCCTCTTGGGTCGGGCTGAGGGTAGTTGGCGATGAAGTGCCCCTCTTTCTGACATCGAAAACACACCTTCTTCTCAAAGCGACACTTCCCAGGATGTGTCCGTCCACAGGTACGACACTTTTGGAATCGATTTTCACCATGTGGTTTGCCTTTGTGTCCGTGCTTGCCTTTGTTATGGTTGCACCCTTGTCCCTTCTTTTTCTCATTCTTCTGTCCTTAAGCTCCTTCAGTGAAACCCAGATATCCTTTAGAGGGATTCTGTGCAGGCATCACCGTCCTTTCCATGTCCAAGGAAGTGTTATAAGCTTCTGAGAAGGTCTTCGGCTTACTAGCCATCACATGAGGCTTGATGGCAGGGTGCAGATGCTCTATGAAGTGGTCCACCCTCCTCTCTTCATCCATCATGTGTCCAAAACTTTCCAGGATGTGGAACTTGCGACCAAAGTCTGCAACTGACGAGCTCCCCTGAGTCATGTTGGTGAACTCCCTTTCCTTCTCCTTCTTAGTTGAGACGGGGATGAATCTGGTGGTGAAGATAGTCTTAAAATCAGTCCACGCCATTGGTTCTTCTCTTAGGTCTCTTCTTGTGATGTGATTCTCCCACCATATCTTGGTTGCACCTTCAAGGAGGTGAGCATCAAAGAGAACCTTCTTGTTTGGTTGCACCTCAAGCATGCATAACCCATTCTCGACTACAAGCAACCAAGCCTCCACCTTGTCAACCACTTCTGACTTATCTTCTCCCCAGAACTTCTCGATATTCATCTTGATGAAATCTAAGGTGGTGGCTCCTTGTTGAGGGCGAACAGGTAGGGGCTCGCCATTCTCATCTCTAGCTATATCCCTGAGGGCCAAGGTCCGGATAGCCTCAGTCAACCGATTCTGCTCCTCCATCCCTACCGCATCAGTGGTGTGAACCACCATAGTTGGTTCTAGACCACCAGACTGGTCCTCCTCCATCTGGGCTTCCTCCTCGTACATATGTTTCTCCTCATATCCTTGTCCCTCCTCTTGTTCAAGGTTGCTGAAGGGTATTGGGTCAGGGTTGGGGAACTCATGAGTAGTTTCTTCAGGTCTCTTCCTCTTCTTTGAGGATTAACCACCATGGTTCCACTTCCTCTTCTCAGAAGACCCCTTCTCCTTGCGGGGAGGCCCACCACCGTTGGTGGCAACCGGGATAGCAATGGTCTTTGTACGATCCATCTACAAAAGCATGCAAACAGACTTTTAGTCTATACATAACTAATTATACTTATGTCGATGACATGTTAATTATGTATATTTTATTAATTTGGTGGAGGATTCCTTAAATGTTATCAACATTACCCATACCTTAAGAGGGTGAGGAAAATAGAGGAAACCCTAATCCTTAAAATCCTTAACAACATTTAAGTTGAGAAGGGATGAATAAGATGAGAGAGTCCTAATGGTATCTTATTTCGAGTCAAATCCTGAGACAATGGCTAGACAATCACACAAATCTGGGAGTCCTCATATTCCGACTAGCGGTGCGGATGAAAATATTGCCAACCTCCAGACGTGATCCTTTTCTAGACACCTCTGTCTTTCGGAAAATCCTCTAATAACTCCCTTGGTTCTATGGAATTTGTAAAATTTAATAATTATTAAAGATTAAATGAGGAACATATGCTCTGATACCAAATTGAAAAGACCCCACCCCGATAAACCCCCACTTAAGGGAGACCAAGAGGTCAGAGCCGTAAAACTGATCAAAGGTTCGACAATTAATCGATAGTAATTATGAAATTCTACCAACTAAACTGAAATTTGGTATAAAATAAAACTTTGCATACCTTTTTAAAAACTTTAGAAATCTACTTCTATCCACATCTTGAATCTATTCTATCTAATCCTCCTTGTAGTTATCTCTTATTTTCATAATGTGTCACTTTACTGTTTGTTATTTTCAGAGTTGTACCTAAAACATCGGCAAACAAAACATTGGTTAGCATTTATGAATATGCTGGTATGTGGGGACAACCAAAATGTCACACATAAGGCTAACAACCTAATTATCACAATCAAGTTAATTAACAATTCAATTTACGATTTCAATGTGTCAAACTCCACTGCTTTTGCCCTAACCCTGGAATACAACCTTTTAGGGTTTATCGCTGCCATTGACTTAAGGCCACCTTCTCCATCCTAAGCTTGGTGCCTGGGGTCACCTCTCATGGTGCCCACTAGTCATGTAATAAATACCACCTTCTCTATCCTAAGCTTGGTGTCTCGGGTCACCACTCATGGTGCCCATGGGTCTTCCCTCCTGGGCTTGACCTTTTACATCTTCCATCAGGGTGGCATGTAGGTGCGAGAATATACACTTATATTATATTCGTTATGATCATAGTGTCTTTATAATTTTTTAAGTATGAAAATCCAAACTGATAGGTTGCATTCAATGTGATTGATCATCCAGAAAATCCTTTGGAAAACTAATGCGATTAACCATAATTAACCACATACCTGTCAGGAAGAATTGAGTGCAGGAATAATCCAACTAAGCAAGAAATCCAGAATCAAGCAAGCACACAAATTGGGCCTGAAATACACATCCAATGTTTCCTATCATGAATCATGTCATCCAGGTCTAAAAGGCCTAGTTGCTTCCTAGGGTCACTAATCCTTTTTAGGGTTTCGACTACAATTAGGGTTTCACTTCATTTTTACTAATCTAAACCCTAATTTTATAAGAATATTCACAACCCTAATTATCTCATGTTATCGTTCATAAAGATCCCTAGATCATCTTTTGACAACACAAAACCCTAATTTCATATTAACTACTCTTTTCTTCCCCTTTTCCCTTATTTAGGGTTTCTAAGGATATTATTCATCATAATATGTTTAAAACCCTAAATCTTGCAATTTCATCTTCAAGATAGGTTAAGATTCATCTTTATCGTTAAACAAGTTAAAAATGCTCAATTAACTTATTTGCAACAACAAATCTATCCTTTATTATTAATTAGGGTTTCTAACCACAAATTAATTCCTTTTCCATCTAAATTATATACTTTTTGCAAAATGATACAGATTTAGGATTTCCAACTATTTTTAACTTATTCCTCATATTTTTTTGATCAACTTTCATGTATAAAGTTTACTCATTCGAGTTTTCTATTAATATCTATGATTTTTACAAGAAAAAACCTTTTTCATCATTATTTAAGCAGAGAGGGAAAATTACCAAAAATTCGCGAGCCGTTTGATTGATGGACCGGTGCTCTTCTCCTTGGATCATACGATCCCTATCACACGTGCCTAAATTATCCTCTCTCACTCTCATTCATCTGATCCCCACTCGAGATCATGATATACCGCGATCGGATGGTTGTCTATCATCGTCTTCCTCTGACTGCGTGACGGAATGCGGTCAACTGGCCAGTTGACTTCGAGCTCCAGGCCACCAGCAGAAGATCCGAAAAGTCACGAAGCTTCGTCGTCATCCGATCTTGATGCGCCACTGAATTGCGCAATCTATCCGGACCTTCAGCGCGAACGAGTCATCAGAGCTCCATCGTGGCTCTAAGGTTGTAGAGGGGGTGGGTTAGGTTAGAATTGGCAATTGAAGGAGTCACTCCACTCGTCATCGTGCTCTGCAGCAATTGGGATGGTTTTTAGGTTTTTCGGTACCCTCGAGTACCCTCCCTTATATATGGCTAGGTCTTGGGAGTCCTGCAATTTGGGGGTTTCTTCCCTCATCGGCGATAGCCCCCAAACTTAGGGTCTAGATGCTTCAGAACGTCCTCCCGAAGATGATGGACTCGTTGGTTTTTCAGATTATTGCCTCAAATGATGGGAATTTAGATTCCCAAATCATCTCCCAGTCCCACTAGAACTCGGGGTAGACGATGCATGGCTGCCCTTGGATCCATGGTCCCTTGGACCACGCGGGTCATCCAACGGCCGTCATCGATCCCCCCATTGCTATTATCTAAAAATGAGTTAAAAAGGGTATTTTAACATGATAACTTGGAAAAATCGTTTCTCTCTCCTTGTTTAACATTTTCTTCTCAAAATTTAGGGAAAAATCGATCTTGGAATTATCTAACCATATATTAATTTTGAAAGTTAAATTCCAACGGTTGAGAGTGTTTCCTTCTCAGCCAAGTTATTCATCAATTAAACCAATTTTAATTAATATTCCCTTTTCATTTGCCATTATCTAATTATCTCGGGTCCCTTGGTCCTCAAGGAATCATAAGGGTACGAAATCTCCCATTGGGAAATATATCTTTGCCTTTTCCCATTATCTTTTCCCTTTTCCTTATTTTTCTCTTCTTATTAGGCAAATCATTTCCTTTTTATTTCTCTTATTTTTTCAATTGGGCCCAATGGCTAACTAAGCCCAATTACAAATCATAAAGGCCATTGTACACAAAATCCACTAATTAAAACAAACAAATCAATCATAGATTTCGTTCATCATTAAAAGAGAATTACACATTTCATTACATTATTTAGAAAATTGAGATTATAAAACTTACCCACAGTTGCATCAATTTTTTGGCTTTGAAGGATTTACCTACTCTTCTTGAATCTTGGCCTTGCCCTTCTCCTTCACCTAGAGAAGTTCTTCACCTCTTATTCAACCTTGAATAAGACCAACAACATCTTCACCTTCACTCAGAGTAGCTTGCTTCAACCTTTGCTCTTTGAGAAAAGCGGTAGGGAAGATGGAATGGGATGAGAGCTTTATAAGGACATGGAGGTATCTCTTTTACAACCGAGCTAACTCACTCATAATCAAGAAATGCTTTGTAAATGAGAGAGATAAAGGGTCTCAAATGGTTGCAATACACTCAACCATAGCAAGGAATTAGAACAACATGAATGAGCAAAACTTGGAATGAACTCCAAGGGGTCCTATTTATACCTAGGGGTGTTCCTTTGAGTGTGGGATCACTTAAGAATAAAAAATAGCCATTTTACAGATAGCAACAGATCTATTTTTGTTCACAATAACTCTCCAATGGTTATAATCATTTTTTCTACATTTTTCGTACAGTACATTCTGTCGAGTTTCAATAAAGGTAAATCGACCGATCCACTAAGTGACAAAGCCAATTTTCAAACTATCGGTTGAGTTTGTTCTAGGAAACCCGACCGATGAGTCAAAATTAAATTTTCTTAGTTGATTGATCGATCGATATCTATGAGTGTGAAACTTGATCGATTGGTCATTTCAGAAAATCCATCACTGGATCGATCAAGGTTCTAACTCGACCGATGAACAACCTATGAAAAATTTTATAATTTGACTTTTGAGGGACCAAACGTTGGAATTAAGAGTCCCTATTTTTTCTCATCTTAGTTACAAGTCATATCATCAATACAAGTGATTACTAAATCTAATGTCATTTGGAGTGATTTCCCAAAATGTGCACTTACATTGCTTTTGACTCAAACTTGGACAAGCTAGGGCTTGTGTAATTTGATCTTTTTCATGTACCTAAAGCCTATAATCAATCTTGAACAAAAATATTAGATACATAAGAATGGAATGGTTAATTCATTATCAAAATATGGTCAATGTATATCTCTTAAGTCAATAAAACTGTGATTTGAACAAAAAGAGAAGTCTTATCTGAAATAAATTCTTGTAGTGATAGTAATAATGATGGATAATCTATTCTGGCGTCAGATATTTTAATGTTAGAGACATTTATCTTATATGATCAAAAGAATATTAATAAATATGAAGACATGAGTAATAATGTATAAAAAGAAGTGATAGAAAACACATGGTTTCCATTAATATGTGGATTTTTTTAAGATATATATATTGCTTCAGGTATACCAAGATGTACATTTGTTTTCCATACAATTCTATTTGTATATGTACAATAAGTATACTAAATGTAAATGATAATTAGTTACCATTTTTTTCATTCATACTAGTAATCCAACTCAGCATTGTAAAATTGTGGTAAATCCTAGTCTTATAGCTTATGAATGTTTGATATTGCAGTGGAAAAATAGTAAATTTCAAAATAACAAAGTGATCTCTTTTTAGTAAACTCAGTTATGATACAAAACAATAGTATATAGTGAACTATATAAATTAATTTGGTTAGATTGGATTACTCAGTACTAAGGTAACACCTCAAGGGAGTATAAAAATTTTGCACACTTACGATGATTTTTTTATTCTTTTTTTCTAGTAAATGACTATCGTAGAAAAATATTTTTTTCTTCCAGTAAAAAGCTTTATTTAAAATTTATTGTGATGGAAGATAAACAAAGGACTCGATGTTGAATCTAGTATTCAAATAATAAATACAAGAGTATGTGAAATATAAATTTTAGAATTTTAAAAGAAACCTTGAATGTACTTTTTATGCATATTTATGTTTTGAGTGTGAAACTTTTTAAGGGCCAAAGATTGTTATGACCATGTTTGAGCTTAACTACTAAATTATGGTTTACTTAAATAATTACATGCTTAATTATATTGATCTTTTCTTAATTTTGATTAATGATGGTATCTTAATTATGACATTTTAAACCTAATCCAAAGCCCTAGGAATGATCTACTTTTGAATAGTTAGGGTTTGATAAATATAAACCATAGTCGGACAAAATTAGGATTTGATAGTATATAAATACAAAAATTGATAGGTATAATAATATAGTAAAGGATTTTTCATATTTTCTCTAGAACTAGATTTATTGAAATTTAAGTATCATTTAAATCAATAAATTATGAGTTCTAGTACAAAATTTTAGAATATTTGTATGTTATGTGTGTTGACCTAAATGTTATACATTGTCCATATTTTGATAATGACTTAAACATTCCATTCATATGTATCTAATATGTGTATTCAAGATTGATTTCAGGCTTTAGGTACATGAAAATGATCAAATTACACAGTCCCTAGCTTGTCAAAGTTCAAGTCAAATGCAATGGAAGTGTGCTAATAAGGAAATCACTTCAAACGACCTTAGAAGAGTTTTGTAATCACTTGTATTGATGATATGACTTGTAACTAAGATGAGAAAAAATATGTGGGACACTTAATACCAAGTTTTAATCACTTTATAGACAAACTAGAAAATCGATCAAATGTTGTGATCGGTCGAGTTATAATCTCGACCGATCCTATTGTTGATTTTTTGAAGATGGCTATCAGTCAAGTTGTGCATTCACAGAACTCGGCCGACCGACTTACTGACCAAATGCAATTTTGGCTGATCGATCGAGTTCCCCAGAACAAACTCGACCAATAGTTTGAAAATTGGGTTTGTCTTTTAGTCGATCGGTCGAGTTACCTTTATTGAAACTCGACCGAATGCATTGTACAAAAAATGTAGAAAAAGTGATTATTACCATTGGTGACTTGTTTGGACAAAAAAAGATATGTTGCCTTGTGAAAAAAGGCTATATTTTGACCCTAAATGTTCCCCAACTCAAGGGAGCACCCCCATCTATAAATAGGACTCCTTCGAGTTCATTCCAAATTTCCTCATTCACTACATTCAAGGTCCTTGCTATAGTTGAGTGTGCTACTACTCCTTGAGCCCCTTTATCTCTCTAGTTTAGACTTCATTTCATGGTTTGTGAGTGAGTTAGGCATATTGTAAGAGAGCTCCATCGTTGTGCATGTAAATCTCTCATCTCCAACTACTTCCCCTATCCCCTTCCTACATGAAGAAAAGGTGAAGCAAGCTCCATCAAGTGAAGAAGGAGTTGTTGTTGGTCCTCTTCAAGGTTGATGAAGAGGTGGTGATCTTCTCCAGGTGAAGGAGAAGGCAAAGGTTGAAGATCCAAGAGGAGAAGCAAAGTCCTTCAAGGCGGAAGACTTGAGATTGAGTGGGTAAGACCTTGGTCAAGGTTGAAGACTCAAGATAAGTGGGTAAACTCCATGGTAAGGTGGATATTTGTTGTGTGATTTCTACATCATCTTTTCACATGCTATCACACACAAATTTGGTTCACTATGATACTATTTATCCTATTTTCATATTACTTTTGTCATCTTTTTGTTACTTTACTTATCGTATAACTTGCATTGCATATATGCTCCAAATAAGACTGAATTGCAGAGTTTAATTCTACTGAAATAGCAGAATGCATGGCATGCAGGATGAACGCACGACGTGTAAGATTTCATAAGAATTTCCACTTCACCCAAAAATCAAAATGCACGACGTGTTCGAGCCTTGAGCACGACGTGCACGTTTCCAAAAAAGTGTAGAAAAGAAAATGCACGACGTGCACCTGGAGTGTCAAGCTAACCAAAAATCTTCTGGAAAATCACACGACATGCATTCCTTCAGCGCACGCCGTGCACAGTGAATTCTTCAGCAACTGTCAAAGCTTTTGCACGACGTGCACTCTGGATGCACGTCGTGTCACTAGCAGTTTCAGCATTTCGAAAAATATGAGTTATTGTTTAAAATGAAGAGGGACTTAATGGGCGATTATCGCTGGTCATAATTCAAAATTTTCTCATCCCAGCTCAAGTCTAGAGCAGGTGGGATGATTTTGATGAGAAAGGAGGTGGTTTCTTGCCAAAGGAGCCCAATCTCTTCTCCATTATCTTCTCCAAGGTGCAGCCAAGCTTCCCCAACTTCGTGCAGCTTCTCGGGAGAGGAGCCGATTCATTTTAGAGCAGCTAAAGGAGGAGAATTTTGTCCCCAATCTGGAATTCCTCCTTCTTGTGGTTACATCTTTAGATATTTTTGTTTTTCCTCCTCTAGATCATGTTAAACTCTGAATTTATTGTAGCAAATCTACAAAGCATGATTATGGACGAGTAATTCCCTTTTCTTGGGCATGGGAGAATAGCTCCCATGTCATAGCATGTATGGAACAAGTAAATTTCATACTAAATACTTTGTTTCTTGTTTTTCTACCATGGAAGTATCAGTTCTATCTTTTCTTACATGTATTGCTGGCCACTTTATATGCATGTATTATGCTTTCTTGCTTGATCTGAGAAGATAGGTAGGAATGTATGAAGGTGCTCTTCTTGGAAACTCTTTTTCTACCACGAGAGTGGAGATAAATGAGTTGAGGAACAGGTTGTGATAAAAAACGAAATTTATGCATGAGAATGTGACTTTGAGTTGAGATTGTTGCACTTGCACCGGGAGGTGAAGTGCAATACAACCTTTCATTTGAAACAAGTGCTTATGTATGTTTAGATTTTCATGTTCCTATGATGTGCTATGATATGTGAGTGAAATTCTAATGTTCAAGATCCATTAAGTTTTGAATCTAAACCATTTTAGTAATCTTTTTATTGCTTGTTTAAAACTGAATTTTTATAATTAGATAAACATTACCATCTTTTTAAACCGATCGAGATTGTTGAACTTTAGTGTTGTTGTGCTCAATTAATTACTTAAGCTCCTTGTATTCGATCTCGACTACACTACCTCTGTATACTTGAGGAGATTTGTTAAGTTGGGTAAACTTTCCTTATTAGGATTGAAATTCGTTAGTGTAAACAACCAACAAGTTTTTGGCACCGTTGTCGGGGAGCTACGGTAATCTAATTGGAGTAATAAGTACTGATTAGTATTCGATACTAGATCACTATTTCCAATTTTCAATTTTCCTTGTACCTTGTAGTTGTGTTCTTAATTCCTCTTGCTATTTTTAGGTTGTATGCGTCGCTCACAAAGGGGTCTTCAAACATTTGCGTTGTTAGACCTTGAAATCGAGTGTACTCTTTCTAGATTAAGAAGAGCAAGGAGAGTAGAACCACCGCTGCTAGGAGGTACTTCACCATCATCACCATCGCCATCTTCTTCACACCTTGAGGAAGCTACACCAAGTGATCCAACCATGGAGGACAACCATCCTTTGAAGGATTTTACAATGTCAGTCGCCACAAACATTTGTGGAGCCATTGACGTGCCTACAGTAGAAGTGAACAATTTCTCTATTGCCCCTTCTATGATGCTGATGATACAGCAGAATCATTTTGGTGGTACAGCTAATGAAGATCCAAGTCTTCATGTTTTCGAGTTCTTGCAATATCTGAATACTTTCTGAATTAATGGGGTATCTTCTGAAGGAGTTAGACTTATGATATTCCCTTTCACCCTAAGAGATAGAGCTAAGGCATGGCTTTTGTCTCTTCTAAAGAATTCAATCAAAAACTGGGACCAACTCTTAAATGCTTTCCTTGCAAAGTATTTCCCGCCTAGCAAGACAGCCCAATTAAGAAATTAGCTAACCAAATTCTCTCAAAATGAAGGAGAAACTCTATATGACACATGGGAATGGTTTAAGGATCTTTAACCCCTTTGCCCGCACCATGCTTTGACCAACTGGCTGCTACTTCAAACTTTCTATAATGGACTATTCTACAACACCCAGTTGACAATGGATGTTGCAGCCAATGGAGCATTGATGACTAAGTCTTATAGGGAAGCTTTTGACATCATTGAAGAAATATCTCTTAATCACTGCCAACGGGGAGCAGATAGGGGAGCAAAATCAGCCTCTACAACTAGTTTTTCAATCGAGAAGCAAGGAGGGAAACATACTGTTGATGTCGTTGATCTTATTGCTGCCAAACTAGATGTTCTTACATAGAAGTTTGAGAAGATGACTACTATGCAAATTCAATCAGCTGAAGTTATATGTGAAGCTTGTGGCAATGTGGGGCATACTTCTTCTTCATGCTTTTCTCCTAATACAAATGAAGGGAGTTTTGAACAGGTCAATGTTGTTGGAATGCAAGGGAACAAGCAATACAATCCCTATTCCAACACATACAATCTGGTATGGAGATATCATCCTGATTTTTCCTACCGGAATACAAGCAATGCTCAGAACTTCCAATAAAGACAACAGCAGCCGCAACAACAACAACATTTCAACTAAATCCAACGACTTTTAATAATAGGGGTTACCAACAACCACAACAACCCCAAAGTTCTTCTCTAGAAGCCATGATGGAAAATTTTATGTCTACATAAATGTAGTAGAATGAAGAACTCTGGGGAAATGACAAGTTGTTGAAAGATGTTATTCCTCAACTTTCTACTAAAGTGGATAATATTTCCACTCATACCAAGATGTTAGAGAACCAAATAGCACAGCAAGCTCTAGCACAATAAAGGAATCTACTGTCTGATTCTCTTCTAAGCCAACCAAAAGTGAACCCAAGGCAACAAGCTAATGCAATTACTCTAAGAAGTGGAGCTGAAATTGAGAGACCTTATCCACCCAAGGAGAAGAACATGGAGGTAGCTAATGAAGAGGAATCCAACACTCCTAATTGCAGCAAGAAGAAAGGTATGGCCGAAACACCACCTTCTTTCAAGGCCACTGCACCTTTTCCTCAAACGCTGGCCAACAAGAAGGAGGATCTCAAGTTTAGGAAGTTTATGGACATTCTCAATAAACTACTTGTCAATCTTCCTTTTGCTGAAGTTATTGCCAAGATGTCTTCTGATGCTAAGTTCCTAAAGGATTTCTTAACTAAAAGAAGAAAGGTCGATCAAGTTGAAATAGTAATGCTTTCGGAGAGAGTGAGTTCTATTATTCAAAACTACCTTCCACAAAAGCTTGATGATTTGTGAGCATTTACATTGCCATGTAAGATCAACAATACCACTTTTGACAAAGGTCTAGTAGACCTTGGTGCTAGTATTAGTCTCATTCCATATACCTTATGGCAAGAACTGGATCTTGGAGATTTGAAGCCAACAAAGATGGCTATTGAGTTAGCCGATCATTCTGTTAAATACCCAAAACGTATAGTGTAGGGTGTACTAATGCATATCGAAAAGTTCTATATACCATGTGATTTTGTCATTCTTGATATGGTGGAGATCCCTTTCAATCCTGTTCATTTTGGAAGACCATTCTTGAGGACTGCCGGATGTCTTGTTTATGTTCGGGAAGGAAAGCTCACTTTATGTGTTGGTGAGGAAGCAATGGAATTCTCTATTTATGATGCCATGAAAGCACCTGCACGTGTTGAAGAAATTTGTTTGTTAGATACTATAGATCCAATTGAGGAGGATAATGACGATATTTTGAATTTAATGATTGATCTTTGTGATAATGATGTGGCCGAAATCAACAAATCTAAATTTTCTTGAGCATTTCCTATCTCTAAAGCACAAGCTAATAATGAAGATGCTCCACTTGTTCATGACAAAGTTGATGAAGTATAGTGGGGAAAAAGGTAGAACTAAAAGTCCTTCCACCCAGGCTGAGGTATGCATTTCTTGACCCAAACTCTACATCCCCTATTATAATAAATGATGAATTAACCAATGACCAAGAAAATAAATTGCTTGACGAACTGCATTTGTATAAAGACGTCATTGGTTATTCCATAGATGATTTAAAAGGCATTCATCCTTCAATCTGCATGCATAGAATAAATATGGAAGATGATGCTAAACCGATAGTTGAACCACCTAGGCACCTAAATCAAAATATGCTTGAAGTAGTAAAGAAAGAAATTTTCAAATTAATTGATGTTGGAATAATTTATCCCATTAGTGATAGCCCCCGGGTTAGTGCCATTCACGTGGTTCCTAAGAAGGGGGTTGCAATTGTCATTAAGGGAGACAATGATGAGTTAATAAAATCACGCATGGCCACTAGCTGGCATATGTGTATTGACTACCGGCGCCTGAATAAGGAAACCCACAAGGATCATTTTCCGTTGCCTTACATTGATTTGATGCTTGAACATCTCGCTAAACATTCTTACTTTTGTTATGTGGATGGGTATTCCAGCTTTTTTTCAGATTCATATTTATCCACCCGACCAAGAGAAAACCACATTTACTTGTACTTATGGAACATATGCCTATCGTCGTATGTCGTTCGGTCTTTGCAACACTCTTGCGACATTCCAGCGGTGTATGATGGCCATATTCTCTGATTTTATTGAAAATATAATGGAGATTTTCATGGATGATTTTAGTGTATATGGTGACTCCTTTGATCAATGTTTATTGAACATGTCTTTAGTCTTAGCCCGCTGTAAAAAGGTTAACCTAGTGCTAAACTGGGAGAAGTGTCATTTCATGGTACAATCTGGTGTAGTACTAGGACATGTCATTTCTAACAAGGGTATTGAAGTGGACAGGGCAAAGGTTGAAACCATTGAGAAGATGTCTACTCCATCTTCAATTAAAGACATCTGCAGCTTTCTTGGCCATGTAGGTTTTTATATAAGATTCATTAAAGATTTCTCTAAGATTGTGAAGCTACTGTGTTTCCTACTTGTAAAAGACATCGAGTTCGTATTTGATGATGATTGCCACGCAGCCTTTTCTAAGCTCAAGGAGGCCCTCATTTCATCCTTAATTATTCAACCTCCATATTGGAATTCTCCTTTTGAGTTAATGTGTGATGCAAGTGATTATGCAGTGGGAGCTGTTCTAGGATAGCGGAAGGATGAGAAACTCCATGCCATTTATTATGCAAGCAAAACCCTTGATGAAGCATAGATCAACTATACAACCACGGAGAAGGAAATACTAGCCATTGTATATGCTTTTGACAAATTCTGACAATATTTGGTGGGATCCAAGGTGATTGTATATACTGATCATGCTTCCATAAAGTATTTGCTAAACAAGAAAGATGCCAAACCACGTCTTATTCGCTGGATTTTGCTTCTACAAGAATTTGATCTTGAGATCCGGGATAAGAAAGGTACACACAACAGTGTTGTTGATCATCTTTCTAGATTAACCACAGAGGCTGGAGATCCATTTCCCATTGAAGATCACTTTCCCATTGAAAATCTCTATGCGTTATCATCTTCTCAATCATCATGATTTGTAGACATTACAAATTTTCTTGCTACCAGACAACTCCCACCTGATTTGACATATCAACAAAAGAAGAAATTCTTTCATGATGTGAAATTCTATTATTGGGGTGATATATTGTTATTCAAGCATGGAAGTGATGGGCTAATCCACCAGCGTGTTGTTGAAGAAGAAATCCCAAACATTATTGCTGAATGTCATGCCTCTCCTTATGGAGGCCATTTCGGAGGAGAGAAAAATGCTGCTAAGATACTACAAGCTGGTTTCTATTGGCCCACATTATTCAAGGACGTCAATCTATTTGTAAAATCTTGTGATAGATGTCAACAAACTGGAGGTATATCCCACTGTGATGGCATACCCCTCAACTCTATCTTAGAAGTTGAGGTGTTTAATGTATGGGGAGTGGATTACATGGAACCATTCCCATCCTCTTACAGGTACCAATACATTCTTATTTCTTGTGAATATGTGTCCAAATGGGTTGAGGCCATCCCAACCCAAGTGCCAGATGCCAAATCTGTAGTAAAGTTATTTCAAAAGATCATCTTTCCTCAGTTTGGAGTTCCCCGAGCTATAATTTCAGATGGAGGCACACATTTTGCTGAAAAACAACAGGTGCATGGTCTGAGCCCACCCTCACTAGATGTTCCACAATCAGATGATGAGGGACATCACACCAATCTTGATTAGCCACGACTTGATCATTTTCAACAACCTTCTCTCTAAATATGGTGTAACTCATAAGATCTCTACGCCATATCATCCTCAAACTTCCGGGTAGGTAGAGGTCTCAAACCAGCAGCTAAAAAACATCCTTGAAAAGACTGTTTCTAGTTCAAGAAAAGATTGGGCTTTAAAGATTGATGATGCATTATGGGCATACCATACAGCCTACAAGACTATCATAGGGACTACTCTGTTCAAGCTGATCTATAGCAAATCCTATCACCTTCCTCTGGAGTTGGAGCAGTGTGCTTTGTGGGCCATTAAATTCTTGAACTTTGATATGAAGAATGCAGGAGAGAAGAACGTTTTGCACCTGTAGGAACATGAGGAACTCTGCCTTGATGCTTATGATAATGCAAGGTTGTACAAAGAAAGGACAAAAGCTTGGAATGACAAAAGAATTCATAGGAAGGACTTCCATGAAGGAGATAAAGTCTTACTATTCAACTCTAGATTAAATCTATTTCTAGGGAAGCTGAAATGAAAGTGGTCTGGCCCGTTTCTTGTGTTAAAGATTTTCCCATATGGAGTTGTGGAACTCCAAGGCAAAGATGACAACTTCAAAGTGAATGGATAGCGTTTCAAGTTTTATTCTTATGGAGATGAAGTGGACAAGGGAGCCTCTTGCTCCCTCCAAGATGTTTGAAGGAATTGAAGAGTCTTGCTCCAGACTCTAAATGGAGGACCTTGTGGGAGTTGACCCCACATTAGGATAGATTTATTTTAAAGTTATTCGAGTCAAAAACACTCTTTAATTTTGTCAATAAGCCTGTCATGGATGAATGTAATAATTTAGACTTGATTGCCGCCATAACTACCTTTATTCCGTGCTAACTGACAGCTATTTTCTGTAGAAATTCCAAAATGCACATCATGTCTTTATTTGACACGGTGTGCACCTCAGTAGAAAATATATTGTAATCAGGATATATCTCCAGGTACACAACATGTTTTCGCCAACATGTCGTGTTCTATTCACGAATATGTTTCTAGAAACTAACACGGCATGCATTTACTCGATGCACGTTGTGCACCCGGAGAGCTGTAGAAGACAGAAACTTTCTAGAAAGTTGTATGTCATGCACTTGTTCACGCACGCCGTGCACGTGGAGTTACTAATGTGCAAATAAGTTACTGGAATCTTACACGGCGTACATTTAAACAATGCACATCATGTGTCTATCTATCAACTGAGCAGCAAGTGTTTCTATAAACTCACACGACGTGCATCCATACATGTATGCCTTGCATCTGGGCGAAAAGTCAGGTCTGCAAGGTGAATTCAAAGACGAACACGTCGTGCATACCTAATACAACTCGTACAGCTGGTCGTAAAGGCAATTTGAAAAGAAGAAATTAAAGAGAAACATGTCGTGCATGTTAAGTGCACGATGTGTCTTTTTTTCGTAAAGTCTGGACAAAAGAGAGGGGCACACGACCTAATTTCTCACTTGAGAAAATAGTCGTGCAAGAGGAAAAGAAAGAAAGTAGTTGTGCCCTCAGTAGAGCTGTCGCCTTCCTCCCCACTCACACCATGCAAATCTTCACACCGTCACTTCCTCCTGCAAGTCGTGCACATCTACACGCCGCCACACTTCCACCGACCGCCGCCATCTCAGCCTCTAGTTGCTCCAGCTCCGCGAGCGCCCTACCACCGTTGCCCTAAGCTGATGCCCTAAGCAGCTGACAACAGCACTGACGGCAGCCACCTCAACGACGCTGACAGCTCGCGCCCTTCCAGTGCCATCCAGCGTACCGCCCATCCACTACCAAAGTGCGCCTCTGCTGATTCCTCTCCTCTCAACAAGCTCGTTGACGAGATGCCCAAGAAAGACCCCTCCCTCGCTTGATCACCCTCAAGCCTCCTTTTCCCCTTAGTTCTTCTCCTCCCAATGGGCGATTTAGTTTGTGATTCTATTCTAGACACACATCGTGACTTCAAGGTGCATGTCGTTCACTCTACAGTTGTTACAACCTCAATTTTGCATTTGTTTTCATAATTGAAATGTAAAGATTTTATGAATTGGACTTAATTGAAAAGATTGGATGTTTTGCTTCAGACAATGGATTACTTTGCAAATATCCCTTTTGATAGGAATTTCATGATTCCTAATATTAGATTAATCCAATAATGGATATAAAAGAGAAGAAAGGAAGAAATGTCCAAATAATAGAAAAAGATACAATATAAAGAATATTAAGCTAAGTATTTATAAAAATACATAGAAATAATTGGAAAGTGGCCTTAATGGCCACAATTGAATAAATTTCATTTATATGTGATTTCTAATGAAAAAAAATAGGAAAGAGAAAAATGAGATGAAAGATAATGAAAAATCTTTGAAAAGAGATATCTTAATAAAGAAATAAGTAAGATAATGAGAAATGATGAATGTAGATGCATCTAGAAGGATAATAAGTATCCTTAAAAAGGAATTTCAAAATATTAGGATTTCTTGGGATCCAAGGAGTCCCAATAGAGAAGAAGAAAGAGAAAATGTAAATAATACAAAATAAGAGGATAATGTGATACATAATTAATGAATTTTGTGGTATTATTAAAAAGAGGTATTTTATACTATAAGAAAGTATAATTTCATGGCCAATGGATTAAAAGTCAAGCATAAAGATGATAAGAGAGATGACTTTTCGAATTCCTAAATATCTAAAGAATATAGATTATCAAGAAGATAATGAAGAGAGAGAAGATTTATTCTTAATGAAGGAACTCGGTTTCCTATTGGGAAAGGGGCTTGGATCTTGTGTATGGGCATCCTAGGGCTTTGCTACCCTCCCCTATATAAGGGGTAGAACCCTTAGCCGAATCCAAGAGGATTCCATGCTTCCTTCACTCTTCTTCTTCTTCTTCTTCATTCAAACCTTAGCCATGTGGATGGTGCTTTCCTTGGGGCAGCTAGGGGCCAAGAGGTCATCACATTTGAAGCGCAATGCCCCACGTTGCCAGAGGGGAGCTCAGCCTCATCCTTGCGCTTTAAGCACGCGTAGCACCAGCAGCGTGGTTGCCAGGCTGGCCACGGGTTGCAGGCCCAGCCAGCTTGGACTAGCTGCCTTGGTCGTGGGCTGAGGGCACCCAAAGGTGCGTGGAGGCACGACGGAGGTAGGAGAAGGAGCCGTGGTGGCCGTCGAGTCCAGAACAGGGAGGAAGACCCGTGCCAAGAGTAGCTAGGGCAGCAGCGTTAGGGCTGTTTGAGGTTGAAGATGGATGGACGCTTTAGACGATTTTACCCCTCCGCTCTGTGAAGGATCGACAACTTAAGCAGGGGCAATATGGTCATTTGGTTATGTTTGAATCGGTCGCGACTACGTTGCATGAGTGGGATGACGTGGCAGCCTGCCATTGCTCCAAGTAAGCTTTTTTTTGTTGTAAAAACCATATCTAAATATTAGTAGATCGGAATGGTACATATAATATATGTATTTTGCTCAAAAAATGCGAGGAATCCATTAAAAATAGATTTAGAAGCTAATTCCTCTTGCAATTGGAAAAGTAGTGGAAGTTATCAACTTTAATGCATTAATGATTAAGAAATCCTAATTTAAGATGATTAATGTATTGAGAGGGGTTATATGGATTATTAAAGTTGATATTAACCTATTGATTACAAAAAGACACATTAGATCTAAAAGGATGAACTTTATGCATAATTTGATTAATTTAGGGTTCCATGTACATAAATGAGCTTTAATGGGCCTTGAAACCCTAATGTTAATAATTATGATTCTTAATGGCTTTAATTGTTCAAATTCATGTATAAAGCTGAGATATGATGGTTCTAAGCTATTCTGAGTATAAAAGTTCCTAATTATGGATAAATACCCTTAATTTAGTAATTAGGGTTTTCTAGTGGATTAATGTGGAATTAAGGATAAATAGAGTTCATATATGAATTAGACTATATGAATTGTGAGTTGTCAATTTGAAAGAAACTAAAGGTGATAATTGAGTCTAATGATCTTGAAATAACTTAAAAGGATAAAGATGGTAATTTTAGTGTAAAAGGGAAATAATAGACTTAATTGACTATTAAGTAGGATTATGATGTTGAAATTGGGGTTTGTGAATTAAGAGAATGTTAAATGAGATAAAAGTATTATGGAGGCTAAAATCCTAAAGTGGCCTAGAAAGCCTAAGGTGGAATCCAAGTCTATCTTGAAAATGTTGTGGATAAACTATAACACTTGGATGTTATGCATTAATTTTAGGATGGTGTTGATTGCTTGTTTGATTGTTCTTTATCATTATTTCTTGGACATCAAGTTGCTCTGGATCATGTATATGGTTAATTATGGTTAATCACATCAGTTTCCCAAAGGTTTTCCAGATGATTGATCACATTGAATGCAACCTATCAGTTTGAATGTTCATACTTGCAAATCATAAAGTCACTATGATTATCATAATTATGATATAAGTGTGTATTCTCATACCTACATGCCACCCTGATGGATGAGGCAATGAGGTCAAGCCCAAGAGGAAAGACCCATGGGCACAATGAGAGGTGACCCCAGGAACCAAGCTCAGGATAGAGAAGGTGGCCTTTATTGCATGACTAATGGGCACCATGAGAGGTGACCCCAGGAACCAAGCTTAGGATGGAGAAGGTGGCCTTAAGTCAATGGAAAAAGAGAAACCCTAATGGGGGTATTCCAGGGTTAGGGCAAAAGCAGTGGAGATTGACACATTGAAAATGTAAATTGAATTATTAATTACCTTGATTGTGATAAATAGGTTGTTAGCCTTACGTGTGATATTTTGTTTGTCCCCACATACCGGCATATTCATTTATGTTGATCGACATTTTGTTTGTCGGACTTTTAGGTACAAATTGAAAAGGACAAACAGTAAAGTTGCATATTGTGAAATTAAGAAATAAAGTGCAAGGAGGATTAGTTAGAATAGAGTCCAGATGTGGATAGAAGTTAGAAATCCAAGTTTTTGAAAAAGGTATGTAAAGTTTTATTTTATTCCAGCTTTTAGTATAGTCATGGTAGAATTTAATAATTATTAATGATTATTTGTCAAACCTTTGATCCTAGAAATTGGGATAACGGATCTGACCTCTTGGCCTCCCTTAATTGGGGGTTACCGGGAGGCGGGGTCATTACATTTGGTTTTTGAGCACTGGTTCCTCATCTAATCTTTAGTAATTATTAGATTTTACAAACTCTGTAGAACCCAAGGGAGTTATTAGAGGATTTTCCAAAGACTGAGGTGTCTAGAAAAGGATCACGGTCCGGGGGCTGGCAAGATTTTCCTCTACACCACTGGTCGGAATATGAGGACTCCCAGATCAGTGTGACTTCCCGACCAATGTCTTAGGAACTTACTCGAAATAAGATACCTTTAGGACTCTCTCATCTATTTTTGTCCCTTCTCAACCCTACTTCTGTTAAGATTCTAAGGTTTAGGGTTTTTCTCTCTTTTCCTCACCCTCTTGAGGAGAGGGTATGTATGATAAGGTTAAGGAATCCTCCACCAAAATTAATAAAAAGCATGTAAATAAGATGTCATGGACATAAGCTTAATAGTTTAAGCATAAACTAAAGAATAGCTGCATGCTTAGGTCATATGACATGTGTTGTCATGCCCTTAGGGGAGACCTGAGGTTAGACCCTCTGGTCAGGAGGACGAGTAGAGAGTTGGTCTTGGAGGCATAGATATCCATTAAAGGTAGAGACCTGGCACATCTTCAGAGGATGATGCTAACCCTAACCCTAAGTGGTGGTTAGAGAGGGATGACACTATGAGTTAGATGTCATGGTAGACTAGGTGTGTGGGTGGACATGATTTTGGTTTGGATACCCATGACGATATGAGCCATGTGAGGTCGTATGACCTAGTACCTTTGGAGACCCAACCCTGGGAAGGGTTGTGCATGGTAGAGTGAAGGATAGCTCCTTCATTGATGAGGTTAGTGATGACCATATAGAAACCCTATGGGCTTATATGAGCATGGCATAGTATGCACCCAGAGTACATCAGTAGTGTTGACCGTAGGCTAAAACCCTGGCCAGGAGAGTATTATGGATAGCTTATGAGATGAGCATAAAGAGATATAGATAATCTGGAGCAAACATAGGTTTCACCCATGTAGGAGTATGCTGGTAAGCTTGATCCACCTTCGAGAGAGGACCTATAGTAATATGGTTGTTTGTAGGGTTAAGCTCGAGAGAGAGAGAGAGAGCAAGACTCGAGCTAGCAGGTTGGAAGTTTAGACTCCATGATATGAGGAACCCTGAGAAGTTGGGTTTGATGCAACCTAAGTGGATGGTTGGGGTTGCCTCATACATGGTATTTGGGTTACCTTTAAAGGAACCAAACCCTAAGAAGAAGGATGAAGCTGCTGGTACCTATGAGCACAGGATGTAAGTGTGCACATTCTAAGGATAGGAAGAAGAGTTCCTTAGACCCTGAGGAGGCTTGGTAACAAGTTTTGAGTCCTTATACCTAGTTGGTTATCCTTGAGGAGGACTCAACTCTAAGGTGTTACTTGAGTAGAAGGATAATAGGAAGTGCATGCCATACCTTGAACATGCTTGGTACGTGGTTACATGGTTGAGCATGTAGTTGGACATCGGAAAGGTTAACATAGGGTTCCTAGACCTAAGAGGGGAAGTAGTAGTGCTGGGTGTACCTGATGCTCATGATGAGATTTGAGTTTCCATAGATTTGAGCATGGCACTCCTCATGTTTAGAGGAATGGGAAACCCCTTGGATTAAGGTATGTGTTTGATGAACCCCTCATATGTAGGTTGGTGACCTATGTATGTATGATGTTGGTCTAATGTTGAGGAATGAGAACAAGTAGGACCTACCACAGAGACCTAGCATGGTTTAGTAAGTGGTCCGCTTGCTAGCTATGTGTCTTAGTAGTTTGACAGGGTTAAGCATACTCATCTTGATGTAAACCCTAGGACGTTTGTGACCTTTGTTGATATCAAGAGATAGTTTCCTCCCATCCTGGGAGAGGACCCTCTTGTAGGGTATGAATCAACTTTTTTTGGGTTTGAGGAAACCCTAAGAGGTCTCATAGAATCTTGAGAAGCTAAGTGGAGAGTACATAGTAAGAGAATGAACCTACAGACCCATAGATAACCATCTCTAAGTGCATATGGATGAGTTACCATGGAGGTAACCAGAATGGGGCCTGACCGAGGTAGGTAGGTCACCATGATCCCTATGAAAGGATGTAAATCAGACCAAAAATGCCATGAGAGATGATGGAGACTTGGGTAAGGTTTCAAGTTGGATATGTACTATGTTAGAGTCCTAAGTCTATCCTAGGGTCAGGTAGGGATAAGACCGATGGAAGTAGGAGTTGCCTAATTCCCTAGTTGCACATGACCCTAGGGTTGGGAGGTAACAGTTATCATTGTCTGAGGGCCATGGGTTGGGAGATTGATCACCTTCATGAACTCATGGGACCCAAGGGGCAAATGAGGAGGGCACTCTCTAATGCATAAGGGAAGAGGGATGACCCCAAAAGTGTCGACACCCTATAGACCTAGAGGATATGACCAAGGATGGTGTGATGACCCAAGTGGGTTTGAGACCAGTTTTCCATGGAAGTAACCTTGACATCAAGATGTTCATGATATAGAGACATGTGATGCACATTTCAAATTAGATTTGAAGGTGCGCTAGTATGTGGGATGTACCATCTCTACTTTTAGAACAAGAAGAACTTTGTGTTTGGACGGCCGCCAAATGCTTATTTCCTCTTGTTATGGGGGTGAGAGATAGGATAGTACGCATGCCATACACCAAAGATTAAGATGATGTGAGTGGAAATGTTGCTATGATGCATGATGATAGAGATAATAGCATACCCTTGTGGAGTGTACAATGTGTGGATGTTGAACAAACACTAAGATAACTAAGGTAGTCATCTTATGAGGATGTTTTTATCCTGAGTTATGTGGAACTTATGAACTATACAAGGTAGAGTTCGATAACCAGAGAATGAGCTCTGAGTTCCCTTGATGAAGATAGGCTTAGAGTCTGAGATGAGATGATAATTGGAATACATGGAGGTGTATGTCTTCACTGTTACCTAGCACCTAAAAATGAAAGGTAGTAATGGATGTTCTGGTTGAGATGTAGCTGCCTAGTTTAGCTGGAGGCTAGAAGAGGTTGTTAGGTTAACCCTAACTTTGAAAAAGGAGATATGTTTGGCTAACACTCAGATGTAACAAGATATGTTGATCAAGTTAGTGGTTGTTTGGTTAGCCAGCCTAGGCCTTGATGTGATAAAAGGATGGTTGTAGAACCTCAGACGCACTTCTCTGGAAAAGAAGGTGATGAAACCCCGACTAGAGTGTTTATAAGGTTTCTGAGGAACCAACCTTAAGGAACCATGAAATATAGGAGATCATGATTTTAAGTCACCATACACCATGGTACTACTAAGATGGTAAGTTTCGGTAGTACTTTGAATGCCCAAAAGGAAGTTGCACGTGGCATGTTGCCATGCATGACAGGAGGTGAAGGATGAACACCTCTAACCCAATGAGTTGATATAGAGGATAAAGATTCCCTGAGAGGGAATGGGAGTTCATCACTATGGATGTTGTAGTAAGTCTCCCCTGGACCAAGGAAGGTCAGGATGCAATGTGGGTTATGGTAGATCACCTTACCTAGATGACATGATCTAAGAGAAAGAGAGGGTACTGTAAGGGGACAGATCCGGTTGGACTACATATAAGAAAGAGAGATGATTCAACTACACCATGATGCGATTTCAAAGGTTCTTGAATATAACCTAAAGATTCACTTCCATAAGGTGGAAGTAGATACATGAAGAACTCGATGTGAGTACAACTTATCACCCCTAACTGATGGTTAGTATGATCCAAACTAGAGAGTTTGATATGAGCATGTGTGCTCATCTAGGGTGATATATGGGGACAGTTCTTGTCCTATAAAAGATGTGATGATAGCCACCATAGCCTTTATCAGGATGTAAGAAGCTTTGTAAGGGAGGATGTGTCGGTCACCACTTCATGAAGAGTATGTTGGTGGAAAGACCTTGTGAAGGTCAGAGAGACCACATTGGGTGTAGATGAAGTCACTTTGATCGTGTGATGGCTGACGAAGCCCAGGGGTGACATGAGTCGTAAGATGATGCAAAGCAGACTGACATGCAGTTCACTATGGGAGAATATGTGATGTGAAAATTCGAACCCTCTTAGCTATAGCTGAGAAAGTTGAGTCCCCGATATATGGGTCCATTTGAGATGGATTGGTGGAGATGGTTATGTTTAGTCTTACCCCTCAGGATAACGTGATGTGTTCCACGAGTCCTATCTAGAGCACTATGTGAGGTACCCAAGACATGTGCTCAGCCATGAACCTATTTAGCATTATGAGAGGCTAAAATGTCTTGAGTCACCTATGAGGGTATGATATACCAAGGTGAGAGAGAACTCAGATGTAAGAATATAAGATTATGAAGGTTCTTGGGAAGTACCATGGAGAGGGTGAAGCCACATAAGAGCCATGATGGACATGAGAAAGTCTTATCATGCTTGTTTGTATGTTTGATGGAATTTTGAGGGAAAAATTCCTATAAGAGGGGAAGGATGTTACAACCTCAATTTTGCATTTGTTTTCATAATTGAAATGTAAAGATTTTATGAATTGGACTTAATTGATAAGATTGTATGCTTTTCTTCAAGCAATGGATTACTTTGCAAATATTCCTTTTGATAGGAATTTCGTGATTCCTATTATTAGATTAATCCAATAATGAATATAAAAGAGAAGAAAGCAAGAAAAGTCCAAATAATAGAAAAAGATACAAGATAATGAATATTAAACAAAGTATTTATAAAAATACTTAGAAATCTCTGGAAAATGGCATTAATGGCCACAATTGAATAAATTTCATTTATATGTGATTTCTAATGAAAAAAATAGGAAATAGGAAAAAGGAGATGAAAGATAATGAAAAATCGTTGAAAAGAGATATCTTAATAAAGAAATAAGTAAGATAATGAGAAATTATGAATGTAGATGCATCTAGAAGGATAATAAGTATCCTTAAAAAGGAATTTTGAAATATTAGGATTTCTTGGGATCTAAGGAGTTCCAATAGAGAAGAAGAAAGAGAAAATGCAAATAATACAAAATAAGAGGATAATGTGATACATAATTAATGAATTTTGTGGTATTATTAAAAAGAGGTAGTTTATACTATAAGAAAGTATAATTTCGTGGCCAATGGATTAAAAGTCAAGCATAAAGATGATAAGAGAGATGATTTTTAAATTCCTAAATATCTAAAGAATATAGATTATCAAGAAGATAATGAAGAGAGAGAAGATTGCTTCTTAATGAAGGAACTTGGTTTCCTATTAGGAAAGGGGCTTGGATCTCTTGGATGGGCATCCTAGGGCTTTGCTACCCTCCCCTATATAAGGGGTAGAACCCTTGGCCGAATCCAAGAGGATTCCATGCTTCCTTCACTCTTCTCCTTCTTCTTCTTCATTCAAACCTTAGCCATGTGGATGGTGCTTTCCCAAGGGCATCTAGGGGCCAAGAGGTCATCATGTTTGAAGCACAATGCCTCGAGTTCCCAGAGGGGAGCTCGGTCATCGTCCTCACGCTTTAGGCCATGTGCAGCACCAGCAGCGTGACTGCCAGGCCAGTCGCGGGTTGCAGGCCCAGCCAACTTGGACCAGCTGCCTTGGCCATGGCTGAGGGCACCCAAAGGTGCGCGGAGGCACAACGGAGGTAGGGGAAGGGGCCGTGGTGGCCGTCGTGTCAAGAATAGGGAGGAAGAGCCGTGCCAAGAGCAGCTAGGGCAACAGTGTTAGGGATGTGTGAGGTTGAAGGCAGATGGACACTTTGGATGGTTTTACCCCTCCGCTCTATGAAGGATTGACAAATTAAGCAGGGGCAATATGGTCATTTGGTTATGTTTGAATCGGTCGTGGCTACGTTGCATGAGTGTGATGACATGGCAACCTACCATTGGTCCAAGTAAGCAATGTTTTGTAAAAAAATCATATCTAAATATTGGTAGATCGGAATGGTACATATAATATATGTATTTTGCACAGAAAAATGTGAGGAATCCATTAAAAATAGATTTAGAAGCTAATTCCTCTTGCAATTCGAAAAGTAGTGGAAGTTATCTACTTTAATGCATTAATGATTAAGAAACCCTAATTTAATATGATTAATGTATTGAGAGGGGTTATATGGATGATTAATATTAACCTGTTGATTATAAAAAGACGCATTAGATCTAAAAGGATGAACTTTATGTGTAATTTGATTAATTTAGGGTTCCATGTACATAAATGAGCTTTAATGGGCCTTGAAACCCTAATGTTAGTAATTAGGATTCTTAATGGCTTTAATTGTTCAAATTCATGTATAAAGCTGAGATATGATGATAAAACCTCGAGGCTTCAAGTCAAAATCTCAGATTGATGATAAAAGAACTATCTACTAACTCCGAGGACCTGAGAGTACAAAGACGACACATATGACTTTCTATACAAAACATGACATCCAGAGTCTCCACCTGGAGTATCACCGCTGTCCCTGATGCTGCTACTGTTGCTCTTTCCTTGCTATGGGGTTCCTGTTTCTTCTTTTGCATTTACCTAAAAAGTTGGATCCCACGGGGGTGTGACAATTGAAAATTGTCCCAGCGAGAGATATAACTCTCTGCCAGAAATATTATTATTGCATATTAGAAGAATAAAACTGAGCAGGAAATTCTTTTATATTAACAGTGGTTGTAATCATTGCATGAACAGAATAGGATAATCTCTTTCTTATGGAGAACATTGCATCTACCCATGGTAGAATTATACATCATCTATCTTCTTTGCAAGGAATGCAAGGAATCATAATTATAACATCTATCACTAAAGATGCATAAAGAAATGTAATCTCAGCCAATGATTTTCGTATTCAATCCTTAAGCAAACATGCTATCTGGCTGATTACATTTTACAACCACACTTATGCCCTGAGGAGATGAGGTATACCACTCATACTCCAATTGACCATTACGAAGTCGAAATCGGTGCCATAAAAGGTCAATGGAAGAGTCGGATGCCATGACCTCCCTTATCTCGGTCAGTAAGAGATTCAATGCATGACATCTTTTGTCTCTGCAAATAGATTTACAGGGTATACTGGTAACTTCGCTATAGAGTTACAGTGGCATGTTATACTCTCTTCGCAATTGAGAGATTTTATCTCACATTGATTCAGTATTAATATTATCGAGAGATTCATGATACATCCATCCCGTTATCGGAGGATTAGTGATACATCCACCCCGACATATATAATGAAGGATTGAGATATTTAATGTTTACCTCACATCAATTCCTCCATTAGGGCGTAAGGATATTTTTGCCCATCACCCCCACATATTCAAAAATATGCATTCCGGGTTATGCCGCGGAGCAACCCGTTTCACCATCCAACAATTTCTGACACTGATGGTTATATGGCAGGGCACTACATGATATGATTCCACTTGATTAATTATGTGCATTACTGTATTATTTTAGCATCAGTCAAGTTCTCAAACATTATTATGACAAATGCTACAAAGAAAAGTATAATTCATCTATCAAGTACTCTTCAAACCTTTATAGAACATTGGGATCTTGATCCCTTATCACATCATGGGCATTCTCCTCCCTAAACATCTCATCATCGTGATTATGGAATATGGGTATTCAAACCCTCAGTTCATCAAAGAACACTTGTTACCACTTGTTTGGTAACTAATACCTTCAGGTCATCTGACCAAGGTAAACATGATACTTTCTACACAAGCATTTCTCATGGCTGTCAAAGCCCATTAGTCTCTTGTTACCTCTTACTAGGCAACAACACATATAATGGCTCACAAGACCCATAAAGCATTTAAATAATTAACACATCATAGCTCATACTTGGCTATGCTCATCATCTCATGATTACCTGTATGATCATTACTTAATAATCGTTATATCAATTTCATATCAGCACTTATGTAATGTAAGAGTAGCATCACCATTCCCTTATTTAGGATTAGGATTTCTCTTACATATCATCACCCTCCATTAGGGTTTTCCATAAATAACCATTTAGGTTCTCAGAATCATATTATTAATGATCAAGCCCTAAATCATTGCTCCACACAACTAGGAACAAACATTGATAACATAAGTATTTAATCATGATTATTTATTCCGATCACTTATCATTAAATGAATTATCAACACAAGATATAAGTTCTTCTCTCATTTTTACCAAAATATGATTGCATCATACTTTATTATCATGGCTTAACCTTTTCTTAAGGCATGTTAGCCTACACTTATCAATGTGCATTATATCTCAATGTAACAATTGACATGACACTCTTCATGTATTACTCATCCAAGTATATTGGATTTAAAATACATCAAGGTGTCTCAATCTTGAGATGCTAGATGTGATATCTATCATATCTTGATGTATCACTTCCATCATCATCTTTATCTTACTTGAGTTCATCAACTTAGCTTGTATTAGGGTATTTCCCATCCTAATACTTTATGCACCAGTTCATCACATTTATCATGTAATGTATTGGTCATAAGTCACTTATTTAGAATATGAAACCATTGCTAATGATATGGACTCATCTTTGAGTTAAGGCAATATTGATATAAGGCCATCCATTACCAATCCCTTTAGGTGTTTCACTTATCAATAAATTAGTCACTATTCCATTATTAGGAACAGGGTTTCCTACTTTTATCAACTAGGGCTTACATAACATCACCCTATATTAGGGTTTCACATATTGTCACCCTACATTAGGATTTCACATAACATCATCCTTATATTAGAGTTTCACATAACACAACCTGAAATTAGGGTTTCTCAACCCATGGCCCAAAATTAGGGATATGGTTTATCATCATATTGCCCAAGATTAGGTTTTCATTCTCCATAACCCAAAATTAGGGCTTCACATACCTTTATCCTATATCAGGGTTAAATTTTCATATTAGGGTTTCATATAACATTATATAGCATCACCCTGGGATTAGAGTTTCACATCACATCATTGTATTAGAGTTTAACTTGACATCACCTTTGATTAGGGTTCCACATGACATCACCCTCACTTAGGGTTTCATATGGCTTCACCCTTTATTAGGGTTTCTCATGACATCACCCTTAGTTAGGGTTTCACATATCATCATCCTTATTTAGGGTTTCATATGACATCACCCTTAATTAGGGTTTCACATGACATTACCCTTAATTAGGGTTTCTCACATCATCACCCTAGGTTAGGGTTACATCAAGCGTTGCCATAAATTAGGGTTGGGTTCATCAACCTTCTCAATTCGGGTTTCATGATCTCTTTATCAAGGATCATATCCTAATTTGTATATTTTATTCATATTGAAAGTATTGAGGATTAATCACTTCATGTTTATCACTCATGTATGGATTCCTCTCTCTCTCTCATCCTCTCTAGGATGTTGATTACTTCAAACCTAATTAGATTAGGTCAACTCCTCATTTAGATATACACACTTAGAGTTAGTTTAGTATGTTGGGATGTTGCTTCCATAAGCATCAAAGATTGACCACTCAAAAGGTACTAATCACTTAAGTACCTTGAAGGTACAACCATTGTAATTACCTTTGATAGACATCATCAACAATCATATAGTTGATTGTACTAATATGTCTTGAATCAATTAGACCTTCAAATGGTCTTGAAGTACCTTGACCTCCATTCAGTCTTGAGGTGCTTGACCTCCATTCGGTCTTGCCTTACTTCTTCAATTGGTTTTGAAACCGGTTGATCAATTTATTATTAAAACCGAATGAACCCTAAACGGTTTGTGAACAATTGCCCTTCAAACAGTCTAAGTACCGTTTAGTACCAAATGGTCTCAAGACCGTTTGGTCCAAACCATTATGAAACCGATTGGATCAAGTAGGGTCTCCTCCAATCAATTGATTGATGTTTAGGGTTTGTTCTATTGAATCGATCATCAATTGAACCATTGAGAATACATTCAATTACATCCCTTGGATTTCCAACTATCCATCATGGCCCTTGAACTCCAAATGGTTTTATGACCATTTGGTCTTCAAATGGTTTGAAGACCGTTTGGCCTCCAAACGATCTTGAGACCGTTTGGGCCGTTCAACCCAAAAATCAAACCATCAATTAGGGTTTCTATCACTCTACCCGATTAGGATTTGCAATTAGTGGATTCTCCATTATTGGAACAATAGTGAATCAATTAAGTAGAACTATTGGATCAACATCCAATCACCTCAACATTTGACCCTCAAACGGTTTAGGACCACATCCCAAACGGTCTTGAGACCCTTTGATCCCAAACGGTCTTGAGACTGTTTGGTCTCAGTTGGTCTTGAAACCGATTGGACTCAATTATGAAACCGTTTGCACAAGATATTATTGAGGTGTGTGCTTAAGATTATGTCATCATCATCAAGCTCCAAACCTTAGAAATCATTTGCAATTCTTATGGGAATTTCAATAACCAATCAAAAGGAAATCGAGAAAATAGAAAGGTTCAACATATAATGACCAATTTGCAAGCAATAATGACATTTAAGGGTTCAAGTTATATAACCCACCTTCAAATCTGAAACCAAGCTTCAATCTCCATGTCTTAAATGGTGAATGAAGCTCTCTCAACTGTCCAAGGCCCGTTCTCAAGTCTTTGAGTGAAAGGATTGGCTAGAGTTGAAGATTGAATGAAGAAAAGAAGAAATCAAGCATTGATTTTTGATTTCCACCATGAAATCAAGGTTGAAGATGACTATGGAGCTTACCTACAGGTTGGGGCACTTTTTCCTGTTGATCCTAAGCTCCTTTGTACATGGCCAAAGCAAGGAAAGGAAGAAGGGTCGAAAAATCCTTTCATTTGAGTTGGAAATGAGATGTTTATAAGGGAATTTCAATGAGAGAGAAAGTGATATAATAATCCTTTAATTCCCAAATTGTGTGCCATATGCTCCCCTAAATACCTTTAATACGAGGCTATATTCTCCACCTTCTAATTCCTCTTCATTATCCATGAATTAAAAGAGAACAAATTAAGCACCTTAACCATTATAATAGTAATATCCAAAATTGAGTGGATATTACTTTTCCTTTAACTAATGTGAGTGGGCTCTCCACTCACTTTAGATATTTTGTTGCCTTTTCAAGGCACAAGGACATCCATGCTTATTCAAATTCAACCATTACATTTTTTTTTGAAGGTAAATTCAATTAATATATTTATTTTTGCATTAAATTGAATTAGGGTTTCAATTATGCTTAAATCTTGATTATTTTTAATATCAAGATTCTCTCTCCTCCAAAGTGATTCAAATGAGACGCCCCTCTCATTTTATTTTCGCTACATGATGCCAAGAAACATGAGGGACTAATTAGAGGTGGTATTTTGCATATTGAACCCTAGGTCTTGGGTAATTTGCACATTGCACCAAAACTAGGTTTTAATGCACAACATAGCTCAATAAGTTCTTTCTTGGTACTCAGGCTATCACAAGACATACCCCTGCATCATTTTCACTCTTATGATGCTTCAACACTTGAGGAACATATTATTGTGTAATATTTGCAAGTTAACCCCTCAACTTGGGTAATTTGCACTTTAGTCCAAAACAAGTAAAACATTGTTTCAACATTATTCAAAAAGGACTAAAATTGAAACATAAGTTCCTATTGGACCTTAATTATTTTTCAAAGGATAAAGACAAGAATATAATTATCCTTCTTAAACAAAACATCTAGGGTTAAAGCATAACCCAGGTCAGGGATGTTACAAATTATAAACTCCTAACAAGGATTTCATCCCCGAAATCCCAAATGAAGGAAGACAATTATTATTCATTCTCTATATCATCAGGTCTCCACATAACATCTTAATGTCATGGAGATGCCATAGAACTTTGATCACCACAAAGCTCTTCCATTCATGCTTATTTTAGAACTTGCCACACAAGACACATACTCTACTATTTCTTTTCATTATTGACTGTAGAGTCAACTCTGTGTCAGATAATGCTTTTCTTAGTCAAAGAAACATCATACATACCTTATTTAATTCAAGTGTCAAACCTTACTGATCTATCACTTTTCTTAATTATACTTTTTGTGACACGATTCTTGATTTTGGGGAGTCTTAATCAGGGAGTCTCCCATACTCCTCATTTAGTTAAACATTTCTCTTCCAAGAAAAGACCAGAGTTACATTTTGTCACCCATTTGTGACTGCAAGTATTATCATACACCTGTTGTGCCATCCAATCTGTTGAAACAACACTAAGCTCTCTTATTGCTTGTACCCACTATCTCATTAGTTGTACATGCTTTTGTCATAAGGGGAGGTTATTTACCAATTAAGAACTTTTCTTAAAGGTGTCTTTAGAATTATGTTTAACTTGATTAACTTTTTTTTTCATAATGATTTTACAATTGTTCCTTCATTTAGTATATTCTTGTCGATGTTATGTTTATGTGGAACATAAACCCCTAACATGTGATGTCCATACTATTTTATGTAATTGGACTTATTTCACAGTTGGCCATCCCAATTAGCCAACATATATCATCTAATTAGAAGTTATGTTTTTATTTTGCCATATCACCTGATATTTCTCAGGTACCATAATTTCTTACCTTGGTATCTGTCACATGTGTCGAAAACAACTCACATCCTCATTATTTTCGTTTCTATGTTATTTTTACCAAAGTCACACATATAAGAAGATCTTTCTTTCAACTTTGTAACATTACTTGTTACATATATCTTTATCTTGGAACCAAAGTCCAAGATGAACTAATACTTTTCTAATTATCCATCATAGGATTATTTCTAATCCATGCACATCAAGTGTCATAGTACTCACTTGATTGCTATGTTCCAAAAAGAAGAGAACACAAAGAAACATATTTATCTTATCACCCCATTATCATCCAGGGTTGTTTATCAGAGAGAAAAGATTATCATCTCCTCTAATTATTATATGAACCTTCAACTGTTCATGAGTCATTTACTCTTGTTTCATCCTAGGTTCCTTGCCATCAGCAAAGGAATTATAAGGATGATTACATGTCATTACTCATTCTTTTGTTATTTTCTAACATATTTATGAACATTTTGTGATTTTATCACATTTCTCATTTCCACATCAAGGGAAAAGATCTTTACTATTTACACAGGCTTTATCAGACAAGGATCTTCTCCCTTGTCTCATTTTCTTTATCATGAGGATTATACTTTTACTTCCTCATACACATAGATGGATCTGAGATCATTTCATATTCTACTTTATTGTACTTAGGATGTGATAAAGATATCCATGCCATATTTCTAGTTTCTTTATGCTCTCTAGATTGTTTCAGAATGACTACTTGATTAGAGTAATCAGAAAGATAACAATCTAAGAGTCTCATAACTACCCTATCTCCAATATTTATATACCTGGGCAGGGTATACAAGTACTGAGATTAGGTAGTATGCACTTTATTTACTATTATGTTCCTCACTTTTCATATCATTATAAACACATGATTTAACATTCCTGGATTTTCTTCAGGCATCACTTCTATATCTCATCCTTTATCACATAATTAAAAGAAATTATAAAGCATTTAAAGAAATACTGAGTAAAATGTAAGTTCTCATCTTCCTTGTGTCCTTATAGTACTAGTCAAAGGAACCTCAAAAACAACTACTTTCTTATATTTAACACATAGAATTATGAAATGACATATCAGAATGATACTGTTTCATCTGACATGTCTCATCTCACAGTTTGTTTACTACCTCAGGCTGATTCTTTTAGAATCTTACCGTTGTCTGATGTTGACCTTGTGCTTTGTTATTTAATATAGGACATCTGTCCATGTCCTCGAATGCCACCAGAAAACTATTTCCTCTGATGATCTTGATGCCTCTGCCTCGGTGGTTGGGTTACCATTGTGTTTCCAACTGGACAATCCTTTACTAGATGTCCTACCTGTCTGCACCGGTGACAGATTCTAATCTCTTGATATGGTCTACAAGGTCCTTTACCCTTTCTGGGTAGCCCTTTCCCTAGTGCACTAGACCTTGGTTGTATCAGGGGTACCAAAAACTTCCCCTTTTTGGAACTACTGGGCCTATGATCCCGAGTTTGGATAGGCCTTTTCTTAATTCTTTCCTCATTATACTTTCCGGGATAGTCTTTTCTGATATGTCTAGGCTGCCTACACTTGTGGCAAATCCTGGCTTCAGGTTGTAACCTATTCCTTTCATCATTATTCATTGCTCCAACATGTTGATGTTGAGTAAGAATTCTGTTGGTGTCCAAAACTTCATCATTAGGGGCTGGTAATCTAGGTTGTATTGCTAATACATGGTCCACCATACGCATTATTTTAGTCCTAACCTTCCCAACAGTGATATCAAAAGGAAGATTCCTTATCATAATTGGTTTGTCTTGGGGATTCTCAGGCAGTCATTCTTCTCTCGCCTGGTCCCTTACACCTTCTGTTGGTGCAACATTGCTGTTCTCAATAGCATGTCTTTCGTGTGATCTAGGCATCTTTAAGTTCTTCTTATCCTATATGAGTAGAAGACACTATCAGATAGACTGCAAGACACTAGAATAGACTCAACACCCTTAATCCTATGTCTCTGTAGACTCAGCGAACGTAGAGCTCTGATACCACTAAGCATGTGGCATCCAACTCACAAAAACATGATTAACTTAAGCGGAAGCGATCATTAACAACAGATTACTGAAAAATCATTAAAATTAAAACCTTTTTGCAAAGAGATCCAATTCCAAAAAGTTCTAATAACAAGAACCAAATTATTACATATACATTCAGGTTCATAAGTACATACCCTGTACTATCTCTTCTCGAGGATTACATACAACAGTTGCTTTGCCAAACTATACATAAGCAACATAAAACCTCAAGGCGTTCAAGTCAAAATCTCAAATTGATGATAAAAACACTATCTACTGACTCTGAGGACCTAAGAGTACAGAGACGATACATAGGACTTTCTATAAAAAAAAACATGACATCCAGAGTCTCCACCAAGAGTATCACTGTTGTCCCTGATGCTGCTGTTTTTGCTCTTTCCTTGCTATGGGGTTCCTATTTCTTCTTCTGCGTTTACCTAAAAAGTTGGATCCCACGGGGGTGAGACAATTGAAAATTGTCCCAGTGAGAGATATAGCTCTCCGCCAGAAATATTATTATTGCATATTAGAAGAATAAAACTGAATAGGAAATTATTTTATATTAACAACATATTTAATCATTGCATGAACATAATAGGATAATCTCTTTCTTATGGAGAACATTGCATCTACCCATGGTAGAATAATACATTATCTGTCTACTTTGCAAGGAATGTAAGGAATCATAATTATAACATCTATCACTAAAGATGCATAAAGAAATGTAACCTTAGCCAATGATTTTCATATTCAATCCTTAAGCAAACATGCTATCCGGCTGATTACATTTTACAACCACACTTATGCCCTGAGGAGATGAGGTATACCGCTCATACTCCAACCGACCATTGCAAAGTCGAAATCAGTGCCATAAAAGGTCAATGGAAGAGTCGGTTTCCATGACCTCCCTTATCTCGGTCAGTATGAGATTTAATGCAGGACATCTTGTGTCTCTGCTAAATAGCTTTCCAGGGTATACTGGTAACTTCGCTATTGAGTTACAGTGGCATGTTGTACTCTCTTCGCAATCGTGAGATTTTATCTCACATCGATCCGACATTAATATTATCGAGAGATTCGTGTTACATCCATCTCGTTATCGGGGGATTAGTGATACATCCACCCCGAAATATATAATGAAGGATTGAGAGATTTAATGTTTACCTCACATCAATTCCTCCATTAGGGTGAAGGATATTTTTGCCCATAACCCCCGCATATTCAAAAATATGCATTCCGGGTTATGCCGCTGAGCAACCCGTTTCACCATCCAACAAATTCTGACATTGATGGTTATATGGCCAGGGCACTACATGATATAATTCCACTTGATTAATTATGTGCATTACTGTATTCTTTTTGCATTAGTCAAATTCTCAAACATTATTATAACAAATGCTACAAAGAAAAGTATAATTCATCTATCAAGTACTCTTCAAAACATTATAGAACATTGGGATCTTAATCCCTTGTCACGTCATGGGCATTATCCTCCCTAAACATATCGTCATCATGATTATGGAATATGGGTATTCAAACCCTCATTTCATAAAAGAACACTTGTTACCACTTGTCTGGTATTTAATACCTTTAGGTCATCTGACCAAGGTAAACATGATACTTGCTACACAAGCATTTCTCATGGCTATCAAAGCCCATTAGTGTCTTATTACCTCTTACTAGGCAACAATACATATAATGGCTCACAAGGCCCATAAAGTATTTAAATAATTAACACATCATAGCTCATACCTGACTATGCTAATCCTATCATGATCACCTGTATGATCATTACATAATAACAATTATATCAATTTCATGTCATCACTTATGTAATGTAAGATTAGCATCACCATTCCCTTATTTAGGATTAGGATTTCTCTTACATATCATCACCCTCCATTAGGGTTTTTCATAAATAACCATTTAGGTTCTCATGATCATATTATTAATGATCAAGCCCTAAATCATTGCTCCACACATCTAGGAACTAACATTGATAACATAAGTATTTAATCATGCTTATTTATTGTCATCACTTATCATTAAATGAATTATCAACACAAGATATAAGTTCTTCCCTCATATTTACTAAAATATGATTGCATCATACTTTATTAGCTTGGCTTAACCTTTTCTTAAGGCATGTTAGCCTACACTTATCAAAGTGCATTATATCTCAATGTAACAATTGAC
This sequence comes from Alisma plantago-aquatica, assembly GCA_963693085.1. Taxonomy (NCBI): domain Eukaryota; kingdom Viridiplantae; phylum Streptophyta; class Magnoliopsida; order Alismatales; family Alismataceae; genus Alisma; species Alisma plantago-aquatica. The sequence goes on from OY856414.1 coordinate 365,499,384, forward strand.
CTGACACAATTCATGTGTTACTCATCCAAGTATATTGGATTTAAAATACATCAAGGTGTATCAATCTTGAGGTGCTAGATGTGATATCTATCATATCTTGATGTATCACTTCCATCATCACCTTTATCTTACTTGAGTTCATCAACTTAGCTTGTATTAGGGTATTTCCCATCCTAATACTTTATGCACCAGTTCATCACATTTATCATGTAATGTATTGGTCATAAGTCACTTATTTAGAATATGAAACCATTGCTAATGATATGGACTCATCTTTGAGTTAAGGCAATATTGATATAAGGCCATCCATTACCAATCCCTTTAGGTGTTTCACTTATAAATAAATTAGTCACTATGCCATTATTAGGAATAGGGTTTCCCATTTTTATCAACTAGGGCTTACATAACATCACCCTATATTAGGGTTTCACATATTGTCACCCTTCATTAGGATTTCACATAACATCATCCTTATATTAGAGTTTCACATAACATTACCTGAAATTAGGGTTTCTCAACCCATGGCCCAAAATTTGGGATATGGTTTATCATCATATTTCCCAAGATTAGGTTTTCATGCTCCATAACCCAAAATTAGGGCTTCACATACCTTTATCCTATATCAGGGTTAAAATTTCATATTAGGGTTTCATATAACATTATATAGCATCACCCTGGGATTAGAGTTTCACATCACATCATTGTATTAGAGTTTCACTTGACATCACCTTTGATTAGGGTTCCACATGACATCACCCTCACTTAGGGTTTCATATGGCTTCACCCTTGATTAGGGTTTCTCATGAGATCACCCTTAGTTAGGGTTTCACATATTATCATCCTTATTTAGGGTTTCATATGACATCACCCTTAATTAGGATTTCACACGACATTACCCTTAATTAGGGTTTCTCACATCATCACCCTAGATTAGGGTTACACCAAGCATTTCCCTAAATTATGGTTGGGGTTCATCAACCTTCTCAATTAGGATTTCATGATCTCTTTATCAAGGATCATGTCCTAATTTATATATTTTATTCATATTGAAAGTATTGAGGATTAATCACTTCATGTTTATCACTCATGTATGGATTCCTCTCTCTCTCATCCTCTCTAGGATGTTGATTACTTCAAACCTAATTAGATTAGGTCAAATCCTCATTTAGATATTCACACTTAGAGTTAGTTTAGTATGTTGGGATTTTTCTTCCATAAGCATCAAAGATTGACCACTCAAAAGGTACTAATCACTTAAGTACCTTGAAGGTACAACCATTGTAATTACCTTTGATAGACATCATCAACAATCATGTAGTTGATTGTACTAATATGTCTTGAATCAATTAGACCTTCAAATGGTCTTGAAGTACCTTGACCTCCATTCGTTCTTGAGGTGCTTGACCTCCATTCGGTCTTGCCTTACTTCTTCAATCGGTTTTGAAACCGTTTGATCAATTTATTATTAAAACTGAATGAACCCTAAACGGTTTGTGAACAATTTCCCTTCAAACGGTCTGAGTACCATTTGGTCCCAAATGGTCTCAAGACCGTTTGGACTCAAATGGTCTCAAGATTGTTTGGTCCAAACCATCATGAAACCGATTGGATCAAGTAGGGTCTCCTCCAACCAATTGATTGATGTTTAGGGTTTGTTCTATTGAATCGATCATCAATTGAACCATTGACAGTACATTCAATTACAGCCCTTGGATTTCCAAATATCCATCATGGCCCTTGAACTCCAAATGGTTTTCATACCATTTTTTCTTCAAACGGTTTGAAGACCGTTTGGCCTCCAAACGGTCTTGAGACTGTTTGGGCCATTCAACCCAAAAAATCGAACCATCAATTAGGGTTTCTATCACTCTATCCGATTAGGATTTGCAATTAGTGGATTCTCTATTATTGGAACTATAGTGAATCAATTAAGTAGAACTATTGGATCAACATCCAATCACATCTTCATTTGACCCTCAAACGGTTTAGGACCACTTGATCTGAAACGGTCTTGAGACCGTTTGGTCTCAATTGGTCTTGAAACCGATTGGACTCAATTATGAAACCGTTTGCACAAGATATTATTGAGGTGTGTGATTAAGATGATGTCATCATCATCAAGCTCCAAACCTTCGAAATCAGTTGCAATTCTTATGGGAATTTCAATAACTAATCAAAAGGAAATCAAGAAAATAGAAAGGTTCAACATATAATGAACAATTTGCAAACAATAATGGCATTTAAGGGTTCAAGTTATATAACATACCTTCAAAGATGAAACCAAGCCTCAAGCTCCACGTCTTCAATGGTGAATGAAGCTCTCTCAAATTCCCAAGTCCCGTTCTCAAGTCTTTGAGTGAAAGGATTGGATAGAGTTGAAGATTGAATGAAGAAAAGAAGAAATCAAGCATTGATTTTTTATTTCCACCATGAAATCAAGGTTGAAAATGACTATTGAGCTTACCTACATGTTGGGACACGTTCTCCTGTTGATCCTAAGCTCCTTTGTGCATGGCAAAAGCAAGGAAAGGAAGAAAGGTCGAAAAAGCCTTTCATTTGAGTTGGAAATGAGATGTTTATAAGGGAATTTCAATGAGAGAGAAAGTGATATAATAATCCTTCAATTCCCACATTTTGTGCCACATGCTCCCCTAAATCCCTTTCATACGAGGATATCTTCCTCACCTTCTAATTACTCTTCATTATCCATGAATTAAAAGAGAACAAATTAAGCACCTTAACCATTATAATGGTAATATCCAAAATTGAGTGGATATTACTTTGCCTTTAACTAATGTGAGTGGGCTCTCCACTCACTTTAGATATTTCGTTGTCTTTGCAAGGCACAAGGACTTCCATGCTTATTCAAATTAAACCATTACACTTTTGGTTGAAGGGCAATTCAATTAATATATTTATTTTTGCATTAAATTGAATTAGGGTTTCAATTATGCTTAAATCTTGATTATTTTTAATATCAAGATTCTCTCTCCTCCAAAGTGATTCAAATGAGACGCCCCACTCATTTTATTTTCTCTAAATGATGCCAAGGAACATGAGGGACACATTAGAGGTGGTATTTTGCATATTGAACCCTAGGTCTTGGGTAATTTGCACATTGCACCAAAACTAGGTTTTAATGCACAACATAGCTCAACAACTTCTTTCTTGGTACTCAGGCTATCACAAGCCATACCCCTGCATCATTTTCACTCTTATGATGCTTCAACACTTGAGGAACATATTATCATGTAATATTTGCAAGTTAACCCCTCAACTTGGGTAATTTGCACTTTAGTCCAAAACAAGTAAAACATTGTTTCAACATTATTCTAAAAGGACTAAAATTGAAACATAAGTTCCTCTTGGGCCTTAATTATTTTTCAAAGGATAATGACAATAATATAATTATCATTATTAAACAAAACATTTAGGGTTAAAGCATAACCGAGGTTAGGGATGTTACACCATGAGAGGTGACCCCAGGCACCAAGCTCAGGATAGAGAAGGTGACCTTTATTGCATGACTAATGGGCACCATGAGAGGTGACCCCAGGCACCAAGATTAGGATGGAGAAGGTGGCCTTAAGTCAATGGAAAAAAAGAAACCCTAATGGGGGTATTCCGGGGTTAGGGCAAAAGCGGTGGAGATTGACACATTGAAAACGTAAATTGAATTGTTAATTACCTTGATTGTGATAAATATGTTGTTAGCCTTACGTGTGATATTTTGTTTGTCCTCACATACCAGTATATTCATTTATGCTGACTGACATTTTTTTGTCTATATTTTAGGTACAAATTGAAAAGGACAAATAGTAAAGTGGCATATTGTGAAATTAAGAAATAAAGTGCAGGGAGGATTAGTTAGAATAGAGTCCAGATGTGGATCAAAGTTAGAAATCCAAGTTTTTGAAAAAGGTATGCAATGTTTTATTTTATTCCAGATTTCAGTATAGTCATGGTAGAATTTAATAATTATTAATTATTATTTTTCGAACCTTTGATCCGGGAAATTGGGATAATGGCTCTGACCTCTTGGTCTCCCTTAATTGGGGGTTACCGGGAGGCGGGGTCGTTACAATAGTTCAGGGCGCAGATGATTGCTCAAGTGCATGATGTGATCAATCTATACACATCATGCGTTTTATCTGATAAGCCATGGCATCAATCAAGAGAGGTTCAAGAAAACGCCATGGTGGAGCTTCATCTTCCACGACACCTTCTGAATCAGCAGCTTTTGTACCCTTCACTCAATTCTGAGTCACCCCGGAGGAGGATGTAGATTACCAGTTTCTCATCACTAGGCGGGTTCTACCTTCCCGCTATGTTTGTCAAGAAACACTTGACAAGCTGGGTTTCAAGACTGAGGTAATGGAGTATCTTCAGTTTTTAGGCCTCCATCTACTCTGCACTAGAGTCACAAAGACCTATCCCCACCTTATATATGAATTTTTGACTACCTTTAAGGCGGAAGACGACCCCCAAAACCACTGTGATACCTATCTAAAGATCAGTTTTCGTCTTCTAATGCTTTTCTATGGATCTTCTCCAGTTTTGTGCTTTTCTTGGGTGCAACTATGGAGGCTATATTGATTATCTTCCCGCTTTCCATAGTGACACTTTTTGGTCTGAAATTGCCAGAAAACTGGTGCATAAGGCTAGGAATGCCCGATCTTCATCACTCCATAATCTGATTTTCAGAGTTACGCATCGCCTTCTAAGCACAGGTCCCTTTTCCAAAAATGAAACTCAAGGGGTTGTGGGGAAAACTGACCTTTTCTTCTTGTGGTGCATGGTCAAAAATGAGCAAATCAGTTCTGGTTACTACATTGTAAACAAACTTCTAGAAGCCAAGAAGAAGAAGCAAAGAGAGGTGGGGAATATCATGTGTGGTGAGTTAATTACTATACTTGCAATGCAGCTAGGGTTAGATGTGGCTACTTTATAACCTGCACCCAGGAAAAACCTTATAGACATCAAGTATCTTATTTCTTGTGAACTAATATCAAGGCATGGTGATAGCACCAGAAAGTTCAAGGTTTTTATCACAAAGAAATAGTTTATTGTCATCCCAGATGCATCCCACAATGACCTCAGCAACAAAGCAAGTTGGAAGGTGGAGTTACAACCCGAGGATGAAATGGAGACACCCACCCATGGCGCCAGCAACTCTACAGCCGCATCTACACTAGCAACTACAACACCACTTCCACCCTCCACTAGTACTCAAATGGAGTATGCTTGGGTGACGCCTGATGTGAGGCATCTTTATGGTTATGTTCAACAGTAGTTTGACCACATCGATGGTTGTTTGGACTAGATGGGCATGCAGTACACTGCGATGTATGACATGGTCACCCGGATGGATGCTTGGCATACCTCTCAGGGCCATTACTTCGTACTGCCTCCGTATCAGTCACCGCCATCACAGTAGCCCGAGTTTCCACCACCGGAGTTCGCACAGCAGCCACCAAAGTTTCCACCACAGCAGCCCCAGTTTCTCCAGCAACATGATTCCATAGACTAGCCCATGGACATTCCAGATCTCGTTAGCCAATTTTTCCCAGATCAGGGCGGTGGCCCTCCTTTTTTATATTCAATCCATGACATGTACCCAGTTGTGAACTCCTTAGGTTTGATTGACGCAGTGAGGACACTACCGACTTCAAGCTTGGGGGGGGCACAACCGGCCGGTATTTGTAGTTTTCATTCAGTTTTTCTTTAATTGAGTCAGTTGTTTTCCATTTTATTCCATGTTTTGTTTCCTTGATGGTAAAGTTAATATGATTTGAGGCTATCTTATTAAAATGAAACCACCTTGTATGCTTGAATTATTATGTCCTTTATGTTTCTTGGCTACATGAAAAGAAAAATCAAGAGCATGTATGAATGAAATGGAAATTGAAAATCCCCATGTACATGATTTTGCCATGTGTTTGTTGTTGAAATCTCGAAATCTTTTTACATATTTGCTTAGTAAATACATGTAACAATTCCATTTTTTAGCAAATGAATCAACTTTACAACATTTAATAGAATATGGGATACTCTTGCCAAATCTTTAGTGCATTTACAATAAATTTTTCAGTGAAAATTTTACAAAACAAGAATTGAAATCTTGTTACCTTAACATTCTTGTTGACTCTTTGGTGTTGAATAATGAATTGTGCTATCCTTTGTTCACCCTTACCCAATAAAATATGGCAAATGGCCCACATATCATACTAGCCTAGTGTGAGTCCGATCTGGCAACAATGGTTAGGTGATATGAATATCAAAAGAGGGTAAAAACAACACCCCAACCGACATTCCACGTGAGCATAAGCCTAAATTAGCAGCTGAATGTCAGAAACTCAAAAATTTCCATCATCATATCCTTGAGAAAAAGAGTACAACTAAGTTTGTTATTGTTAGTGCTGATTTCATCATCTTACATCCATACTAGTTGAAAATTTTGTAATGTACATGCACTAATTGTTTGGCTTGATTATCCAAATTCTATTTAGTGTTGTCTAGTTGATCATTTCGCTTGATTTGGAACCAACCTTGTTGAACTTAATTTCTCTATCTTGATTGGTTGAGCTAACTGCATATCTCATTTTCATTTAATCCATACATGAGCTTGTTTACTCTTTCTCTTTGATTGTAGCCATGTTCTTTTTTCTTGAGGACAAACAATGGTTCAAGCTTAGGGGGATTTGTTGTGTGATTTCTACATCATCTTTTCACATGCTATCACACACACATTTGTTTCACTCTGATACTATTTAGCCTCTTTTCATATTACTTTTGCCATCTTTTTGTTACTTTACTTATCGCATAACTTGCATTGTAGATATGCTCCAAATAAGACTGAATTGCAGAGTTTAATTCTGTTGAAACAGCAGAATACACGGCGTGCAGGATGACCGCACGACGTGCAAGATTTCAGAAGAATTTCTATTTCACCCAGACAACAAAATGTGCAGCGTGTTCGAGCCTTGAGCATGACGTGCATGTTTCCAGAAAAGTGCAGAAAAGCAAATGCACGGTGTGCACCTGGAGCGTCAAGCTAACCAAAAATCTTCTAGAAAGTCGCACGGCGTGCATTCCTTCAACACACACCGTGTGCAGTGCATTCTAGAGCAATTGTCGAAGCTTTTGCACGGTGTGCACTTTGGACGCATGATGTGTCTCTGACAGTTTTAGCATTTCGAAAAATACAAGTTTTTGTTTAAAATGAAGAGGGAACTTAATGGGAGGTTATCATTGGTCATAATTCAAAGTTTTCTCATCCCAGAGCAAGTCTAGAGTAGGGGGCGATTTTAAGGAGAAAGGAGGTGGTTTCTTGCCAAAGGAGCCCATTCTCTTCTTCTTCTCTTCTCCATTATCTTCTCCAAGGTGCAGCCAAGCTTCCCCAACTTTGTGCAGCTTATCAAGAGAGGAGCCAATTTTTTTGGAGCATCTAAAGGAGGAGAATTTCGTCCCCAAGTTGGAATTCCTCCTTCTTGTGGTTACATCTTCATATCTTTTTGTTTTTCCTCCTCTAGATCATGTTAAAACTTGAATTTACTGTAGAAAATCTGCAAAACATGATTATGGACGAGTAATTCCCTTTTCTTGGGCATGGGAGAGTATCTCCCATGTCATAGCATGTATGAAACAAGTAAATTTCGTACTAAATACTTTGTTGCTTATTTTTCTACCATGGAAGTACTGGTTCTATCTTTTCTTACATGTATTGCTGGCCATTTTATGTGCATGTGTTATGCTTTCTTGCTTGATTTGAGAAGATAGGTAGGAATGCATGAAGGGGCTCTTCTTGGAAACTCTTTTTCTACCACGAGAGTGGAGATAAATGAGTTGAGGAACATGTTGTGATAAAAAACAAATTTTATGCATGAGAGTGTGACTTTGAGTTGAGATTGTTGCACTTACACCAGGAGGTGAAGTGCAACATAACCTTTCCTTTGAAACAAGTGCTTATGTATGTTTATATTTTTGTGTTCCTGTGATGTGCTATGATATGTGAGTGAAATTCTAATGTCCAATATCCATTAATTTTTGAATCTAAACCCTTTTAGTAATCTTTTTATTGCTTGTTTAAATATGAATTTCTACAATTAGATAAACATTACCATCCTTTTTAAACCGATCTAGATTGTTGAACTTTAGTGTTGTTGTGCTCAATTAATTACTTAAGCTCCTTGTGTTCGATCTCGACTACACTACCTCGGTATACTTCCGGAGATTGGTTAAGTTGGGTAAACTTTCCTTGTTAGGATTGAAACTTGTTAGTGTAAACAACCAACAAGTTTTTAGAATTGTTGTCAGGGAGCTACGGTAATATAATTAGAGTAATAAGTACTAATTAGTATTCAAGACTAGATCACCATTTCCATTTTTCAATTGTCCTTGTACCTTTTAGTTGTGTTCTTAATTCCTCTTGCTATTTTTCAGGTTGTATGTGACACTCACAAAGGGGTCTTCAAACATCTGCATTGTTAGACCTTGAAATCGAGCGTATTGTTTCAAGCTTAAGAAGTGAAAGGAGAGTAGAACCACCCCTGCTAGGAGGTACTTCACCATCATCACCATCGCCATCTTCTCCACACCTGGAGGAAGCTACACCAAGTGATCCAACCATGGAGGATGGTCTTCCTTTGAAGGATTTTATAATGTCGGTCACCACAATCATTTGTGGAGCCATTGGCCTGCCTGTAGTAGAAGCAAACAATTTCTCTATTGCCCCTTCTATGATGCAGATGATACAACAAAATCATTTTAAAGGTACAACTAATGAAGATCTAAGTCTTCAGGTTGCTGAGTTCTTGGAATATACGAATACTTTCCAAATCAACGAGGTATCTGCCGAAGGAGTAAAACTTATGCTATTCCCTTTCACCCTAAGAGATAGAGCCAAGGCATGGCTTTTGTCTCTTCCAAAGAAGTCAATCAAAAGCTGGGACCAACTCTTAAATGCTTTCCTTGCAAAGTATTTCCCGCCTAGCAAGATAGTCCAATTAAGAAATCAGCTCACCAATTTCTCTCAAAATGAAGGAAAAACTCTATATGACAGATGGGAACAGTTTAAGGATCTTCAACGCCTTTGCCCACACTATGGTTTGACCAACTGGATGCTACTTCAAACTTTCTATAATGGACTATTCTACAACACGGTTGACACTGGATGCTGCATCCAATGGAGCATTGATGACTAAGTCTTATAGGGAAGCTTTTGACATCATTGAAGAAATATCACTTAATCACTGTCAATGGGGAGCATATAGGGGGGCAAAATCAGCCTCTACAGCTAGTTTTTCAACTAGGAAGTAAGGAGGGAAACATATTGTTGATGTCGTTGATCTTATTGTTGCCAAACTAGATGTTCTTACACAAAAGTTTGAGAAGATGACTACTATGCAAATTCAATCAGCTGAAGTTATATGTGAAGCTTGTGGCAATGCAAGGCATACTTCTTCATGCTTTGCTCCTAATACAAATGAAGGGAGTTTTGAACAGGTCAATGTCGTTGGAATGCAAGGGAATAAGAAATACAATCCCTATTCCAACACATACAATCTGGGATGGAGAGATCATCCTAATTTCAACTACCGGAATACAAGCAACGCTCAGAACTTCCAATAAGGACAACAGCAGCCGCAACAACAACATCATTTCAACCGATAAGGGAATCCACTGGGTTTTAATAATAGGGGTTACCAACGGCCACAACAACCCCAAAGTTCTTCTCTAGATGCCATGATAGAAAATTTATGTCTACACAAATGTAACAGAATGAATAACTCTAGGGAAATGACAAGCTGTTAAAAGATGCTATTGCTCAACTTTCTGCTAAAGTGGATGGTATTTCCACTCATACCAAGATGTTGGAGAACCAAATAGCACAGCAAGCTCTAGCACAACAAAGGAATCCACAGTTCGGTTCTCTTCCAAGCCAATCGGAAGTGAACCCAAGGCAACAAGCTAATGCAATTACTCCAAGAAGTGGAGCTGAAATTGAGAGACCTTCTCCACCCAAGGAGAAGAACATGGAGGTAGCCGATGAAGAGGAATCCAACAGTCCTAATTGCAGTAAGGAGAAAGGTATGGACGAAACACCACCTTCTTTCAAGGCCACTGCACCTTTTCCTCAAATGTTGGTCAACAAGAAGGAGGATCTCAAGTTTAGTAAGTTTATGGACATTCTCAATAAACTACATGTCAATCTTCCTTTTGCTGAAGTTATTGTTGAGATGCCTTCTTATGGTAAGTTCCTAAAGGATATCTTAACTAAAATAAGAAAGGTTGATCAAGTTGAAACAAGAATGCTTTCGGAGATAGTGAGTTCTATTATTCAAAACCGCCTTCCACAAAAGCTTGATGATTTGGGAGATTTTTCACTGCCATGTAAGATCAACAATACCACTTTTAACAAAGGTCTAGTAGACCTTGGTGCTAGTATTAGTCTCATTCCATATACCTTATGGAAAGAACTGGATCTTGGAGATTTGAAGCCAAAAAAGATGGCTATTGAGTTAGCCGATCATTCTATTAAATACCCAAAAGGTATAGTGGAGGATGTACTAGTGCAGATCGGAAAGTTCTATATACCATGTGATTTTGTCATTCTTGATATGGTGGAGATCCCTTCCAATCTTGTTCTTTTTAGAATACCATTCTTGAGGACTGTCGGATGTCTTGTTGATGTTCGGGAAGGAAAGCTCACTCTACGTGTTGGCTAGGAAGCAATGGAATTCTCTATTTATGATGCCATGAAAGCACTTGCACATGTTGAAAAATATGTTTGTTAAATACTATAGATCCAATTGAGGAGGATAATGATAATTTAATGATTGATCTTTATGAAAATTATGTAGCCAAAATCAACAAATCTAAATTTTTTGGAGCATTTCCTATCTCTAAAGCACAAGCTACTAATGAAGATGCTCCACTTGTTGATGACAAAGTTAATGAAGGTACAGTAGGGAAAAAGGTAGAACTAAAAGCCCTTCCCCCCGGACTGAGGTATGCATTTCTTGACCCAAACTCTACATTCCCTGTTATAATAAATGATAAATTAACCAATGACCAAGAAAATAAATTACTTGCCGAACTACGTTTGTATAAAGACGTCATTGGTTATTCCATAGATGATTTAAAAGGCATTCATCCTTCAATCTGCATGCATAGAATAAATATGGAAGATGATGCTAAACTGACAGTTGAACCACCTAGGTGCCTAAATCAAAATATGCCTGAAGCAGTAAAGAAAGATATTTTCAAATTAATTGATGCTGGAATCATTTATCCCATTAGTGAAAGCCCCCGCGTTAGTTCCATTCATGTGGTTCCTAAGAAAGGGGGTGCAACTATCATTAAGGGAGACAATGATGGGTTAATACAAACACACATGGTCACTAGCTAGTGTATGTGTATTGACTACCGATACCCGAATAAGGCAACCCACAAGGATCATTTTCCATTGCCTTTCATTGATTTGATGCTTGAACACCTCGCTAAACATTCTTGCTTTTGTTACTTGGACGGGTATTCCATATTTTTTTAGATTCCTGTTTATCCACCCAACCAAGAGAAAACCACATTTACTTGTACTTATGGAATATATGCCTATCGACGTATGTTGTTCGGTCTTTGCAATGCTCCCGTGACATTCCAGCGGTGTATGATAGCCATATTCTCTAATTTTATTGAAAATATAATGGAGATTTTCATGGATGATTTTAGTGTATACGGTGATTCCTTTGATCAATGTTTATTGAACTTGTCTTTATTCTTAGCCCACTGTAAAAAGGTTAACCTAGTGTTGAACTGGGAGAAGTGCCATTTCATGGTACAATCCGGTGTAGTACTAGGACATGTCGTTTCTAACAAGGGTATTGAAGTGGACAGGGCAAAGGTTGAAGCCATTGAAAAGATGTATACTCCATCTTCAGTTAAAGACATCCGCAGCTTTCTTGGCCATGCAGGTTTTTATAGAAGATTCATTAAAGATTTCTCTAAGATTGTGCAACCACTATGTTCCCTACTTGCAAAAGACGTCGAGTTCGTATTTGATGATGATTGACACGCTACCTTTTCTAAGCTCAAGGAGGCCCTCATTTCAGCCCCAATTATTCAACCTCCGAATTGGGATTCTTCTATTGAGTTATTGTGTGATGCAAGTGATTATGCAATGGGAGCTGTTCTAGGATAGCGGAAGGACAAGGAACTCCATGCCATTTATTATGCAAGCAAAACCCTTGATGAAGCACAGATCAACTACACAACCACGAAGAAGGAAATGCTATCCATTGTATATGCTTTTGACAAATTCTGACAATATTTGGTGGGATCCAAGGTAATTTTATATATTAATCATGCTGCCATAAAGTATTTGCTAAACAAAAAAAGATGCCAAACCACATCTTATTTGCTGGATTTTTCTTCTACAAGAATTTGATCTTGAGATCCGGGATAAGAAAGGTACATAAAACAATGTTGTTGATCATCTTTCTAGATTAATCAGAAAGTTTGGAGATCCATTGCCCATTGAAGATAATTTTCCCATTGAAAAGCTCTATGTGTTGTCATCTTCTCAAGCACCATGGTTTGTAGACATTGCAAATTTTCTTGCTACCAGACAACTCCCACCTGATTTGATGTATCAACAAAAGAAGAAATTCTTTCATGATGTGAAATTCTATTATTGGGATGATCCATTGTTATTCAAGCATGTAAGTGATGGGCTAATCCACCGGTGTGTTGTTGAAGAAGAAATCCCAAACATTATTGTTGAATGTCATGCCTCTCCTTATGGAGGCCATTTTGGACGAGAGAAAATTGTTGCTAAGATACTACAAGCTGGTTTCTATTGGCCCACATTATTCAAGGAAGTCATTCTATTTGTAAAATCTAGTGATAGATGTCAAAGAACATGAGGTATATCCCACCGTGATGACATGCCCCTCAACTCTATCTTAGAAGTTGAGGTGTTTGAAGTATGGGGAGTGGATTACATGGGACCAATCCCATCCTCTTACGGGTACCAATACATTCTTATTGCTTGTGAATATGTGTCCAAATGGGTTGAGGCCATCCCAAACCAAGCGCCAGATGCCAAATTTATAGTTAAGCTATTTCAAAAGATCATCTTTCCTCAGTTTGGAGTTCCTCGAGCTATAATTTCAGATGGAGGCACACATTTTGCTGAAAAACAATTCAACAACCTTCTCTCTAAATATGGTGTAACTCATAAGATCTCTACACCATATCATCCTCAAACTTTTGGGCAGGTAGAAGTCTCAAACCGGCAGTTGAAAAACATCCTTGAAAAGATTGTTTCTAGTTCAAGAAAAGATTGGGCTTTAAAGATTGATGATGCATTATGGGCGTACCATACAACCTACAAGACTATCATAGGGACTAATCCGTTCAAGATGATCTATGGCAAATCATGTCACCTTCCACTGGAGTTGGAGCACCGTGCTTTGTGGGCCATTAAATTCTTGAACTTTGATATGAAGAAGGAAGGAGAGAAGTGCCTTTTATAGCTACAGGAACTTGAGGAACTCTACCTTGATGCTTATGAGAATGCAAGGTTGTACAAAGAAAGGAAAAAAACTTGGCATGACAAAAGAATTCACAGGAAGGACTTCCAAGAAGGAGATAAAGTCTTGCTATTCAACTCTAGATTAAAGCTATTTCCAAGGAAGCTGAAATCAAAGTGGTCTGGCATGTTTCTTGTGCTAAAGATTTTCCCATATTGTTACAACCCCAAATTTTGGGTTCATTCGGTGAGAAATGTAATTTCTCATATTAAAGATATTTGAACAAATAATGATATAATTTGCTTCAAATAAATGGATTTCGTTTACAATAGCCTTGATGTTTGTGTTGTGGGCTTTATCGGCTATTGGGCCCAATAACAAAGAAATTCAATTAGTAAATGGATGATTGAATTATGAAGAAAAGAAATATGTAGAAACCTCTAGAAGGCACATCCAAAGAGGATTTCATGCCTGTTGGGTTCCTTGGGTACCAAGGAGTCCAAGGTTGCAAAAAGAAAATAATAAGAAAAGAAAAGATTTATTAAGTATTTCTTTATTAAGAAATAAATTGAAAATAATGATAAAATGTGGAAAATGAGTGGAAAGAGGCATAAATGAGATCCCTTGGTGAAATTTCGTATCCATGAGGTTGCTAATATTAAAGGAAATGCCAATAAGGAAAATAAAAGAGAAATAAAGAGAAATCCTCAAAAAGAAATATTTTAATAAGAAATACACATGATAATGTGAAATAATGCATATAGATGCATCTAGAAGGATAATAAGTATCCTTAAAAAGTAATTTCGAAATAATAGAGTTTCTTGGGGTACAAGGAGCCCCAATAAAGGAAGAGGAAAGAGAAAATACCAAAACTTGCAAAATAAAAGATAATATGATACTTTATTAATGATTTTGGTGGAATTATGAAAAAGGAAGTAATTTGCATTAAAAGAAAATAGAAATTCGTTCTAATGGATTAAAAGGCAAGTATAAATGAGGATAAGGGTGAAGATTTTTGTATTTCTATATAACCAAGAAATATGGAATATTAGAGAGAGAAGAGAGAGAAGGTTTGCTTCTCATTGAAGGATTTGTATTCCTTTTTGAAAAAGGAGTTGGTTGCTTCATGGGCAGACATCCCAGGGTGTGCTACAACTCCCCTATAAAAGGGGTAACACATTTTGCCAAATCCAAGATGAACCCTTGCCCTCTCTCTCTCCTTCTTCTTCCTTTTCCGTACAAAACCCTAAACATGGGGATTAGTGTAACCCGGAGCGATGTGGAGATGTGAATGAGAGCTTGAAGGGGGGACGATGCTCCCAGGCCCCTAGAGAAGAAGCCCAGCCATCGTCCCTGGACCCTAGGAGCTGCACGACCTCGCAGAACGGCCTGCAGCACGGTCGCGGTTGCAGGTCGTGTGAGGGAGGGCCGACCGTTCTGTCCATGAACCAGAGGTACCCGGAGGTGCGTGAAGGCACGTCGGGGTCAGAGGGAGGTTTTTCGGTGAGCTTGGGGCCTGGAGGTGGAGGAAACAAGCCCACGCATAGCTGCAGATCACGGCTAGGGCGGCACGGCTAGGGCTGCGCGAGGTTGAAGGAGGCAAAGGCCGCGTTGGAAGAAATTACCCCTCCGCAGGCTGAATGCATAGGAACTTAAGTGAGGGTATATTGGTCATTTTGTTATATTTCCAAATCCACACGTTGCATGGACTGAAATGACGTGGCGCAATCTCATTGGCTGCGGTAAGTGATTTATTGCAAAAATCATATCTAGCAAACCGTAACTCGGATAGACATAAATAATATATGAATTTTGATCAAGTGAACAAGAGGAATCCAATAAAAATAGTTTTTTAGCCTGAATCTGATCATAGTTCGAAATGTAGTGCAAATTATCATCTTTAATGAATTAAAGGTTAAGAAACCCTATTTTGAAATAAATTAAGTATTTAATAGGGTTTAATGGATCATTAGAGTTGATATTAACCTGTTAAATGCAAAAAGGTACATTATGTTAAAAAAGGAAGAACTTTGCACGTGATTAGTCTAATTTGGAGTTTATGTGCATAAATATACGTGAAATGTGAAAAGTACATAAAGTTATCATCTTTAATGATTTAACTAAGGAAAAACCCTTAGATTTGATGATAGATGATTCAAGCTGATATTAACCTGTTGTTAATAAAAGAGAAAATAGGATTTAAAAAGATGATCTTTTTATAAAATTGGATTAATTTAGGGTTTTGTGCACGAATATGCATTAATGAGCTTGAAAACCCTAATTTAGGCGAATATGACATTTAAATGTTTTAATTGTTCAAATCCATGAATAAATAGGGATATGATGATCCTAAGTCAATTTGGGTATAAAAGACTATTAAAATGGGTAGTTGAGAAATTAAGGTTCTTATAAATGGAAAAGAGTATTTTAGGGTTTGTTAACCTAAAAGGGATAAAGTTTGAGAAATTAATCCAAGAAACCCTAATGAATATTAATGAAACCTTAATGCAGATTAGAAACCCTAGAAAGAGAATCCAAGTCAATAAATCGATTCTTGATAAAGTGAGTAATAAAAAGGGTACATATTCTTTTCAGGAATTATGTGATTACTTGCTTGGATCTGTTGATTGGCTTGATTGTATATACATGAAGTATGTGTTAAATAATCTGCATGACTCATCAAATCAGGTATGTGGTTACGCTTATGAATAATCGCTCTAGTTTCACGGCAATTCCCGAAGTTTTAATCAGTTGCTTGAAAATAAATGTTGGATGTTTATTTATTTCATGCAACTATAAAGTGACTATGATTATCACTATAAATGTACATATATAACTGGCTAGATCCGGTTCCACCTCTGTTGCTTTGAAAAGGCTAAAAAAGGGGTAATCCTAGAGCAAGGTCTAGGTTACCGAGAGTTAGAAACTGGGCTACCTACGTGTAGTGCCATTAGACTCATTAGCCTGCCATGAGTTAAGGAGTGGGCTACTTACGAGTAGTGCCATGTGACTCAACCCTAGAAATTGGTTCACTTATAGGTGGATCATGAGGGGTTTAATGGGGACAACACGGAGGATAGGGTACCCTTGGATCATAGACTTGTATTTAAAACGTAACCTTGATTGTTAAATGATTAATTGAATGATGATGTTGTTATCATAGTTGCACGTTTATTGTTTCCCCCATATACCAGCTTCGGCTGACCGACGTTTTGTTTGTCGACGTTTTAGGTACAAGCCAAAAGGACAAACAATAAATCGTCATATTGTGAAATACATGAAGTTAAATACAAGGAGGATTAGTTAGAGTAGAATCCTTAAGTGGATAGAAGTTTAGAGATCCAAGTTTTCAAAGAGGTATGCAAAAATTTATTTTCTTACAGCTTTCAGTATAGTATGTTAAAATTTGATAATTATTTTTGGTTAATTGTCGAACCTTTGATCCGGAAGTTATGGGTGCAGCTTCGACCTCTCAGTCTCCCTTAATTGGGGGTTATCGGGAGGAGGGGTCGTAACATTTGGTATCAAAGCATAGGTTCCTCATTTAACCATTAATCATTATTAAATTTTACAAACTCCATAGAACCCAAGGGGGTTATTAGAGGATTATCTGAAAGACGGAGGTGTCTAGAAAAGGATCACAACCGGGGCTGGCAATCTTTTCCTCCACACCGCTAGTCGGAATACGAGGACTCCCGGATCCGTGTGACTGCCTGGCTAAAGTCTTAGGGTATGAATCGAAATAAGATACCTTTAGGACTTCTCACCTTATTCATCCCTTCTCATCACGAAAATTCTGATAAGGACCTAAAGGATTAGGGCTTTCTTTCTTCTCCTCACCCTCTTGAGGTATGAGTAAGGTTGATAAGGTTTAAGGAATCCTCCACCAAATTAATGAAAGACATGTAAATAAGATGTCATGGACATAAGCTTAATATATTAAGCGCAAACTAAAGAATAGATACATCCTTAGATCGTATGACATAAGTTGTCATGTCCTCAGAAGAGACCTGAGGCTGGACCTTCTTGTCAGGAGGATAAGTTAGTCTTGGAGATAGAGATCTCCATTGCTAGTAGAGACCTGACACATCCTATGAGGATGATGCTAACCCTAACCCTAAGTGATGGTTAGAGAGAGATGAGTTGGACTAGGTGTTTGAAGGGACATGCCTTTGGGATGCCATATGATCCACGGGTGACCTAGCACCTTTGGCAACCCAACCCTAGGAAGGGTCATGCATATTAGGGTAAAGGATAGCTCCTTCGATGATGATGTTAGGGAGGACCTGTAGAGACCCTATGGGATTATGCGAATAGAGCATAGTATGAACCCATGGTACGTTAAGTGTGTGAGCAGTAGGTTGAATCTTGACCGGGAGAGTTCGATGGATAGCTCATGTAATAAGCCTAAGGGGCTATGGATAACCTTGAGCGAACATGAGTTGAATGTAGGCTTCTTCCAGGTAAGGGCATGCTTATGAGGTTGACCCTTCACGAAGAAAGGACCTCTAATGGTGAGGTTAGTTATAGGGTTAGCTCTAGAGAGAGAGCAGGAAACCCAGCAAGAAGGTTGGAATCCTAGACTCCGAGATATGAGGAGAAGTTGGTAGTTGAGGATGATGTGACCTAAGAGGATGATAGTGGTCACCACATGCTTGATCCCTAGAGGTTGATGATGTCTTGGTTGCCATGGGAGGGACCAAAACCTAGAGGAAGAAGATGTTCTGTATACCCTGAAGTGGATTTGTAACAGGTTATGAGGCCTTGTACCTTATGGTTTGTCCTTGAGGAAGATCCAACTATAAGTGTTGCTTGAGTTGAAGGATGACAGGAAGTGCATGTTATGCCTATTGCAAGCTTGATTCATGGTTAAGAGATAGAACATGTAGTTGGACACCTAAAAGTGAACCTAGGGTTCCTAGGCCTAAGAGGGGAAGTGGTATACCTAATGCTCATGACGAGAATTAAGTTGCTATAGTCTCGAGCATGGTATCCTCATGTATAAAGGAAAAGGGAAACCCCTTAAGTTTAAAGTATGTTTGATGAACCCCTCACAGCTCAGTGATGACATGGGAAGGTATGACCTAGATCTAATGTTGAGGAATAAGAACCCGGATGACCTAGCCTGGTTTAGTGGCCTGCTTGTGCCTTAATAGCTTACTAGGGTTAAGCATATGGATGTAAACCATAGACCTAAGGGTGTTTCTGACCTTGTTACCGAGAGATAGTTTTCCTCCCATCCTGGGAGAAGGACCCCTTTGGTAGGGTGTATGTTAGTTTTGTTAGTAACCTAAAGAGGTCTCATGGGATCTTGAGAAGCTAAGTGAAAAGTACATGGTATGAGAATGAACATGTAGACCTATAGATATCCATCTCTAAGTGCATATGGATGTGTTACCATGGAGGTAACCAGTATGGGGCTTGACCAAGGTAGGCAGGTTGCCATGATCCCTATGAAAGGACGAAAGTAAGCCCATGAATGCAGAGAGAGAGAGAGAGAGATGATGAAGACTTGGGTAAGGTTCTAAGTGAACATGTACTATAATGAAAAATCCTAAGTCTATCCTAGGGTCAGGTAGGGATAAGACCGATGAAAGTAGGAGTTGCCTAATTCCCCAGTTGCACATGACCATAGGGTCGGGAGGTAACAACTATCATTGTCTGAGGACCATGGGTTAGGAGATTGATCACCTTCATGAACTCATGGGACCCAAAGGGTAGATGAGTAGGGCACTCTCTTGATGCATGAGGGAAGAGGGATGACCCCAAAAGTGTTGGCACCCTATAGACCTATAGGAGATGACCACGGGATGTGTGTAAACCTCAGTAGGCTCAAGACTAGTTTGATATCATGATGTCTAAGACATGAGTGGCATGTTGCAACTTAGATTTAAAAGTGTACTGGCAAGGTGGGATGTACTATCTCTACTCTTAGAATAGGAAGAATTCTGTATTTGGACTACAGCCAAATGCGTATTTCCTCTTGTTATGAGAGTGAGAGATAGGACATTATGCATGCCACACACCAAGGATAAGAGATGATGTAGGTTGGAACGTTGCCATGAGAAATAGGAATAGAGAAGATAACCTACCTTGGTAAAGTGAATGATACCTGGATGGTTCACAAACACTAAGAGGAAGGAGGTAGTCACCTTACGAGGATGTTTTTATCATGAGCCATGTAGAACTTACAAGTTATACAAGGTTGAGTACCCGAAAATGAGCTTAAAAGTGTTCTCAGTGAATTTAGACTTAGAGTTTGAGACGAGATGATAAGTGGAATACATGGAAGTGTATGTCTTCAATGATTACCTAAGACCTAAGGATGTGAAGTGGTAATGGATGCTCTGGTTGAGATACATCTGACTTGTTTGACTAGAAGCTAGAAGAGGTTGTTTGGCTAACCCTAAGTTTGGAAAGGAGGGGTGTTTGGATAACACTCAGATGTAACAAGATACATTGAACAGTTAAGGGTTGTTTGGTTAGCCAGTTTAGTCCTTGATATGGTGAAAGGATGATGGTAGAACATCAAGTGCACTTCTTTGGAAAAGAAGGTGATGAAACCTCGATAGAATGGTTTAGGGTTTTTTAGGTATTGATCTTGAAGAATAATGACATACAGGAAATCATGTTTGAAGATCACCATACACCGTGGTACTACCAAGATAATAAGTGACAGTAGTACTTTAGATGCCTAAGATGAGGCTACACGTGATATGTTTCCATGCAAGTAAAGGACGAACCCCAGTAAACCAGTGTATCGATATAGAGGACAAAAGAGTCCCTGAAGGGGAATGGGAGCTCAACACTATGGATGTTGTGATAGGTCTCCCCTGGGCCAAGGAAGGTCGAAATGCAATATGGGTTATGGTAGGTCGCCTTACCTAGATGACATAAGAAAGAAAGAGTTCTGTCAGGGAACAGATCTAGTTGAACTACCCCTGAGAGAGATGGTTCAACTACACCATGAAGCGAGTTCAAAGATTCTTGAGTTTGACCTAAAGGTTCCCTTCCAAAAGGTGGAAGTAGGTACATGAAGAACTCAATGATAGTTTATCACCGCAAACTAATGGTTAATATAATCCAGACTAAAGGGTCTGATGAGAGCATATGTGCTCGTTCAGGGTGATAGCTAGAGACAGTTCTTGTCCTATGAAAGATGTGACAATGACTACCATAGCCAGTGTCAGGTTTTATAAGAAGCTTTGTAAGGGAGGTTGTGTCGGTCACCACTTCAGTAAGGTGATGTTGGTGAAAGGACCACATGATGGTTAGAAAAGGGACCACAGTGTGTGTAGATGAAGTCGCTTTGATCATGTAATGGCTGAAAGGAGCCTAGAGATGACGAAAGTCATGAGAAGATGCAAAGTAGACTGACAGGCAGTCCACTGTGGGAGAATGTGTGACATGAAAATCCGACTCCTCTGAGTTATGACTAAGAGAGCTGAGTCCCCGACGCATGGGTTCTTTTGACCTGGTTTGGTGGAGAAGGTTAAGTTTGACCTTACCCCTCAGGATAAAGTAATATGTGATGAGTTCCATGTGTCCAGTTTAGAGCACTATGTGAGGTACCCCGACCATGTGCTGAGCAATGAACCTAGTGAGCCCCAAGGGAGGCTGACATGGCATGAGTCACCTGTGCAGTTTATGGACGTCGGGATGAAAAGAACTCAGAGAAAAGAATATGTGATGATAAAGGTTCTGTAGAAGTGCCATGTGTACGGTAAAGCCACATAGGGGCCAATGATGGACATGGAAAAGTCATATCCTGAATTGTTTGTTTGCTTGCTTGAATTTTGAAGACAAAATTCATATAAGAGGGGAAGGATGTTACAACCCCAAATTTTGGGTTCATTCGGTGAGAAATGTAATTTCTCATATTAAAGATATTTGAACAAATAATGATATAATTTGCTTCAAATAAATGGATTTCATTTACAATAGCCATGATGTTTGTGTTGTGGGCTTTATTGGCTATTGGGCCCAATAACAAGGAAACAACAAGGAAATTCAATTAGTAAATGGATGATTGAATTTTGAAGAAAAGAAATATGTAGAAACCTCTAGAAGGCACATCCAAAGAGGATTTCGTGCCTCTTGGGTTCCTTGGGTACCAAGGAGTCCAAGGTTGCAAAAAGAAAATAATAAGAAAAGAAAAGATTTATTAAGTATTTCTTTATTAAGAAATAAATTGAAAATAATGATAAAATGTGGAAAATGAGTGGAAAGAGGCATAAATGAGATCCCTTGGTGAAATTTCGTATCCATGAGGTTGCTAATATTAAAGGAAATGCCAATAAGGAAAATAAAAGAGAAATAAAGAGAAATCCTCAAAAAGAAATATTTTAATAAGAAATACACATGATAATGTGAAATAATGCATATAGATGCATCTAGAAGGATAATAAGTATCCTTAAAAAGTAATTTCGAAATAATAGAGTTTCTTGGGGTACAAGGAGCCCCAATGAAGGAAGAGGAAAGAGAAAATACCAAAACTTGCAAAATAAAAGATAATATGATACTTTATTAATGATTTTGGTGGAATTATGAAAAAGGAAGTAATTTGCATTAAAAAAAATAGAAATTCGTTCTAATGGATTAAAAGGCAAGTATAAATGAGGATAAGGGTAAAGATTTTCGTATTTCTATATAACCAAGAAATATGGAATATTAGAGAGAGAAGAGAGAGAAGGTTTGCTTATCATTGAAGGATTTGTTTTCCTTTTTGAAAAAGGGGTTGGTTGCTTCGTGTGCAGACATCCCAGGGCGTGCTACAACTCCCCTATAAAAGGGGTAACACCTTTGGCCAAATCCAAGATGAACCCTTGCCCTCTCTCTCTCCTTCTTCCTTTTCCGTCCAAAACCCTAAACATGCGGGTTAGTGTAACCCGGAGCGATGTGGAGATGTGAATGAGAGCTTGAAGGGGGGACGATGCTCCCAGGCCCCTAGAGAAGAAGCCCAGCCATCGTCCCTGGACCCTAGGAGTTGCTCGACCTCGCAGAACGGCCTGCAACGCTGTCGCGGTTGTAGGTCGTGTGAGGGAGGGCCGGCCGTTCTGGCCGTGAACCAGAGGTACCCGGAGGTGCGTGAAGGCACGGCGGGGTCAGAGGGAGGTTTTTCGGTGAGCTCGGGGCCTGGAGGTGGAGGAAACGAGCCCACGCACAGCTGCAGATCACGTCTAGGGCGACACAACTAGGGCTGCACGAGGTTGAAGGAGGCAAAGGCCGCGTTGGACGAAATTGCCCTCCGCGGGCTGAATGCACAAGAACTTAAGTGAGGGTATATTGTTCATTCTGTTATATTTCTAAATCCACACGTTGCATGGACTGAGATGACGTGGCGCAATCTCATTGGCTGCGGTAAGTGATTTATTGCAAAAATCATATCTAGCAAACCGTAACTCGGATAGACATAAATAATATATGCATTTTGATTACGAGAACAAGAGGAATCCAATAAAAATAGTTTTTAGCCTGAATCTAATCATAGTTCGAAATGTAGTGCAAATTATCATCTTTAATGAATTAAAGGTTAAGAAACCCTATTTTGAAATAAATAAAGTATTTAATAGGGTTTAATGGATCATTAGAGTTGATATTAACCTGTTAAATGCAAAAAGGTACATTATGTTCAAAAAGGAAGAACTTTGCATGTGATTAGTCTAATTTGGAGTTTATGTGCATAAATATACGTGAAATGTGAAAAGTACATAAAGTTATCATCTTTAATGATTTAACTAAGGAAAAACCCTTAGATTTGATGATAGATGATTCAAGCTGATATTAACCTGTTGTTAATAAAAGAGAAAATAGGATTTAAAAAGATGATCTTTTTATAAAATTGGCTTAATTTAGGGTTTCGTGCACGAATATGGATTAATGAGCTTGAAAACCCTAATTTAGGCGAATATGACATTTAAATGTTTTAATTGTTCAAATCCATGAATAAATAGGGATATGATGATCCTAAGTCAATTTGGGTATAAAAGACTATTAAAATGGGTAGTTGAGAAATTAAGGTTCATATAAATGGAAAAGAGTATTTTAGGGTTTGTTAACCTAAAAGGGATAAAGTTTGAGAAATTAATCTAAGAAACCCTAATGAATATTAATGAAACCTTAATGCGGATTAGAAACCCTAGAAAGAGAATCCAAGTAAATAAGAAGATTCTTGATAAAGTGAGTAATAAAAAGGGTACATATTCTTTTCAGGAATTATGTGATTACTTGCTTGGATCTGTTGATTGGCTTGATTGTATATACATTAAGTATGTGTTAAATAATCTGCATGACTCATCAAATCAGGTATGTGGTTACGCTTATGAATAATCGCTCTAGTTTCACGGTGATTCCCGAAGTTTTAATCAGTTGCTTGAAAATAAATGTTGGATGTTTATTTATTTCATGCAACTATAAAGTGACTATGATTATCACTATAAATGTGCATATATAACTGGCTAGATCCGGTTCCACCTCTGTTGCTTTGAAAAGGCTAAAAAAGGGGTAATCCTAGAGCAAGGTCTAGGTTACCGAGAGTTAGAAACTGGGCTACCTAAGTGTAGTGCCATGAGACTCATTAGCCTGCCATGAGTTAAGGAGTGGGCTACTTATGAGTAGTGCCATGTGACTCAACCCTAGAAATTGGTTCACTTATAGGTGGATCATTAGGGGTTTAATGGGGACAACACAGAGGATAGGGTACCCTTGGATCGCGGAGTTATATTTAAAACATAACCTTGATTGTGAAATGATTAATTGAATGATGATGTTGTTATCATAGTTGCACGTTTATTGTTTCCCCCACATACCAGCTTCGGCCGACCGACGTTTTGTTTGTCGGTGTTTTAGGTACAAGCCAAAAGGACAAACAGTAAATCGTCATATTGTGAAATACATGAAGTTAAATACGAGGATTAGTTAGAGTAGAATCCTTAAGTGGATAGAAGTTTAGAGATCCAAGTTTTCAAAGAGGTATGCAAAATTTTATTTTCTTACAACTTTCAGTATAGTATGTTAAAATTTGATAATTATTTTTGGTTAATTGTCGAACCTTTGATCTGGAAGTTATGGGTGCGGCTTCGGCCTCTCGGTCTCCCTTAATTGGGGGTTATCGGGAGGTGGGGTCGTAACATTTGGTATCAGAGCATATGTTCCTCATTTAACCATTAATAATTATTAAATTTTACAAACTCCATAAAACCCAAGGGAGTTATTAGAGGATTATCTGAAAGATGAAGGTGTCTAGAAAAGGATCACGACCGAGGGCTGGCAATATTTTCCTCCGCACCGCTAGTCAGAATACGAGGACTCCCGGATCCGTGTGACTGCCTGGACAAAGTCTTAGGGTATGAATCGAAATAAGATACCTTTAGGACTTCTCACCTTATTCATCCCTTCTCATCACGAAAATTCTGATAAGGACCTAAAGGATTAGGGTTTTCTTTCTTCTCCTCACCCTCTTGAGGTATGAGTAAGGTTAATAAGGTTTAAGGAATCCTCCACCAAATTAATGAAAGACATGTAAATAAGATGTCATGGACATAAGCATAATAGATTAAGCGCAAACTAAAGAATAGATACATGCTTAGGTCGTATGACATAAGTTGTCATGTCCTCAGAAGAGACCTAAGGCTGGACCTTCTTGTCAGGAGGATAAGTTAGTCTTGGAGATAGAGATATCCATTGCTAGTAGGGACCTGGCACATCCTCTGAGGATGATGCTAACCCTAACCCTAAGTGATGGCTGGAGAGAGATGAGTTGGACCAGGTGTTTGAAGGAACATGCCTTTAAGATGCCATATGATCCACGGGTGACCTAGCACCTTTGGCAACCCAACCCTAGGAAGGGTCATGCATATTAGGGTAAAGGATAGCTCCTTCGATGATGATGTTAGGGAGGACCTGTAGAGACCCTATGGGATTATGCGAATAGAGCATAGTATGCACCCAGGGTACGTTGGGTGTGTGAGCAGTAGGTTGAATCTTGACTGGGAGAGTTTGATGGATAGCTCATGTAATAAGCCTAAGGGGCTATGGATAACCTTGAGAGAACATGAGTTGAACGTAGGCTTCTTCCAGGTAAGGGCATGCTTATGAGGTTGACCCTTCACGAAGAAAGGACCTCTAATGGTGAGGTTAGTTATAGGGTTAGCTCTAGAGAGAGAGCAGGAAACCCAGCAAGAAGGTTGGAATCCTAGACTCCGAGATATGAGGAGAAGTCGGGAGTTGAGGATGATGCGACCTAAGAGGATGATAGTGGTCACCACATGCTTGATCCCTAGAGGTTGATGATGTCTTGGTTGCCATGGGAGGGACCAAAACCTAGAGGAAGAAGATGTTCTGTATACCCTGAAGTGGATTTGTAACAGGTTATGAGGCCTTGTACCTTATGGTTTGTCCTTGAGGAAGATCCAACTCTAAGTGTTGCTCGAGTTGAAGGATGACAGGAAGTGCACGTTATGCCTATTGCAAGCTTGATTCATGGTTAAGAGGTAGAACATGTAGTTGGACACCTAAAAGTGAACCTAGGGTTCCTAGGCCTAAGAGGGGAAGTGGTATACCTAATGCTCATGACGAGAATTAAGTTGCTATAGTCTCGAGCATGGTACTCCTCATGTATAAAGGAAAAGGGAAACCCCTTAAGTTTAAAGTATGTTTGATGAACCCCTCACAGCTCAGTGATGACATGGGAAGGTATGACCTGGATCTAATGTTGAGGAATAAGAACCCGGATGACCTAGCCTGGTTTAGTGGCCTGCTTGTGCCTTAATATCTTATTAGGGTTAAGCATATGGATGTAAATCGTAGACCTAAGGGTGTTTGTGACCTTGTTACCGAGAGATAGTTTTCCTCCCATCCTGGGAGAAGGACCCCTTTGGTAGGGTGTATGTTAGTTTTGTTAGTAACCTAAAGAGGTCTCATGGGATCTTGAGAAGCTAAGTGAAAAGTACATGGTATGAGAATGAACATGTAGACCCATAGATATCCATCTCTAAGTGCATATGGATGTGTTACCATGGAGGTAACCGGTATGGGGCTTGACCAAGGTAGGTAGGTTTCCATGATCCCTATGAAAGGATGAAAGTAAGCCCATGAATGAAGAGAGAGAGAGAGAGAGATGATGAAGACTTGGGTAAGGTTCTAAGTGAACATGTACTATAATGAAAAATCTTAAGTCTATCCTAGGGTCAGGTAGGGATAAGACTGATGAAAGTAGGACTTGCCTAATTCCCCAGTTGCACATGACCATAGGGTCGGGAGGTAACAGCTATCATTGTCTGAGGACCATGGGTTAGGAGATTGATCACCTTCATGAACTCATGGGACCCAAAGGGCAGATGAGTAGGGCACTCTTGATGCATGAGGGAAGAGGGATGACCCCAAAAGTGTCGGCACCCTATAGACCTAGAGGAGATGACCACGGGATGTGTGTAAACCTCAGTAGGTTCAAGACTAGTTTGATATCATGATGTCTGAGTCATACGTGGCACGTTGCAACTTAGATTTAAAAGTGTACTGGCAAGGTGGGATGTACCATCTCTACTCTTGGAACAGGAAGAATTTTGTATTTGGACTGCAGCCAAATGCTTATTTCCTCTTGTTATGAGCGTGAGAGATAGGACATTATGAATGCCACACACCAAGGATAAGAGATGATGTAGGTTGGAACGTTGCCACGAGAAATAGGAATAGAGAAGATAACCTACCTTGGTAAAGTGAAAGATACCTGGATGGTTCGCAAACACTAAGAGGAAGGAGGTAGTCACCTTACGAGGATGATTTTATCATGAGCCATGTAGAACTTACAAGTTATACAAGGTTGAGTACCAGAAAATTAGCTCAAAAGTGTTCTCAATGAATTTAGACTTAGAGTTTGAGAGGAGATGATAAGTGGAATACATGGAAGTGTATGTCTTCAATGATTACCTAAGACCTAAGGATGTGAAGTGGTAATGGATGCTCTGGTTGAGATACATCTGACTTGTTTGACTAGAAGCTAGAAGAGGTTGTTTGGCTAACCCTAAGTTTGGAAAGGAGGGGTGTTTGGATAACACTCAGATGTAACAAGATACGTTGAAAAGTTAAGGTTGTTTGGTTAGCCAGTTTAGTCCTTGATATGATGAACGGATGGTGGTAGAACCTCAAGTGCACTTCTTTGGAAAAGAAGGTGATGAAACCCCAATAGAATGGTTTAGGGTTTTTGAGGTATTGATCTTGAAGAATAATGACATACAGGAAATCATGTTTGAAGATCACCATACACCGTGGTACTACCAAGATAATATGTGACAGTAGTATTTTAGATGCCTAAGATGAGGTTGCACGTGATATGTTGCCATGCAAGTAAAGGACGAACCCCAGTAACCCAGTGTATCGATATAGAGGACAAAAGAGTCCCTAAAGGGGAATGGGAGCTCAACACTATGGATGTTGTGATAGGTCTCCCCTAGGCCAAGGAAGGTCGAAATGCAATATGGGTTATGGTAGGTCGCCTTACCTAGATGACATAAGAAAGAAAGAGTTCTGTCAGGGAACATATTTGGTTGAACTACCCCTGAGAGAGATGGTTCAACTACACCATGAAGCGAGTTCAAAGATTCTTGAGTTTGACCTAAAGGTTCGCTTCCAAAAGGTGGAAGTAGGTACATGAAGAACTCAATGATAGTTTATCACCGCAAACTAATGGTTAATATAATCCAGACTAAAGGGTCTGATGAGAGAATATGTGCTCGTTCAGGGTGATAGCTAGAGACAGTTCTTGTCCTATGAAAGATGTGACAATGACCACCATAGCCAGTGTCGGGTTTTATAAGAAGCTTTGTAAGGGAGGTTGTGTCGGTCACCCCTTCAGTAAGGTGATGTTGGTGAAAGGACCACATGATGGTTAGAAAAGGGACCACAGTGTGTGTAGATGAAGTCGCTTTGATCATGTAATGGCTGAAAGGAGCCTAGAGATGACGAAAGTCATGAGAAGATGCAAAGTAGACTGACAGGCAGTCCACTGTGGGAGAATGTGTGACATGAAAATCCGACCCCTGCGAGTTATGACTAAGAGAGCTGAGTCCCCGACGCATGGGTTCTTTTGACCTGGTTTGGTGGAGAAGGTTAAGTTTGACCTTACCCCTCAGGATAAAGTAATATGTGATGAGTTCCATGTGTCCAGTTTAGAGCACTATGTGAGGTACCCCGACCATGTGCTGAGCAATGAACCTAGTGAGCCCCAAGGGAGGCTGACATGGCCTGAGTCGCCTGTGCAGTTTATGGACGCCGGGATGAAAAGAACTCAGAGAAAAGAATATGTGATGATAAAGGTTCTGTAGAAGTGCCATGTGTATGGTAAAGCCACATAGGGGCCAATGATGGACATGGAAAAGTCCTATCCTGAATTGTTTGTTTGCTTGCTTGAATTTTGAGGACAAAATTCCTATAAGAGGGGAAGGATGTTACAACCCCAAATTTTGGGTTCATTCAGTGAGAAATGTAATTTCTCATATTAAAGATATTTGAACAAATAATGATATAATTTTCTTCAAATAAATGGATTTCGTTTACAATAGCCTTGATGTTTGTGTTGTGGGCTTTATCGGCTATTGGGCCCAATAACAAGGAAATAACAAGGAAATTCAATTAGTAAATGGATGATTGAATTTTGAAGAAAAGAAATATGTAGAAACCTCTAGAAGGCACATCCAAAGAGGATTTCGTGACTCTTGGGTTCCTTGGGTACCAAGGAGTCCAAGGTTGCAAAAAGAAAACAATAAGAAAAGAAAAGATTTATTAAGTATTTCTTTATTAAGAAATAAATTGAAAATAATGATAAAATGTGGAAAATGAGTGGAAAGAGGCATAAATGAGATCCATTGGTGAAATTTCGTATCCATGAGGTTGCTAATATTAAAGGAAATGCCAATAAGGAAAATAAAAGAGAAATAAAGAGAAATCCTCAAAAAGAAATATTTTAATAAGAAATACACATGATAATGTGAAATAATGCATATCGATGCATCTAGAAGGATAATAAGTATCCTTAAAAAGTAATTTCGAAATAATATAGTTTCTTGAGGTACAAGGAGCCCCAATGAAGGAAGAGGAAAGAGAAAATACCAAAACTTGCAAAATAAAAGATAATATGATACTTTATTAATGATTTTGGTGGAATTATGAAAAAGGAAGTAATTTGCATTAAAAGAAAATAGAAATTCGTTCTAATGGATTAAAAGGCAAGTATAAATGAGGATAAGGGTGAAGATTTTTGTATTTCTATATAACCAAGAAATATGGAATATTAGAGAGAGAAGAGAGAGAAGGTTTGCTTCTCATTGAAGGATTTGTTTTCCTTTTTGAAAAAGGGGTTGTTTGCTTCGTGGGCAGACATCCCAGGGCGTCCTACAACTCCCCTATAAAAGGGGTAACACCTTTGGCCAAATCCAAGATGAACCCTTGCCCTCTCTCTCTCCTTCTTCTTCCTTTTCCGTCCAAAACCCTAAACATGGGGGTTAGTGTAACCTAGAGCGATGTGGAGATGTGAATGAGAGCTTGAAGGGGGGACGATGCTCCCAGGCCCCTAGAGAAGAAGCCCAGCCATCGTCCCTGGACCCTAGGAGCAGCATGACCTCACAGAACGGCCTACAACGCGGTCGCAGTTGCAGGTCGTGTGAGGGAGGGTCGGCCGTTCTGTCCATGAACTAGAGGTACCCGGAGGTGCGTGAAGGCACGACGGGGTCAGAGGGAGGTTTTCCGGTGAGTTTGGGGCCTGGAGGTGGAGGAAACGAGCCCACGCACATATGCAGATCGCGGCTAGGGCGGCACGGCTAGGGCTGCGTGAGGTTGAAGGAGGCAAAGGCCGCGTTGGACGAAATTGCCCCTCCGCGGGCTGAATGCACAGGAACTTAAGTGAGGGTATATTGGTCATTCTGTTATATTTCCAAATCCACACGTTGCATGGACTGAGATGACGTGGCGCAATCTCATTGACTGCGGTAAGTGATTTATTGCAAAAATCATATCTAGCAAATCGTAACTCGGATAGACATAAATAATATATGAATTTTGATCAGGAGAACAAGAGGAATCCAATAAAAATAGTTTTATAGCCTAAATCTGATCATAGTTCGAAATGTAGTGCAAATTATCATCTTTAATGAATTAAAGGTTAAGAAACCCTATTTTGAAATAAATAAAGTATTTAATAGGGTTTAATGGATCATTAGAGTTGATATTAACCTGTTAAATGCAAAAAGGTACATTATGTTCAAAAAGGAAGAACTTTGCACGTGATTAGTCTAATTTGGAGTTTATGTGCATACATATACGTGAAATGTGAAAAGTACATAAAGTTATCATCTTTAATGATTTAACTAAGGAAAAACCCTTAGATTTGATGATAGATGATTCAAGCTGATATTAACCTATTGTTAATAAAAGAGAAAATAGGATTTAAAAAGATGATCTTTTTATAAAATTGGCTTAATTTAGGGTTTCGTGCACGAATATGCATTAATGAGCTTGAAAACCCTAATTTAGGCGAATATGAAATTTAAATGTTTTAATTGTTCAAATCCATGAATAAATAGGGATATGATGATCCTAAGTCAATTTGGGTATAAAAGACTATTAAAATGGGTAGTGGAGCAATTAAGGTTCGTATAAATGGAAAAGAGTATTTTAGGGTTTGTTAACCTAAAAGGGATAAAGTTTGAGAAATAAATCTAAGAAACCCTAATGAATATTAATGAAACCTTAATGCGGATTAGAAACCCTAGAAAGAGAATCCAAGTCAATAAGTAGATTCTTGATAAAGTGAGTAATAAAAAGGGTACATATTCTTTTCAGGAATTATGTGATTACTTGCTTGGATCTGTTGATTGGCTTGATTGTATATACATGAAGTATGTGTTAAATAATCTGCATGACTCATCAAATCAGGTATGTGGTTACGCTTATGAATAATCACTCTAGTTTCATTGTGATTCCCGAAGTTTTAATCGGTTCCTTGAAAATAAATGTTGGATGTTTATTTATTTCATGCAACTATAAAGTGACTATGATTATCACTATAAATGTGCATATATAACTGGCTAGATCCGGTTCCACCTCTGTTGCTTTGAAAAGGCTAAAAAAGGGGGTAATCCTAGAGCAAGGTCTAGGTTACCGAGAGTTAGAAATGGGGCTACCTATGTGTTGTGTCATGAGACTCATTAGCCCGCCATGAGTTAAGGAGTGGGCTACTTACGAGTAGTGCCATGTGACTCAACCCTAGAAATTGGTTCACTTATAGGTGGATCATGAGGGGTTTAATGGGGACAACACAGAGGATAGGGTACCCTTCGATCGCAGAGTTATATTTAAAATGTAACCTTGATTGTTAAATGATTAATTGAATGATGATGTTGTTATCATAGTTGCACGTTTCGTTTCCCCCACATACCAGCTTCGGCTGACCGACGTTTTGTTTGTTAGTGTTTTAGGTACAAGCCAAAAGGACAAATAGTAAATCATCATATTGTGAAATACTTGAAGTTAAATACAAGGAGGACTAGTTAGAGTAGAATTCTTAAGTGGATTGTAGTTTAGAGATCCAAGTTTTCAAAGAGGTATGCAAAAATTTATTTTCTTACAACTTTCAGTATAGTATGTTAAAATTTGATAATTATTTTTGGTTAATTGTCGAACCTTTGATCCGGAAGTTATGGGTGCGGCTTCGACCTCTCGGTCTCCCTTAATTGGGGGTTATCGGGAGGAGGGGTCGTAACACATATGGAGCTGTGAAACTCCAAGGCAAAGATGACAACTTCAAAGTGAATGGACAATGTTGTAAGCATTGTTCTTATGGAGATGAAGTGGACAAGGGAGCCTCTTGCTCCCTCCAAAATGTTTGAAGGAATTGAACAGACTCACTCCAGACTCTAAATGGAGGACCTTGTGGGAGTTGACCCCACATTAGGATAGATTTCTTTTAATGTTCTTTGAGTCAAAAACACTCTTTAATTTCATCAATAAGCCTGTCATGGATGAATGTAATAATTTAGACTTGATTGCCATCATAACTATCTTTATTTTGTACTGGCTGACTGTTATTTTCTACAAAAATTCCAAAATGCACGATGTGTCTTTATTTGACATGATGTGCACCTCAACAGAAAATATACTGTAATCAGGATATATCTCCAAGTACACGGTGTGTTTTTGCCAACACACCGTGTTCTATTCATGAATATGTTTCTGAAAACTAACACGACGCACATTTACTCGATGCATGCCGTGCACCTGGAGAGTTGCAGAAGATAGAAACTTTTTGGAAAATTGCACGTCGTGCACTTATTCACACACGTCGTGCACTTGTTCATGCACGTCGGGCACCTAGAGCTACAAATGTGCAAATATGTTATTGGAATCTTATACGGCGTGCATTTAAATGATGCACGATGTGCGTCTATCTATCAACTGAGCAGCAAGTGTTTCTGTAAACTCGCACGACGTGCATCCATACATGCACGCCGTGCATCTGGGCAAAAAGTCAGGTCTAGAAGGTGAATTTAAAGAAGAACATGTCATGCATACCTAATACACGCTATGCAGCTGGTCGTAAAGGTGGTTTGAAAAGAAGAAATTAAAGAGGAACATGTCGTGCATGTTAAGTGCATGACGTGTCTTTTTTCCTCATAAAGTCAGGACAAAAGAGAGGGGTGTACGACCTAATTTCTCACTTGAGAAAATAGTCTTGCAAGAGCAAAAGAAAGAAAGTAGATGTGCCCTCAGTAGCACCGCCACCTTCCTCCCCGCTCACATCGTGCACGCCGTCACCTCCTCCCGCAAGCCGTGCACATCTGCACACCACCACACCTCCACCGACCGCCGCCATCTCGGCCTCTGCTTTCTCCAGCTCCGCGAGCACCCTACCACCACCACCCTAAGTAGCTGACAGCAACACCGACGACAACCACCGCAGTGACGCCGACAGCTTCCACCCTTTCGGCTCCGTCTACCACACCGCCCAGCCACTGCCAAAGCGCACCTCCGCTGACTCCTCTCCTCTCAGCAAGCACGCCGTCGAGATGCCCAAGCAAGACCCCTCCCTCGCTTGATCTCCCTCGAGCCTCCTTTTCCCCTTAGTTCTTCTCCTCCTAGCGGGCGATTCCGTTTGTGATTCTTTTCTAGACGCACGACATGACTTCAAGGTGCACACCGTG
The DNA here is from genome assembly GCA_963693085.1 of Alisma plantago-aquatica. Classification (NCBI taxonomy): domain Eukaryota; kingdom Viridiplantae; phylum Streptophyta; class Magnoliopsida; order Alismatales; family Alismataceae; genus Alisma; species Alisma plantago-aquatica. The sequence goes on from OY856414.1 coordinate 365,533,107, forward strand.
CACTCTACAGTTAAGGCTGAAGGTGATTTCTCAAGTGCACGATGTGATCAATCTCTACACGCCGTGCGTTTTATCTGATAATCCATGACACCAATCAAGAGAGGTTCGGGAAGACACCATGGTGGATCTTCATCTTCCACGACACCTTCTGAATCACCAGCTTTTGTACCCTCCACTCAATTCCGAGTCACCCCGGAGGAGGATGCAGATTACCAATTTCTCATCACTAGGTGGGTTCTACCTTCCCGCTATGTTTGTGAAGAAACACATGACAAGTTGGGTTTCAAGACTGAGGTAATGGGGTATCTTCGGTTTTTAGGCCTCCATCTACTCTGTACTAGAGTCACAAAGACCTATCCCTGCCTTGTATATGAATTTTTAACCACCTTTAAGGAGGAAGACGACCCCCAAAACTGCCATGAGACCTATCTAAAGATCATTTTTCGTCTTCTAAACAAATGCTTTTCTATGGATCTTCGCCAGTTTTGTGCTTTGCTTGGGTGCAACTATGGAGGCTATACTGATTATCCACCCGCTTTCCATAGTGACACGTTTTGGTCTAAAATTACTAGTAAACTGGTGCACAAGGCTAGGAATGCACGAGCTTCATCACTCCATAATCCATTTTCAGAGTTGTGCATCGCCTTCTAAGCACATGTCCCTTTGCCAAAAATGAAACTCAAGGGGTCGTGGGAAAAACCGACCTTTTCTTCTTGTGGTGCATGGTAAAAAATGAGAAAATCAGTTCTGGTTACTACATTGTAAACAAACTTCTAGAAGCCAAAAAGAAGAAGCAAAGAGAGGCAGGGGATATCATGTGTGGTTGGTTGATTACTATGCTTGCAATGCAGATAGGGTTAGATGCGACTACCTTAGAACCTGCACCGAGAAAAACCTTATAGACATCAATTATCTTATTTCTTGTGACCTAATATCAAGGCATGGTGATAGCACCAGAAAGTTCAAGGTTTTTATCACAAAGAAATAGTTCATTGTCATCCTCGATGCAACCCGCAATGACCTCAGCAACAAAGCAAGTTGGAAGGTGGAGTTACAACTCGAGGACGAAATGGAGACACCCACCCATGGCGCCAGCAACTCTACAGCTGCATCTACACCAGTAGCTACAACACCACTTCCACCCTCCACTAGTACTCAGACGAAGTATGCTTGGGTGATGCCTGATGTGAGGCATCTTTACAGTTATGTTCAACATCGGTTTGACCACATCGATGACCGTTTGGACTAGATGGGCATGCAGTACACTATGATGTACGACATGGTCACCCGGATGGACGCTTGGCATATCTCTCAAGGCCATTACTCCGTCCCACCGCCGTATCAGTCACCGCCATCACAACAGCCTAAGTTTCCACCACCAGAGTTCGCATAGTAGCCACTAGAGTTTCCACCATAGCAGCCCCAATTTCCCCAACAACATGATTCCCTAGACCAGCCCATGGACATTCCAGATCTCGGTAGCCAGTTTTTCCTGGATCAGGGCAGTGGCCCTCCTTTTTGATATTTGATCCATGACAGGTACCCAATTGTGAACTCCTTAGGTTTGATTGACACAGTAAGGACACTGCTGACTTCAAGCTTGGGGGGGCAAAACTTGCCGGTATTTGTAGTTTTCATTCAGTTTTTCTTTAATTGAGTCAGTTGTGTCAGTTGTTTTCCATTTTATTCCATGTTTTATTTCCTTGATGGTAAAGTTAATATGATTTGAGGCTATCTTATTAGAATGAAACCCCCTTGTATGTTTGAATTATTCCGTCCTTTATGTTTCTTGGATACATGAAAAGAAAAATCAAGAGCATGTATGAATGAAATGGAAATTGGAAATCCCCATGTACATGATTTTGCCTTGTGTTTGTTGTTGAAATCTCAAAATCTTTTTACATATTTGCTTAGTCAAAATATATAACAGTTCCATTTTTGAGTGAATGAATCAACTTTACAACATTTAATAGAATATGGGATACTATTGCCAAAACTTTAGTGCATTTACAATAAATTTTTCAGTGAAAATTTTACAAAACAAGGACTGAAATCTTGTTACCTTAACATTCTTATTGACTCTTTGGTGTTGAATAATGAATTGTGCTATCCTTTGTTCACCCTTACCCAATAAAAGATGGAAAATGGCCCACATATCATGATATCCTAGTGTGATTCCGATCTAGCAATGATGGTTAGGTGATATGAATATCAAAAGAGGGTAAAAACAACACCCAACTGGCCTTCCACGTGAGCATAAGCCTAAATTAGCAGCCGAATGCTGAAAACCCAAAAGTTTCCATCATTATATCCTTGAGAAAAAGAGTAAAACTAAGTTTTTTTAATGTTAGCACTGATTTCATCATCTTACATCCATACTAGATGAAAATTTTGTAATGTGCATGCACTGATTGTTTGGATTGATTATCCAAATTCTATTTAGTGTTGTCTAGTTGATCATTTCGCTTGATTTGGAACTAACCTTGCTGAACTTAATTTCTCTATCTTGGATGTTGAAAATTTGAGATGATAACAATGAACACAAGCACAATGTACTTGATTGGTTGAGCTAATTGCATATCTCATTTTCATTTAATCCATACATGAGCTTGTTTACTCTTTCTCTTTGATTGTATCATTGTTCTTTTTGCTTGAGGACAAGTAATAGTTCAAGCTTAGGGGGATTTGTTGTGTGATTTCTACATCATCTTTTCACATGCTATCACACACATTTGGTTCAGTCTGATACTATTTAGCCTCTTTTCATATTACTTTTGCTTTCCTTTTGTTACTTTACTTATCGCATAACTTGCATGGCAGATATGCTCCAAATAAAACTGAATTGCAGAGTTTAATTCTACTGAAACAGCAGAATGCATGGTGTGTAGGATGAACACACGACGTGCAAGATTTTAGAAGAATTTCCATTTCACCCAGACAGCAAAATGCATGGCGTGTTCGAGCCTTGAGCATAGCGTGCACGTTTTCAGAAAAGTGCATAAAAGCAAATGCACGGTGTGCACTTGAATGCACAACGTGCACATGGAGCGTCTAGCTAACCAAAAATCTTCTGGAAAGTCACACAGCATGCATTCCTTCAGCGCATGCCATGCACAGTACATTGTGGAGCAACTGTCAAAGCTTTTGCACGTCGTGCACTCTAGACGCATGTCGTGTCTTTGGCAGTTTCAACATTTTGAAAAATATGAGTTTTTGTTTAAAGCGAAGAGGGAACTTAATGGGAGGTTATCACTGGTCATAATTCAAAATTTTCTCATCCCAGGGCAAGTCTAGAGAAGGGGGGCGATTTTGAGGAGAAAGGAGGTGGTTTCTTGCCAAAGGAGCCCAATCTCTTCTTCTTCTCTTCTCCATTATCTTCTCCAAGGTGCAGCCAAGCTTCCCCAACTTCGTGCAGCTTCTCGGGAGAGGAGCCAGTTCGTTTTGGAGAAGCTAAAGGAGGATAATTTCGTCCCCAAGCTGAAATTCCTCCTTCTTGTGGTTACATCTTCAGATCTTTTTGTTTTTCCTCCTCTAGACCATGTTAAAACCTGAATTTACTAGAGCAAATATGCAAAGCATGATTATGGACGAGTAATTCCCTTTTCTTGGGCATGGGAGAGTAGCTCCTATGTTATAGCATGTATGGAACAAGTAAATTTCGTACTAAATACTTTGTTGCTTGTTTTTCTACCATAGAAGTACCGGTCCTATCTTTTCTTGCATGTATTGTTGGTCACTTTACGTGCATGTGTTATGCTTTCTTACTTGATCTGAAAAGATAGGTAGGAATGCATGGTGGTGCTCTTCTTGGAAACTCTTTTTCTACCAAGAGAGTGGAGATAAATGAGTTGAGGAATAGGTTGTGATCAAAAATGAAATTTATGCATGAGAATGTGACTTTGAGTTGAGATCGTTGCACTTGCACCGGGAGGTGAAGTGCAACACAACCTTTCCTTTGAAACAAGTGCTTATGTATGTTTAGATTTTCGTGTTCCTATGATGTGCTATGATATGTGAGTGAAATTCTAATGTCCAAGATCCATTAATTTTTGAATCTAAACCCTTTTAGTAATCTTTTTATTGCTTGTTTAAATCTGAATTTCTACAATTAGATAAACATTACCATCCTTTTTAAACTGATCTAGATTGTTGAACTTTAGTGTTGTTGTGCTCAATCAATTACTTAAGCTCCTTGTGTTCGATCTCGACTATACTACCTCGGTATACTTGCAGAGATTGGTTAAGTTGGGTAAACTTTCCTTATTAGGATTGAAATTCGTTAGTGTAAACAACCAACAATATCTCCTTGTGGTTGGATGGGTAAGTCCTTTGATGGTCTATTGCTTAAAATCTCTTTGGTGATAATATAGAGAAAAACACTTGCAAAGTCCTAAAGGTTGACCTCTCTAGGTAGTGGATTGACTCACTTCTAATTTGAAGTGTGGAACCACTCTACATCCCTTTGTCAAGTCCTTACTATCAATCTCTCTCATCCTTGCTATGCTTGTTAGATAGGACTTCAAATTGCCATTTATCGATTGCTCCAATTAGATATAATTTGAAGGTCTAATCTGTTTTGTGAGAAATTGTGTAGCTCTATTCACCCCCCACTCTAGAGCCCTTAGATCCAACAAATGGTATCAGTACCAAGGATCTTCTCCAACAATCTCCCATGAGATGAGAAGATGGGTGATAACTTACTTGGTTCTCTCAACCTAAAGGGAGGCTTCTCTACGCGGCCTCCGATCTTTGATGGCACCAACTTTCTCTATTGGAAGAGGTGTATGTAGTTCTATATTCAAGGGATGAATTTTTACATGTGGAAGGTGATGGCCACACCTTACAAGGAGCCAACTAGGGTTGTTGCAAAATGGAGTGAAGCTGCTCTTAAGGATCCTCAACTCAATGCCAAATCCATTAGCATCCTCTATGCATCCCTCACCCCTACGGAGTTCAACTGGATCTTATCTTGGGAGACCACCTATGAGATGTGGGACAAGTTGTGCATCACCTATGAAGGAACCAAGAAAGTCAAGGAGGCAAAGATCTAAATGTTGAACAACCCGCTTGAGAACTTCAAGATGGGTAAGAAAGAAGGCATTGTGAAGATGTATTCAAGGCTCAATGTCATCATCAATGGGCTAGCTGTATTGGGAAACACTTTGGATAGAGGTGTAATCAACTCCAAGATCTTGAGGACTCTACCAAAGAGATAGGAATTAAAGGTCACTTCCATTGAAGAAGTGAGGATCCTTGGTGACATCCCAACTGAAGAACTCATTGACAATTTTCAAGCCCATGAGCCTAGACTTGACAAGCAAGAAGAAGAATCCAAGTAAGAAGAGAAGGAAGCCAAGAAGATCAAAGATAGTGCTTTCAAGGCACAAGTGGAGGTTGTCATCCTTCAACAACAACTTGCTTGTCGGACTTCTCCCTCCTCCTCTAGTAAAGATGAAGGCCCTAGTGAGCATGAAGCTCACTAGATCAAGGGCAAGCACTTCAAGAGAAAGCAAGCCTCCTCCTCCTCTACTCCGAGATGCTACAAGTGTGGTCAAAAGGGGCACTACAAGAGTGAATGACCAAAGTCAAGAAAGTCTCACCATAAGAGAATCTCAAGGAAAGAAGAGGACTACAAGAAGGAGAGCAAACACAAGAGGAAGGATAAGAGACACAAGAATGCAGCTCATGCTATGAAGAAGATGGAGAGTGCTACCTTACTCTCATGGCCTCTATAAGTGAAGATATTGGTGAGGAAAAAGATAGATGGATTGTTGATAGTGGCTGCACAAAGCACATGACCGATGACATAAGACATTTCAACAAATTCACAAAGAAGAAAGGAGGATCTGTCACCTTTGGAGACAACATGAAAGGTAAAGTCAAAGGTGAGGGTGATGTAGGTGAATCTTTATGCATCAAGAATGTTCTTTTTGTGGATGGCCTACATCATAATTTAATAAGTGTTAGTCAACTTTGTGATAATGGTTACCTTGTGCTATTTACTTCTTTTGAATGCTTGATTATAGATTCCCTCACCTACCAAGTTATATATAAGGGAACTAGAAGTGGTAATCTTTATGTTATTGCTCTTATCTCTATTAAGCTTGTGGTTGGTAGATGCCTAGTAGTCAACTCAAATGATATTTCTCTTTTCCATCGCCTGCTTGGTCATGTAAATATACATCAATTAAAGAAGTTGAGCAAAAAGGACTTAGTCAAGGGATTTCCTAAATTAGATTTTGAAAAGGATGAGGAATGCCAACCTTGTACACAAGGAAAGAAAACCAAGTCCTCCTTCAAATCCAAATGAGTTCTTAGCACTAAGATAGATCTTGAGCTTCTTCATATTGATCTATTTGGACCAATGCAATCACTTCATGGTTCCAAGTATTGCCTTGTTATTGTTGATGATTTCTCTAGATATACTTGGACCTTCTTTCTCATTTCCAAGAGTTATACACTTGATGTTTTCTTGAGTTTTTGTAAATGAGTTGAGAATGAAGCTTCTTCTCGGATTGTATCCATCTGTAGTGACCATGGGGGAGAATTTGAAAATGAGCTTTTTGAGCATTTTTGTCAAAAATTGGGTTATGCACACAACTTTTCTTCACCTTGAACACCTCAACAAAATTGAGTTGTAGAGAGGAAGAATAGGTCTTTACATGAGATGGCTAGGACCATGCTTCTAGAGTATGATACTCCTAAGAATTTTTGGGTTGAAACTGTCAGTACCTCTTATTTTGTGCAAAACCGTGTTTTTACTCATCCTTCACTTAAGAAAACCCCCTATAAGCTATGGCGTGGTAGGAAACTTTCTATCGAGTATTTATACATTTTCAGATGTCCTTGTTTTATTTTGAATACAAAAGATTCTCTTGACAAGCTTGATCCAAAATCATACAAGGCTTTCTTTCTTGGCTATAGCACTACTAGCAAGGCTTAAAGAGTTTTTAATGTTGATCTTGCTGAGGTAGAAGAATTTATTAATGTAAAGTTTATTGAGACTAACCCCTCTATTCCCAAAGATATTGTTCCAAATGATGATGTTGCAGGTGAAGTAATTCCTATCCTTAAAGAACTCAACATCACCCAAAAGGGAAAAGAGGTGGCTGCTCAAGAAGAAGACAAAGATGATGAAAAGAAGGATCCAACCCCTCAGTTTGCAAAGAATCATCCAAAGGAGCTGATTTTAGGTGATCCATTTGAAAGAGTGAAGACGCGGGTTGCATTCAAAAAAGAACAAGCCAACAACGCCTTCATCTCACAACTAGAGCTTAAAGATGTCAAGAAAGCTCTTAGGGATGAAGAATGAATCCTAGCTATGCAAGAGGAGCTGGATCAATTTGAAAAAAATAAAGTTTGGACCCATGTGCCAAGACCAAGTGATAGAAAGATCATTGGCACAAAATGGGTCTACCGCAACAAGTTAGAGGAAAGCGACAAAGTGGTAAGGGACAAAGCAAGGTTAGTGGCTCAAGGCTACAACCAACAGGAAGGTATTGACTTTGATGAAACATATGCACCTGTAGCTAGACTTGAGTCCATTTGTATGTTGCTTTCCCTTGCTACTTACAAAAACTTTCTTTTGTATCAAATGGATGTTAAAAGTGCGTTTTTGAATGGTATAATTGAGGAGGAAGTGTACGTTGTACAACCTCCGGGCTTTGAGCATGATAGTCTACCTAACCATGTTTATTTGTTGCAAAAAGCTCTCTATGGATTCAAACAAGAACCAATGGCTTGGTATGAGAAATTTAAGAACTTTTTGTTAGATCATGGTTATATCATGGGCAAAGTGGATTCTACCTTGTTTCTACAACACACTTCTAACAATTTTCTTATCATTCAAATATATGTTGATGATATCATTTTTGGCGGAACTAACCTTGATCTTTGTAAAGAATTTAGTGATCTTATGTAGAGTGAATTCGAGACGAGTATGATGGGTGAACTCACATTCTTCCTCATCTTTCAAATCAAACAAACAAAAGATGAGAACTTCATCAACCAAGGTAAGTACGCAAGTGAACTACTTAAGCACTTTGGGATGGAGAACACCAAGCTCATGGACACACCCATGTCAAACACTGCCAAACTTGATAAAGATGAAGAAGGTGAGAAGGTAGATGATAAGCTCTATAGAGGTATGATTGGAAGTTTATTTTACTTAACTGCCTTTAGACCTGACATAATGTTTAGTGTTGGCTTGTGTGTTAGATTTCAATCAAATCCTAAAAAAATATCATCTTATAGATGTTAAGAGGATTTTAAGGCACTTAGCCAAAACTCCAAATTTTGGTCTATGGTATCCCAAGTCAAGGGACTTTACTCTTACTACCTATAGTGATGTCGATTATGCAGGTTGCTTGATTGATAAAAAGTGCACAAGTGGCGCTTGTTTCCTCCCAAGACCATGCTTGGTGTCTTGGTTCTCCAAGAAACAGATCATCATGGCATTATCAACCACCAAAGCTGAATACATTGCATCTGGGAGTTGTTGTGCCCATGTCCTATGGATGAAGCAAATGCTCCAAGACTTTAACATTCATTTTGATGCTTCTCCTATCTATTGTGATAATACTAGTGCAATTAACTTGTCTTACAATCCTATATTGCATAGTAGAGCTAAACATATAGAGGTTCACCATCACTTTCTTCATGATTACATTGCCAAGAAGGATATTTATATCATGCATGTGGACACGGAAAATCAGCTGGCAGACATTTTCACTAAACCTCTAGCTAGAGAGAAATTTAACTTTATTAGATTAAAATTGCTTATAACTACTTTGAATAAATCTGATATGCCTTTTAGCTACTTGTCATCTATCCTATATGTTTTGCATCTATCTTGATCATCTTTGCTTGCTAATATGCTCAAAATCGGTTTTTCATGTTCTTTTTGCCTTGTTTTTCTCTTACTTTTGGGTATTTTTCACAAATGCATGTTTTATCACAAAATAATACCCAATGATGAGTGATATGTGCCTAAGTATGTTCAATATACATAATGGACTTGAAAAATAAATTTAATTAGCACTCAAATGGTTAGAAATTAAGTTTGATAGTTTTAGGTCAGGTTGACCATCGGTCGAGTTTCCCCAGGACAAACTCGACCGATCCATGGCCGAGAGTTTTTTTAAAAGGGCCAATCGATCGAGTTTCTGACTTCACAGAACTCGACCGATCTCCGGGATGGAGCTCAATTAAGTTGGGTTCGGCCGATTATTCTCCCTCTCAACTAGAGAAAAGTTGACCGATTCCACTCTCTTTAGCCCTAAGCTCTCAACCCTCGACCTTCCCTTCCCTTACCTAGCCCTAATCCGACCTAGGGAGACCTTCCCCATTGCTAAACCTAGGTGAGTGAACATTTTTGGTGGTGTGTTTGGTTTTTTTAATCTATTTTTCATCTCCATTTCGCCTCCATGGCTTCAAATAGAAGGAAGAGAGCCTCCCCTAGCAGTGCACCATACTCCTTCTCATCTTGTCCTTGATTCCCTTTGATGAGACCTTCTTTGTCTCAAATGAGGTTGTTAATTGGTATAAGGGTCTTCTTCCATGGAGTCCTTTTCCATTTAGAGCCCTCTTTGAGCCTAGCCCTAGATGCCAAGATGTCATCAATCAAGTGGCAATGTTGCTCCAATTTCATCACCTATCCACCCTAGGTGTCGAGCGTGAGTGCTTTCACAATTCTATGACAAGCACAAAAGCCATTCACGAATTCTACACAAATTTGTGTTGGAATTATGACTCCCTTGTACCCCCTCCTAATACTCAAGTTATCCTTACTTCTATGATAGCCGGGAAGAAGTTCCAAATCTCATATGATATCCTGAACATCTTTTTGTCAGGTACTGATGAGAATGACTCCTGGCGTAAGGATTATGGTGAGTATTTTGACATGCTTGACCCTGAAGGTTTCTATAAGAAATATGAGATCACCCTTCCTGACATCTATCGTTACTTGAAGAAACTTGAGGTTCCCTATAATAAGAAGAGAACCCTACCCTCCTCCTCCTCCTTAGATCTCAAGAAGCGTATATTATCCCTAGTGGTCAACTGCAACATCCACCCCAAGAAAAACCAAACGAATATTGTAGAGAACACTGCGGTGATAATGTACTACATCTTAGAGAATGTCATAGTCAAGTGGTATAGATACATCCTTCATCACATGACTTGCTTCAAATCAGGCAAGAACACCCATGGAACCCATCCTCCATATCCTGCCTTGATATGTGGTCTTTTTCAGTTTGCCACTGAGAAATCACTCTTCCATGATTTCCACTACAGACCTGCCCAGAAGGGAGTGTGTATTAGTGATACCACTATCCAGAAATCCATGCCTATCCTTTCCACCACCACACCTGGTGCTTCACCCTCTGCCTCTACCTCAGCTGCACCTGCCTCTACCTCAACCTGAGCTCCTCCTCCACCTACCCGACCTAGCTGTGCCTCGTTTCATGTGTCTAATGAAGCTCCTCCTCCTCCTCTACCTACTCGACCTAGCCATGCCTCGTTTTGTGTGTCTAATGAAGCCCTCATGGGTTATATGATACACCAATAAGCATACAACCTCCAGGTCCAGGAGCACCTACATCATGATTTATGTTCAATCATGTCTAACATGAACTTATCATGTACACACCCATACCCCGCCTACCAGCCATACCCAGCTAGTGATTATGCATCCTTTGCATACCATCACTTCTACCCTACCCCTCCATCTGCACCTTCACCTTCCGCTATTGCTCCCACACCCTCTGCTGCTTGTGGACCTACTCTAGTCATCTTGCCTCTACCTACTGGCCCCTTGGCCACTCTGCTTGCTAGTCTTGGCAATTCTGTTCCTTCCTTCCCTCAGGCCAATGAGCTCTATGCTCTTGGTATGACTTGGGATGAGCATAATCTCATTGTCCCGATCATAGTTTTGGTCCTTCTATTGATGAGGAGATGCCATACCATGCTGATGAGGAGACTGCTGATGTTGATGAGGCTGCTGATGATGGTGATGATGATGGTGCTGCATTTGATGATGGTGATGGCTCTGGTGGTTCCAGTGATGACTCTGGTGATGAAGGTGATGTTGATGCACCTTCAGATGGAGATGATAACTACAAGCCTGATGTTGAGGATGATGATGATGTAGATATAGATAACTTAGACGTTTAGATGTTCTTCATTTTTAGTCTAGTTTGTTGATCATATATATCTTTCTAGGCTATTTTGTATTAGAAACATCTGGGCACATGATCTGAGTTATACTATTTTATCTTTAGCTTTCATCGCTTTTTACTTGTAATTGTTTTATGAGAACTTGCATCATGGGTTGTAATCTATTTTATGTGCACTCTTACGCTTTGATCTGTTATATCTTATGAGTTGGTGCCATGTTTCACCATATTTTGATTATGACTTAGCATGTTTAGTTCTCTCGTCTCTATTTGATGTATGTGTTGAGATTGCATGTTTTGGATATATGCTTGGTTGTGTTTGGATAAGACCTTGTTTTTATGCTCTTCTACCCCCTTCCTTTTTGATAATGTCAAAAGGGGGAGAGAATTTCAATGTCTTGAAACTCAACCATATTGTGTTTACTGCCTATGTGATCCTTTTCTTGTTCTTTATATGCTTTATCATGTGACTTGCTAAAGGACCATATAGTACATGTATGTTATATTAATTTGTGTAGATAGAATAACTATGCAGGTTAAAGTAAGCATAGATTGAGGGGGAGCAATTTACTTTGTAAAAATCTTAAATCCCCCTAATTCACAAGGCAAAGGTATAATTTCAACATCTTTTCAATATGTTTGAGGAATGGTTTGTCATTGTTAAAAAGGGGGAGAATATTGACCTAAAGGTTATACATTGTCCATATTTTGATAATGACTTAACCATTCCATTCATATGTATCTAATATGTGTATTCAAGATTGATTTTAGGCTTTAGGTACATGAAAAGGATCAAATTACACAAGCCCTAGCTTGTCAAAGTTCAAGTTAAATGCAATGCAAGTGTGCTAATAAGGAAATCACTTCAAACGGCCTTAGAAGAATTTTGTAATCACTTGTATTGATGATATGACTTGTAACTAAGATGGGAAAAATATGTGGGACACTTAATACCAAGTTTTAATCACTTTATAGCCAAATTAGAAAATCGATCACAGGCTCTTGATCGGTCGAGTTATAATCTCGACCAATCCTATGGTTGATTTTCTAAAGATGGCCATCGGTCGAGTTGTGCATACATAGAACTCGACCAACTGACTTACTGACCAAATGCAATTTTGGCTAATCGGTCGAGTTCCTTAGAACAAACTCGACTGATAGTTTGAAAATTAGGTTTGTCTTTTAGTCGATCGGTCGAGTTACCTTTATTGAAACTCGACCAAATGTACTATACGAAAAATGCAGAAAAATTGATTATAATCGTTGGTGACTTGTTTAGATGAAAAAAGATCTGTTGCCTTGTGCAAAAATGGCTATATTTCGACCCTAAGTGTTCCCCAACTCAAGGGAGCACCCCCAGCTATAAATAAGACCCCTTGGAGTTCATTCCAAGTTTGTTCATTCACTACATTCAAGGTCCTTGATATAGTTGAGTGTGCTACTACTCCTTGAGACCCTTTCTCTCTCTAGTTTACACTTCATTTCGTGATTTGTGAGTGAGTTATGCATATTGTAAGAGAGCTCCACCCTTGTGCATGTAAATCTCTCATCTCCTACTACTTCCCTATCCCCTTCCTACATGAAGAAAAGTTTGAGCAAGCTCCATCGAGTGAAGAAGGAGATGTTGCTGGTCCTCTTCAAGGTTGATGAAGAGGTGGTGATCTTCTCCAGGTGAAGGAGAAGGCAAAGGTTGAAGATCCAAGAGGATAAGCAAAGTCCTTCAAGGCGGAAGACTTGATCTTGAGTGGGTAAGACCTTGGTGAAGGGTGAAGACTCAAGCTAAGTGGGTAAGCTCCTTGGTAAGGTGGATATCTCCTTGTGGTTGGATGGATAAGTCCTTTGGTGGTCTATTGTTGTAAATCTCTTTGGTGATAATATAGAGAAAAGCACTTGCAAAGTCCTAGAGGTTGACCTCTCTAGGTAGTGGACTGACTCACTTCTAGTTTGAAGTGTGGAACCACTCTACAACCCTTTGTCAAGTTCTTACTCTCAATCTCTCTCATCCTTGCTATGCTTGTTAGATAGGACATCAAATTGCCATTTAGCTATTGCTCCAATTTGATATAATTTGAAGGTCTAATATGTTTTGTGAGAAATTGTGTAGCTCTATTCACCCCCACCTATAGAACCCTTATATCCAACCATTTGAATCTGTTGGTTGGTCAAATTGCAATTAGACCTTCCACTGACCATGCTACAAACTATAATATAGAAGTGTAGTGTTTAATTTTTCATTGTTTATTGGTAACTATGAATGTTGTAAATTTGAACTGAATCTCTAGAACTTTATTTCAGACTACATACTAAATTTTCATAATTCTTGGGGAAGTTTTGGCCTATTCTGATAATGTTTTCAGTAATAGATTTATAACAGAAAAAATCTGCTGAAATTAAAGACAACATAAGGTAGGGCTAATTTGTAATTGTTCCAAGCACCTTAATTTCTCTATATGAGTAACATAATACATTGGTAGATCCCATTTTTGTGATTAATTCTAAAGAAACAAAATTCTTGATGGATATGAAGAGTTAGGGTTTGGATGGAGAAAGAGGTGAGGATTGCAATATAGGGTTTTATCTTCCTAGAAGCGATGAAATATAATAAGTTGTTCTACTTAAGATAGATTTTCTTGGTGATTCTTCTCTAACAAGTATAGAATCCTTCCCTCCTCGAATTGGGTTCAAAATGTTATCAAATCATTGCATTTTCTCACTCTTTCTCTACAATATCCATTCCTATGGTTTTTGATCCAAATGGAAGAAGAAAGTGATGGGTTTCTTGAAGTTTGATCTACATTCAAGAATCTATGTTCTTAGGGTCCGAAATTAAGGTGCTTTACACCTTAGGTGAGTGGGTACTTCTATTTAATAGTATGTTAAGTCTATTAAAATCTTCAGTTCTTTTTATATGTGACAACAAATCCTAGATTTGCCTTTCAGTTCTAGATTTTACAAGATAATTTAGAAATAGATCATTTCCTAATATGATGAATTTTAGATGATGAATTTATATCAGATATGGATATAAATCATCTTGGAGAGAATTCCTAAGTTATTGCAGAAGTTAGAGTAAAGTTCTAAAGCATAGGGTTTTAGGTTATATCTAAACTTGTACTATATAGTTAGTAAAGAACATTGCTGATTTGAATATTATTATTAATTGTTCAATTTTTATTTGATTGTTTAGTACATATACACCAAATATTAATCAGGGATTTAATTATGTTATCAATGTTTCTTTATATCTCAGTAAATAAAATAAAACCCTAGATGAGTAAAAAGGTATGGGGTTTGTAGATAAAAAGAATGAAAATCCACTAAAAATGAGTCATCTGGAAATTTTCATTTTATTTAATTAGTTTATTCTTGATGCATGATAAATTCTTGAATGATATGGAAAACCCTATTTCATTCTCATATGAGGATTTCATATAAAATTTTAAGTGTATGTGAGCTAGTAGAAATAGTCTTTTTACCAATTAAAGATCATCATGATATCTCTACAAATGATATGGAAACCCTAATGCGATTTCATACAAGTCTTTCATATACTAGTTCAGACATATATGAGATAATAAAATAGTCTTGTGATCAACTTTAGCTTATGTTGTAGTAAATTCTTGTATGTAGTTGTGTTATTTGTCAATGAGGAAAATGAAATCATAAGTAAAGGGTAACCAGTAAATCAAGTTTCATTCAATGTTTGTCAGAAAATAAGTTGAGTAGTTCATTAACTCATATTATAGTACATATTACACATACTCTATGAAAAGAACTTGATACAAGGTTAATCTAAAAATTTTGATTAGATGATTGTATAGTAAAATTAAAGAGTGAAATCAACATTAGATGTCCTGAACATCGTAGATTACCTACAAATGTCTGCATTGCAGTAGAGGTTACCCACTAGTAGTGTATAGGAGAAGAAGTCAGAGCGTACCAGATGGGTAAAAGAATCTAGGCCCAACATGGAAGGACTCCTCAAAACACAATGATATCCCAAATAATCAGAGATCCTGGTGATATTCATTTCAATTTAGTACTATTTCAGTTAGGTATCCAATATTTACCAAAGATCCCAGTGGTATCCAGTTCAATTACCACTTAGTGAGTCAGCCCATGTGGAACCACTAGAGTAGAGAGTTTTAGTCAAAGAGCTTTTGAATATTTGCCTAAGTATCTAGGTTTAGAGGAGGAATGTGGTTTATCCAGTCATTGGCATTAGTCGACGGGACTAGACATGGTGAGGCCCATTGTAGATTGGGTATCTAGTTAGTAGACTTAGAGTCTCGAGTCTATTCTAAGTCTTATATGATGAGATATTAGTTTTCTACAATGCATTCACTTGTTATGGTACACTTCATGTGAGTCTAGGTCATAATAAGATGTATACGAGATTAATTAAGTATGTTTAGTCATTGATTTACTCTTTGTAGTTATCTACATTTATGTGTTTGTCAATGACTAGTTTCTTTATAGTTCTTTACTATGCTACTTTAAATTCAGTTGATTCAAATGATATCCTTTAATGATTTAAGTGATTTAAACTAATTCTTATAAGTACTCATTCAGTGTCGAGTAGTTCATCACTCTACTCATGAAAGTTTTTAGGTACACCTTAAGCATATGGAGATCTAATTATAATTTAGAAATCCTACCACAAGTCAGGTATTAGACATATCTAGATGGTCGGTCCCTGTCACTTTAAGTCCTTGTATAGTGTAGAAAGAGTTGTATATGAATAAAGTTGTAATAATGTTTGATCGCAATAGTGTTTGTATTTAATAGTCAAGACAATAATCATGTAATTTTAAAAGATAGTATGGATGTCTTAATCTATTATTTTATGTTTGGAAGCCTAAGTGAGATATCAATATTATGGAAAGAGGAAGGGATTGCTTCTTGATCAAGTTTTATGAAAAGGCAAATATGCTGCAAGATCTCAATGAAGGGCCCTGGTTTGTAGTGATAAAGTTGTTTATTCTCAAGAAATGGGAGATGGGGGAGCCATTAGAGAAGGAAAAGTTATCTAAAATTCATGTTTTGGTGAATCTCCCAAATCTTCCACTGGAATTTTGAGAGGAGGAAATATTTAGTTTGATCGACAATCTCCTTGGGAAATTGATAAGATCTGACTTCCTTACCCATAGTCTCAAGAGTCTTGAGTATGCAAGAATTTAGGTTCTGAGTGCTAGCTTGTCGAATTTTCCTACTGTAATTTGTCTCTACAGTAATGAAGATTATATTGATAATATTTCTTTTGAGGTCCCGTATGAATGGAAGCCTAACAAATATTTGAAATGTGGTTTCTTTGGTCACGAATCCAATATCTAATCAGTGGTTGTTTATATAGTCGACCAGTCTATTCTTATATTTGATCAGCCTATTCTCGTCACTGAGAAAGATGCCTATAATCTTGCTTGATTGAGTTGTATTGAAGGTGAGTCTCATGAACCTTCCTATGTAGTGACAATGTCTTCAGTCTTTGAACCTTTGATGGAAATTTGTGTGGCTATCCTGGATAGTTCCTCTATTGTGGTATCTGAAACTCCTTTAATCCCAGTTGGGAGCAACGAAGATGTTGTCCTCTCTTTGAATATTGAAGATGGATTTACTATTGTTACATGTAAGTCTAAGTCTCCACCTAAATTCCAGCAAAAGAATGGTACTTCGTATAAGAGGTATCCAGTGAACAATCAATTAATTTCTCCCAATAGATTTGAGAATTTAAATAACTTCAGTGAATGCAAAGTTTGTGTCATCACTGGAAGAAGTAGAACTCATCTCCACCTTAGTCATAATGTTAATGGATAGTTTATACATGCTTTCTTGGAATGTTTGTGGCCTAAATAGGTCAAAACATCAGAGTTAGGTGAGTCAAAGTATTGTGAATTATAAGGTTCCTATTGCTATTCTTCTTGAAACTAAACTTAGGAAGAAGAGAATGTCTAAAAGTATGAATAGATTTTGGCCTAAAGCTGAGTGGATATCTAATCTTGAAGATCAGACACTTGGGAAAATTGTTATATGTTGGGGTCCTAGTCTTATCTCAGTCTCCTTTAATAACTTCTCTGATCAGTGTATCAATGTTGAAGTCAATTTCAAAGGTATTGATTTCTTTCTTTCTACTGTCTTTGGTCATAATGACAATGTCAAGAAAGATCTCATTTATGATACTCTTGTTGATTTTCATGATAGTATTCTTAATGGTATATGTTGTATAGTTGGTGATTTCAATGCAGTAAGAATAACATTTGAATGACATCGTAGATTTAATCCTTCTACAAAGTCTATGATAGACTTCAATAATTTTGTTCTCAATAGAATTTGGTTGAACTCAACTTGAAGGGAGCAATGTTCACTTGGGACAACATACAGAAGGGGGAGAACCTTACTCTTTTAAAAGTTGATAGAGTTTTTTAAAATGTTAATTTTCTAATGACTTCCCCAGTATTTGGGGTGAGATTTTGCCTAGCATCTATAGATATCATAGACAAATTCTTATCCATGGTGCACTTCTAAAGCAAATAAAAGTACTCCTTTTCATTTTATTAATGCATGGAACTCTCATAGTGACTTTTTGGGAGTTGTTAAGAATGTCTAGATAAAAGAGGTTGAGGGAAATCCCATGTATAAAGTTTGATGTAAACTCAGAGCTATGAAAGTCACCCTCATTAAGTGGAATAAAGACGTTGTTGGAAATATTAGTGATAATGCAAAGATTAAAGAGCTTGATGCTTTAGATGCTTTACGTTCTACTAATAAGAATCCTAATGACCTTGACTTGAGAAGTATTGCCAATTTTAAAAGAAATGAGGCCATGGAGGCTATTGAAGTAGAAGAATCCTTTTAGAAATAAAAGTTAAGGATCCAATTGCTTGCTCTTGGATACATGAATTCGAAATATTTGTTATACTTCTCTACAAACTAGGAGAGTCGAGAATCTATTAACTACCTTGACATTAATGGTAATGTGAATTTCAATGAAGAAGATATCAATAAATGTATTATGGATGGATACCCTAATTTATTCAAGAGATGTGATTCTATTCATTCTAGATATCTAGATGGTATTGATCTCCCTGGACTAGATGAGCATCATATTGCTCTCATGTGTCAGGTTGGTGACTAAAGAGGAAATAAAAAAAATTGTCTTTGATGTTGATATTGATAAAAGCCCTAACCCTGATGGATTTAATGCCTATTTTTATAAGACTTTTTGGGAAATCATTGGTTAGGATGTTTTCAAAGATATATTAAATATTTTTTGCCAATGGTAAAATGCTCAAAGAGATAAATTGTACTTTCATGACTATAATTCCTGTAGTGAAAAAAGCCTCTAGCATCAAAGAGTGACACCCTATACTTCTTTGTAACATTCTGTAAAAGATTATTTCTAAAATTCTTTCGAATAGAAATTAGATTATTATTCTCTCTCTTGTCAATGTAAGTCAACATGCTTTTGTTAAAGGAAGAAGTATCAATGAAGTGATTCTCCTATCTAATGAGCTCATCAGTGATTTCAATAAGAAAAGTGGGAAAGGAAAATTGTGTATGCATACTAACCTTATGAAAGCTTATGATTCCATAAGTTGGGATTTTATCTTCTATATGCTTAGAAGAATGAAGTTCCCTTTTTTCTAGTCAAACTGGCCTTGGGAAATCTTGTCTACTATTAACCTCCAGGTCCTCATTGATGGTGTTCCTTCTCAAGCTTTCAAGCCATATAAGGGTATAAGGTAGGGAGTTCCTATTGCCCCATATTTGTTCATCCTTTCCATGACTAGCTTCTCTACCATTTTTGACAATGCTATTAAGAAAAATAAGATCACTCCCGTGTTAGCATCTAAAGAAGTATATATCTCTCACATCATATTTGTGTATGATGTCCATGTCTTTATAGAGGCATCTGAGAATAGTGCATCTAACATTAGAAATTGTTTGGAGGACTTTGGAAGATCTTTAGGTTTGAGAATTAGCCAAGAGAAAAGTGTTCATTTTTGTAGTGGTGCGATGTTGATGGATGAAGGATGCCTGAGATTATTGGCATTTCTTATAAATATCTTCCAAGTAAATATTTGTGTCTTCCTTTCTTCCATGGTAGACTACTTAAATCTCTCTATCGGCTATATGTGACAAGATTAAAGGCAGACTGGAATGTTGGAAAACTGGAGTTTTATCTACTGCTGGTAGAATGTAGTCGATTAAAACTATTTTGTCCTCATTTTACATTTACTAGAGTAAAATCTTCCCTCTTCTTGAATCTACTTGTGATTTTACTGATAAAATGCATAGAGATTTTCTTTGGGGAGAAGCTGTTCTAAGTTCTAACTAAAAAAATCATCCTAGCTCTTGGAAAATTGTTTCTCTACCAAAGAAAGATGGAGGACGGGGTCTCCTTAGTGCCCATGATATTATCAAATGTGGTCATATTAAGAATTTTTGGAAGTTCATCTCATAATAAATCTATGCGGGTCAAGTGGATACATGACATATACCTTAATTAGACTCATTTTGGTCAGTAACCAATACTTAAAAGGACTTATGGTTTTGGAAACATCTTATTAATATAAGAGATACTATCAAGCAACATATATCCTTATGTATTGGTAATGGAGAGCTACCCTTTTGAGGAAGGACCCATGGTTTATAGGGGAAACATTTCTAACTGATATTATTTCTAATTCGCTCCCTGGAATTTGGAGGCGGTGTAATGGCTAAGGTCAGTTCTAATTATCCAAGATGGGGATTGGTTTATCAAAGATTCAAGCTTAATGAACCTATCAGAATTGTTTTTAAGTCTTGTCCTAAACCCTCATGCGGGGTAGATTGTGTTCTTTTCAAAGGGGTGACTATTACTAGGAACAAGGATATTCTTTCTCTTATTAGACCCATTGTAAACTTCATCCCTGGTCAGATTGGCTTTACAGTTGGTCCAACCCAAGAAAGTATATGGTCAATGGTTGGAAGATATGCCATAATAGGCTTTTGACGCATGATGTTCTTCAAAGCAGGGGCTTATCATCACCTCTAGGTGTTTTTATGTAAGGAAGATTTTAATTGTTAATACTCAACTTTTGTTTTCTCTTTGCTAAGAAGGCATGCTTTATTGCTAAAGTACATTTGGGTATGCAAGATTTGTTACTAAATTCAATTCACCTTCAAGACTATACTTCTCTTGCCATCCTTTATTACATTTGGAAAGAGAGAAACTATAGATATTTCAAAGACAAGAAGGAGAAATCTTGAAAAGTTTGGGATAGTATGCATCGAGAAGTTACTACTTTTTTCAAAGTAACTAGACTGTTCACCTATATATCTGTATATAGTTTTACATGACTTTGTACATACCTCTATTCTCCCTCCTTCATTCACTTCTTTTTCCATATGAATAAAAAGGGCCCCCACACTTTCTAATTAAAAGAAAACATAAAGGTTTTATTTCTCAGACAAGGTTGATTCATGTAATTGGTTTTAATATACCACTCAAGTTTTAGATAGAGAAACAAAGTATAAGAGTGGTGTTTGGTTTAGTTGAACTCATGTTATGCCCTAATTTTATGATCTATCAATGACTGTGGAATCCGGGTTTGATAATGTCCACTAGTAGATGTAGGTTCCCACATTGGGAATTTAGTGAACCACTATAATTTTTGTCTTTGTGATTTCTTTCTTTCTTTTTTGTTGATTTTCAACATTCATATTCATATTGGATTACTCGATCTCACACTTCTATATGTCTACAACATACTCATTGGACCTTGTTGTTCGAGTCTACCATTACAACCACAACCCAACAAGTGGTATCAAAGTGATTTCTACCATTGAATATCCACTATGACATCAAAGTAAAATATTGAGAAGTTCAATCACTTGAAGTGCTTCTCTCTCTAGAAATTCAAATGCAAATATTGTCTCATGTATGGAGTTAACGAAACTCTTCTCCTAAAGCAAAACAAATTAGAATGCATGACAGATGACAGGCAGGCAGAGATTGGTCAAAAGGTTCATACATGCATGTTCCTCTACTGATGAAGTCCTCTGTGAAGTCGTAAACTAGACTCTATCAAAGAGATGAAGTTCAATCACTTTGCATGAAGAAGTCGGTTTCCAATGAGCTTACAATAAAGAAGTGCTTTTTTATGTTTCACATGGAATAAGGTGGCTCCTTGACGCTTTTCTCAATGAGCTCAATTAAATCATCCACAACCTTAGGAAGATACGTGTCAATATTAAGGATAAGGATGAAGTATTTTTTTTGTACTCTTCCACTATCTTACAAGAATCTCCATGATATGATGATATTGTGGGAGTGAAACAATTATGGTTTGTATTATTTAATCTATTGTATCTTTTTGAATATGTTTTCTAGTTTGTAATATTGAGTAGTTTCTCATTTTTTGGTAGGATACTCCTGTAATATAATAAAGAAAATATGATTTGTTCTTAATTATTGATTTTCCAGTTAATTAGTTTATTAGCATAAAGTAGAAGTAGAATGTGCTAGAGTTAGTTGTTGGACATGTAAAATAATAACTTCTAGTCTTCTTAAGTTTAATGTGTACAATAAATTGTTGATACATGTTTATTTAGCTAGAATGGGAATCTTCCACTTGCTTGGGCTTATATGAGTGTCATGTTGGTTATTTAAAATATTTTAAGTATAATGTCATTGGCATGAGAGATTGTGCTAAAGGATGTGTCAATAGAAATAATTTAGATTAGATATCTACATGTACTCACCATCTTGTCTGGGATTACATTGAGTAAAAGACATACAATATATGCATGATTAGTATAAACCCACTACACTCAACCAAAAAGTTCTATTTGTTGTACACAATTTGCATATGTGAAGACAATGATATTTCGTAGGCTACCAGAAGAAAATGGGAGCCTTTTATTGATATGGTTGGGTCATAAATGAAAAGTGATCATTCGAAAGTGTATTATTCATGTCTTCTATGCTCTCACTAACATTAAAAAGTGTTTCTCACTACATGCCTCCACCCACATACAACAAAGCTATATAAGAGTGAAGTGATTAAGAACATGGAAAGGTTGTCCAACTACCTTTCTAGGCATGTAGTGGGATTTAAGGTGCATTTTCTGATTCCTAGAACATATCTATCTCATATCTAGAACTTACGAGACTCTTTTAAATTGCTTAGTCAAGGCTACATATTTTTCCTTTTGAGATTCTCTAACCAACTAGATCTAGAAGATGCTTTGGAAGGAGGTGTTTGTCTTGTTAAAGAAAACCCAACATCCTAATGAAATGGAAGCCATGTGATATTTTTTCAAAGTTTATACTATTGGACCTTCCTTTTGGGATCAAATTTCATGATTTGCCTAATGAGTTAATGGATAGGAAGACGTTTGAAAGAAATGGATGCCTAATCAATCAACCCCTAAGAACTGATAGGTTAGATAAGGATGAGAAGAGGCCAGAATCACAAGGATGCATGTTTTGGTGGCAGTAGACTCGATTTTCCCACCTCCATGGACCTCGCCAGTGATGAAGGGGACACACATATAGTTAAATTTAAATATGAATGATTGCTAAAAAATGCCTCATTTGTAATCTATTTGGGCATGATGGTTTCAGTAAAAATAAAAGGTGGCATGTGTAGTCAAGAAATCAGAAGGAAAGCCTAATCATAAGGCTTATCATGAGTATGTGGCAAAGAACGATAAAGAAGTTAGTGAATATGAAACTGAGAAACTTGTTGTGGCTCAGGATTCCTTTGATGATGATACTTCTAGTCAATCTACCGAAGGCAAGAAAGAAGATCACAGTCTAGAATGGGATGGTATTTCTCCTTCTAAAGTTGTTGATGGAAAGGTGGTGGACTTGACAACAACTAATTATGTTGAAAAAATTGTACAAACAATCTATAATTTATTTTGAGTTTCAAAATTCTAACGGAAGAAGAAAACTACAACTAGAGGACAAAAGAAAACTAATGAATATTCACACAATTCAGCTAGTCTCTCTAACAAATATTATGGACTATATATTGAATCTGAGCTCAACCAAGCATTGGGTGGAAAAACTACTAAAACCCAAAAGTTGGTATATTTTTGTTGGAAGGATGTGGACAATATATCACTTTTAGGATGGCTTATAGGTGTGATGCCTCAAACCATTTACTGGTATGTTGAGTGGTACCTCTGAATGAAGGTTCAAATATATGTATCCAAATCGAATGGATTATGTATGGTTACAAATCAAGTCTACTAAATCAGGCGGCTAAGAAGTTTTTCACATATGTACAAGATTTTGCAATAATTCTCACAAAATGTCAATATGATATAAACAAAGTGCATTCTTATATAAAAAATGGTATATTTGTGTTCTTATACCCTCTGCAAATATCAAGTATGACATCATTTTTTATAATATAAAAAATATTACAAGAGCATAGATTCAATAATATTTTACGGATGCTCCAATGGCCATATAGTCTACTTGAACCCAAGTTGGATGCAATCTTTCCCCTACTAGTAAGCTTATATGCATTCATACTGGGATTGGTTGTTGATCTCTATTAACTAGAAAGTTTTTACTTACTATGATATTAGATGGAAATCTAGTATTGTAGACTACTCAAAGAAAAGATGGACTTTGTGTGCATATGGTTGGATCATGACAATAATCAATGACTCATAAGATATATTTCAAAGTCTACCTCCACACACATCTAATAAGGTGATATGAAATGTATAGGGAAGCATAAGCCTAAAGGTAGATGTATCTCCTAAACTAATTGTAGTTCAACATCAACAATGAGCTCATTCATATAGTCCAACCACAATATTGTTTTAAGAATATATATCTAATGACACCTCATTATATTTTCACCAACCATTTAGTTTGTATGAATCTACAATTGCATACAAATTTGCTATAGTTTGTCGTTTGATCTCTACTTTGCATCTAAAGCGCTTGAAAGGGACACATGAAGTTGGTTCGACCCTTGGGACATGGTTATGAAGGCCTAGATATCTCGATAGAAGCTGTGAGCCTAGTAGAAATCAACAACCCATTTGTCTTCATAGAATAATAGAAACCATTGACTGTGATGACATTAACATAACTCAACCACATACACTTTTAGAATATAAGATCAGTTGGCTGCATTAACCTACGGTTCTATACAACTTTGCTAGGGCTGGCCATTGATCTCAATTTTCAACCAAATCTCTTGGAAGGGTTTCTCCAATCTCGAAAATTATTGTTCGAAAAGCAATTAGACACGTTCCATGTGTAAACTCTCCGATCTCCACTCTGACACATCAGAGTGTTGACGATAATGATAGTCGGATTTGTAGACAAACCTAGACCTCGTCACTACAACCAAGTCCTAAACTTCCTACAAAGCCTAATCTCAGATCGTGCTTCAAGCCAAAACCAACCTAGATGTTGAAAACCCAACAAAAACCAATGACCCGTGTACATCTTGGAATAATAATAGGAAACAACTAAAATAGAACATCATATTATCAAAACTAGTATGAAAGACCAGCCAACAGGTGCTGGTTGTGTCCATACTAGGAAACTTCATCATGTCAAAGATTACACAAGTCTCCTCTTTCAAAGTTGACTATGAATGGTTCAATCGATTGTCAACAAATAATCAAGTAATTTTATTGGTCATCTCTAATATACAAGAACTGCTATGATGCCCACAAGTAATAAAGTCAAACGCGTACAACTTTAAACGAGTTATGGTCTGAGTACTAGTGAGAAACGGGTGTAAAAAAACCTTCATCACGCCCCCTGACCATTGCTTTGTTTTGAACATACGAAATATCTTCAACCATTTCATCTGAATCTGAGCATTGATGTGACGATCGAAGGGGTTGTAGACATCACTAATTTTCCACATTAGTAAATAAGCATGTGATCGGGATTCCAAAATTTCATTTATTAAATCCGTATACCACGCCCGTATTTTATTCTCGGAGTTGCAGCTACGGGTCAAATACTATTTCGCCGCGTGCTCGGTGCTCCGACGAAAGGGAAAAAAAAATGCTTGAGCGAACACAAGAAGAGTTGGTGACAAAGCACAGGCACAGCAGTCCACAGCAGCAGCTGCTGCTTTAAATATTAGCTTTCGCGTTTGTTCCCCTGACCGAGCGAGCGATTCATCATTCAGCGATACCACCTAGAATTATTGATTAGTAGCTCACCTCAGATCGCAGAGGTTCCACCACTCCTCCGCCATCCCTACTCATCGCCAACAACACCATTACCCGCCCCCAGAAACCTCGTCCCTCTTTTTAAACCTCCCTGTTTGAGCTGCAAGACTACAACTTTGCGGGACACTGCTTGCTTCCGCCACAGGCTTGCTGTTGAGCTGCGCGCGCGGAGATGCTCTCAGCTCAGTCGTCCCTGCTCCAAGCGGCCAGGGTCTCTTCTCCCCTGGTCGCTCCGCGGGCGGCCACTGCTAGCAATGGACTGGGGCTGATCCCGGGAACCCGGCTGGCCTCGAGGAGGTCAACTGCTGGGAGCCGGAGGCGCGGCGCCGTGCAGCCTGTGCGGGCGGTGATGAACAAGGAGGAGCTTAGCACGGCCACTAGCAGTAAAGTAGTACCAACCGAGCAGCAGCGCTCCTTAGACGCGCCGTCGTCTTCGTCCTCGGGCTACGTGCCTGTCCAGGCTGTAGTGACCATTCGGCAGAAGATGAAGGAGAGCTTGGCGGAGAAGGCCGAGGAGCAGTGGGAGTCTTTTCTCACGGGGATCGGGAAAGGCCTCGTCGTCCAGCTCGTCAGCGAGGACGTCGACCCTGGTGAGCAAGTTGACCTCGACCACCACCGCAAGTTTGCTTCTTTTAATTTGTTCTAGTGACACGCTGACAAAAACCGTTAGCTTATCTTGATTAATCACATAGATCAGGAAATTAGGCTCCATCTCTTCGTCTTTTTCTTTATTCTGTTAGTAGTTTTGGCTCGGATCGATCTGTGCTTGCTAGGATACAAATCCAGCTGTATGGGTATTTCTTTATGTTTAGGCCTTAGGGGCGTCTTGTGCTTCACTGTATTTAGTGCTGCCTGTCGGGACCGCGGGCACAAAACTCATCTGACACCAGCCATGTCAACCTTGTTTTCGAGTTCATGGATGGATCTCGCCAGAGGCGTGTTGATGTCAAGTGTCGTTGACTATCATCCTGCTTCTTTCTTCTCCTTAATTCGGTCCAACAATAGTTATGGCACACAAATAAGCAGTTTTCCGGCCGATTGACTAAATTTTACCGGCCTTGGGGCCCGTTCCTGCAGCGACCAACAAGCCAAAGCGGAGCTCGGAAACGGCGGTGCGGGGATGGCTGCCCAAGGAGTCGAGCCACCCTTACATCTCCGAGTATGCCGCCGACTTCCAAGTCCCGGCGGGGTTCGGCCGCCCGGGGGCCGTGGTTGTCACCAACCTCCACAAGAAGGAGATATACTTGGTTCAAGTGGTGGTGCACTTCGACGAAGACCACATCTTCTTCCCGGCCAACTCGTGGATCCACTCCCGGTTCGACAACCCGGAGAGCAGGATCATATTCTCCAACAAGGTAGGTACATATGATTAATTGTACTGCCATTTTGATCGAGTTTCAGCTAGCTTCACCTGACATGACCTTTGCTTGTTCTGTTTTAGGCATACCTGCCGTCCCAGACTCCCGAGGGCCTCAAGGACCTGAGGAGCAAAGATCTAGCGAGCCTCCGCGGGAACGGCAAAGACGAGCGGAAGAAGTTCGACAGAATCTACGACTACGCCACCTACAACGACCTAGGCAACCCGGACAAGGACAGCGACCTCGCCCGCCCGGTGCTCGGCGGAAAGGTCAGGCCGTACCCGAGGCGGTGCCGGACAGGGCGGCCTCCGACGAAATCAGATCCTTACTCCGAGAGCCGTATCGAGAAGCCCAACCCGGTGTACGTCCCTCGGGACGAGACGTTCGAGGAGGTCAAGCAGGCGGCTTTCTCCGCTGGGGCACTCAAGGCCCTGATGCACAACCTGATCCCTGGTCTGGTCGCCGCCTTGTCCAGGACGGATTCTCACTTCAAGTGCTTCACCGAGATCGACGAGCTGTACAAGGCTGGGGTACTGATCAACCACAACGGGGAGATCAAGCAAGGGCAGGGTGGACTGCCGAACGTGTTCAAGGCTATGAGGGATATCGGGCAGACCGTCATGAAATACGACATGCCTTCTATAATCTCAAGTATGTTTCGTAATCTACTGCGTTCTTCGAAGACGATGATTACTCGTCGGATACTGCTAGCTGGTTTCTGACGTTGTTTATGCTGTTTGGTTTCCTGCAGGAGATCGGTTTTCCTGGCTCCGCGACAGCGAGTTCGCCCGCCAGACGCTCGCCGGAGTCAACCCCGTCAACATCGAGAGATTGAATGTCCGGATATGATCTTCTTAGCATCCCTCACTGGTTTCTTGTTTGTGCCATTCCTAGGCTGATTGATAAACTCCTTTGGGTTGCAGGAATTCCCGATTATGAGCAAGCTAGACCCTGCGGTCTATGGCTCCCCTGAATCGGCTCTAACCAAAGACATCATAGAGGCGCAGCTTGGTGGGAAAAGCGTCGAACAGGTACAGATGAATTAATTACCTGGTGTACAACTACAAACTCAGGAAAGCAATTGGTTGTGCTTTCTTTCTTTCAAAGTTCGGATGCCAATCGCAGTACATTTCTTTACTCACTGGGCTCGCTGCCTGTCATCTCTCCTCCTTGCTTACCAGGCGATCTCGGAGAACAGATTATTCATCGTCGACTACCACGACATGCTCCTGCCGTACATCAAGAAGATCAACATCCAAAAGGACCGCAAGGGGTACGCCTCCAGGACCGTGCTCTACCTGCCGGACTCGGGAGTCCTCAGGCCCGTCGCCATCGAGCTCAGCCTGCCGCCCACGCCATCCTCCAAGAGGAACAAGAAGGTCTACACACACGGCCATGACGCCACCACCACCTGGATATGGAAGCTGGCCAAGGCGCATGTCTGCTCCAATGATGCCGGGATTCATCAGTTGGTCAACCACTGGTAACGTGCCCTCTTCTTTTGCTAGGCTGCATTCTTACGACTCTACCGGGTGCTTCCCCCTGTTCTTTTTCGGTGTGTTTGTGAATCGAGATCGGTCAACACAAGCATCTAGGGGATGCAAATTAGGTTTTCTTCGCCTCTTGAGTATTTCTTTTCCCAATTACCCTCCTCAAGTCGCCCATATTAACCCCCGCATATGTAAAATTCCTAAAATCCCGTCTTTTGTCCTATACTATTAAACCCCACAACAACTAACATCCGTAATGGAATGAATGTCCTTTTCAATATTTGTTCACCTTTTAACGTTTCCTATTAATGCAAATTTTATTGTATATAAAATAACATAATATATAGCAACTAATATAGTATTAAATAAGTATTAATCAAATATACATCTAATAACACAATTGAAAAATTATATTGTGTTCAAACTAAAGTTCTAATTTTGACAATTCTAAGGTTTTCATACTTTTAATTCATGGGTACGTGAAGCATTCCCATCTTCTTGAATAAAAAAGATCCCAGGTGGAACCTACTTCAAACTCAGTAGAACCGACACCATATGTTTGACAAAAGACTGATATCCATCATAGTTTTGATGACTTGGGGTGGGTTCAGAGACTAAGATTTTGATATGGATTATAAATTTCACATCTTTTACATATTACCATGCCTACTAGATTCAAAAATATATTTCTAAAAGATTTAAATTTATATGGTCTTACATTCTATTAACTCCATTTTTTTTTTAGAATATCTCACCTTGTAAATGACAAGCGTGCCGACTCAAAACTAGCCTGAAAACTATGTTGTTTTTGGGATGGTCAAATAAGGCCTAAGATTTTGAAATGTTATTTGGGCCTCGATCCAGTTTGCAACCTATTTAAAAATATGGTTTCCAACCCACCTACAACCATGGTTACATATCATGATTCTTATTCTTAAGGGTTAGGATGTTTTGCACATGTCGATATGCGTATCCATCTAAGAACCAACTCATACGATTTTTGACACCCATAATAGAATCTTCAACTTAGAATCCACATGATTTACAACAATTAGGATATATATACTTTTCACACAAATGATATCAGATTCAAGCTCAGTTCAAGAAAGATTGATGTCAAACTTTTTTATTTAAACAACATAGTCACCCGTTTTATTCAAAAAAGCCTAGTGTGTTTAATCTACGCATTACCAAGATTATCATTCCCGATTATTATCCAAAATGGAACCCATATATTGAATTAACACTTTAAGAAAATATTGTTACATTAATATTTGAACAATGTGCACCTAATAATGTTTTAGTTGGTAATTTTTATGATATATTACAATACTTTAAGAATTGTGTTTAATTACTACTCATGTATAAACGGGCATAGGTAAAAGTTGTAGGATAACTACTCGCGTAAACAGAAATCAGATGTTGACTTCAGGTCCTTCACTAACATAGCAACATTGCCATGCCACCAGAAGACTGGCTTCTCATCTCTCACCCGTCTCTATCTACAGGGTGAGGACACACGCGGCGGTGGAGGCGTACATCATAGCGGCCCACCGGCAACTGAGCTACATGCACCCAGTGTTCAAGCTGCTACACCCGCACATGCGGTATACAATGGAGATCAACGCGCTGGCTCGGCAGAGCCTCATCAACGGCGGCGGGATCATCGAGTCCTGCTTCAGCCCGGGCAAGTACTCCATGGAGCTCAGCTCCGCCGCATACGCCAGCATGTGGAGGTTCGACATGGAGTCCCTGCCAGCGGATCTCATCAGGAGGTAGCTCATCCAACCTACCCCAATCTAATTTGGCTGGTTTGAACATTCTATTAATATCCTTTCGCGTGTATGTTGGCAATCAGAGGAATGGCCGTGGAGGACCCATCATCACCGCACGGCGTGAAGCTGATCATTGAGGACTATCCCTACGCCGCAGACGGGCTTCTGATCTGGTCGGCCACCAAGGACTGGGTCCACGAATACATCTCCCGGTTCTACCCTGACAACTCGGCAGTGGCTTCCGACGCCGAGCTCCAGGCATGGTGGGACGAGGTCAGGAACAAAGGGCACGCCGACAAGCGCAACGAGCCGTGGTGGCCGACCGTCAAGACCGCGGAGGATCTCGAGCACGTCCTCACCACCATTATCTGGGTGGCGTCTGGCCAGCACGCCGCCCTCAACTTTGGACAGTACCCCTTCGGCGGGTACATGCCCAACCGCCCAACGCTCATGAAGCGGCTCATCCCCGACGACGACGAACCCGAGTACGAGGACTTCTTGGTCGACCCGCAGTATGCGTTGCTCACGTCGCTCCCGACACAGCTTCAGGCCACCAAGGTCATGGCGGTGCAGGACACGTTGTCGACGCACTCACCCGATGAAGAGTACCTTGGTAGCGTCAACGAAGCTCACGCGAACTGGATCAACGATCCGGAGATCATCGGTGCGTATGAGAGGTTCTCGGCGAGGTTGGCCGAGGCGGAGGAGGTGATCCACCGGAGGAACAGGGACAAGCGCTTGCCCAACCGCACTGGCGCCGGCGTGCCTCCTTACGAGCTCCTGCTCCCAACTTCGGGGCCCGGGGTAACGGGCCGAGGGATCCCCAACAGCATATCTATTTGAAGGCTGTTATGTATATGTATAGTAAGCGGAGAAAACTAGCAAGATGTCCTGCCGTGGGCTGAGATGAGGACATTGCAGCCCTTTCACGGAATTCCTTGACGATATCCTGTAACGTAGCCAATATCAGGACGCTTGCTCTGCAAGATAGGATCCAGCTTCGGAATCCATCAGCCTCTAAATATTGTGAGTCATAATTTGCTAGCCAGAAGGAGGGCTCAAATCTATCATTTAGGGCACACACTAATATAAATGGACTTCCAGTTTCCTTTTCAAAAATATTGGCTTCAAATGATCTTTGCCTCCAAAAAAGAATGAAATTATTTTCTTTGTAAGTGTGAAATCTCACAAAAATATTGTAATCATAATCACTATTTGGTGGGAGGTAGTGTGTGGTACAAGAAGTAATCACTACAACAACTAAGGGAAAAAAGAAGAAGACGACGGTGGCAAGGCGTGATGTGCCACATACAAAATGGGTGAAGGAGTGGTAATGTTCATTATCAACAAAATTATGGTGGGTGAGATACCCTTAAACACTCAATAAAAAAAAGATAAATACATTATAAAAACAGTAGTAGGAGCAAAAACCACCACCACCATCGCCTAACAACAACTGGCTGCCTTGACCCGTCAACTTATGCTCGTTCATCGGAAGCCTCAAATAGGGATTCAAAGGAGATAGCTCCTTTGAAGGATTTATCATCCTCCTCCTAAATGATGAAGACCTTGGGACGGGTATGTATGCGTCGAGGTAACAGCACTTATGAAGGAGGGTCCTAGAGGGGAAGAGCATAATTGGTGTAAGTTGCTTTGTGAATTATCAATGGAAAATGTGTTTCACACCAAAGATTCCAAAAGATAGATGTTGCCATGAAGGGTCGGTTCTCTTGCCATATTGTACAATGACACTTTACTATAAAAGATGTGACAATTTGATTATATGAATTAGTAAAACATGCCCACGATCAAAGAAATGTCCCATATATATCTTGTGAAAGTGTAGGTGAAGAAGATGTGAAGCATATTGTCGACATCTTGAAAGCACATATCACAGTGATGTGGGCATGCTAAACCCTTAGAATGCCAATGCGTACAAAAAAGAAGTTCATCACGCACAATTAGCAAGACATGAATGAGTACCCCTGTAAGACCCTGATACACTTAAACGAGATTGCTCAAAACAAAACACGTGATCGATCAATAATTAACCACGTAGTAGGAAAAAGGAATAATTATAACCGATATAACCATCATCAACATGTTCAGAAACATCTATATATGAGCCAAACAAACTGCATAAGAGAATATACAATATCAGGTATTTACATATACATCCAGTGGCCTCAACTTCAACATGTATACAAAAGATATGTCCCACATATACATGCCATATACAAATATCAGTATACTGCCAAAAAATCGAGTCGATGTATACAGATCATCTACAAAACATCCCCTACCCAGACCTGCGAGTACATAGATGACACTAGGACACACTAACTACAAACCAATCTTCTGCTCCTATTGTTCTCCAAGCTGTCCTGCCTCACCTCCATGAACCTGACAGTGTCGCTAATGAGCACCTAAAAAGATGTGGTGACACACGAGGTGAGAACCATGTCCTAGCGAGTGATATAATTCTCAACAATGATTATTGATTATAGCATTTTATTAATTAAACATATTAAGCAAGTTAAGCAGATAGTACTACAACAAGCATGATTAACATGGTATTTAAAGGAATATGTAAGACTACCACTATCTAAATAGTTGACTTCTCTTACCACATTATGTAACAACTAACATAATAAGAAACAAGACAAGGGTTATCAACAAATGTAAATCACATTCAACACTAGCAGATATGCGACACAGCTGGATTACATCATTTATTAAGCCATGGAGAGTTTGATTCATACCACTCAAACTTCCAACTGTCCACTATAAAGTTGCAATCATTTTTGTACAAGATGTAGGAGAGACAAAATCCTAAGTTTTGTCAACATAGGTCAGTCGCAATGACATATCAGTCAAATTGCCTACAACAACATATCAGTCAAGTTGCAATAACATAGTCCATCCTCGGTACATGCCACAACACTATAAAACCATGGTATTAAAAACCATATCATCTGAGGTACAACTGCACCTGTCCTCAATCACATTTCAAGTACATATATCTGAGACATGGCCTCAACCATTCTCAATCTGAGGCATGACCATAGCCACCCCCAATCCTTGGGTTTAGGATGACAAGTATATACTCTCCCTACACCCGCATATACTAAAAAATATACGACTCTGGGCTTTCTTTCTGGAATACCCATTTCACCATCCAACAAGTCCTAACACCAGAATGGTTCTACGACATAGGACACTACATGTGCAACACCCAGATTTTTATATCACATGAGTGGAAGCATTTTTTTTTGGGAGTGTCACAAACATGATAACCATTGCAATAAAAGTAAATGAAACACTTTGTAAAACTGTAAAAATGATTCATACATAGCTTTTTGTCAACATACAACTACATCATGTTTATGCATAAGTTCATAATAAAAAGATGTCAATACTCAGGATCATCTAGGTAGATGGCACCCCACTAGGAAAGCTTGAAAGTCTCTTAGGCCTTTGCTGGTCCCTTTGTTCTTCAATCGCTTCAAACCTGCGGACATCGCGTCCCCAGCCATGTATTGGGGAAAATAGTCGTTAGAGTAAGTGGCATGAGTATTCTAAAATGCACATTACTGAAGAGCTAACAATGTTACAAAATATTATTGGACACTATAAAACTGATAGAAATTGCTGATTAAAATCTAAAAACAGAATATCTCTTGCCTTCTTTAACTCTTATCTTTCTAATCTATCTTTTCTAGAGACCTATACCATGGGTCTCATGACCTACACCAAAGTGTCTAGGTCATACTTATCTCATCTGAATTCCTCTCATCACACTCATGGATGAGATTACAGACATACTCTAATCTAAAGTATATTTTACTTACGATTTTTATCTGTTTGTGGCCACCATTATACAATAAGTTCTCCTCTGTTGACACTGAAGTATCCTTTGTGGTGCAACGCACCCTCTGTTGGCACAACGTGCCCTCTGTTGACACTGAAGTGTCTTCTATGATGCAACACACCCTCTGTTGGCACAACATGCCCTCTGTTGGCATAAATGCCCTCTGTGACACCTGTAGTGTCTGGCGCAACGCACCCTCTGAATCGTCTTGGGACTCTCTGGTGAGGACTTATTATATAATGCATTATGTGAATGTTTCAAATTAATTATCTTAAGTCTATCTTTACTAAACTTTGAATCTGAACTTATCTGAAACTGAGTACTAAACATGTACTAAATTCTAAATCTGAAATATGAATATAAATCTGAATCTGAATCTATATCTGAATCTGAATCTGAATCTATATCTGAATCTGAATCTGAATCTATATCTGAATGTAAACA
This sequence comes from Alisma plantago-aquatica, assembly GCA_963693085.1. Lineage (NCBI taxonomy): Eukaryota > Viridiplantae > Streptophyta > Magnoliopsida > Alismatales > Alismataceae > Alisma > Alisma plantago-aquatica. The sequence continues at coordinate 365,567,424 of OY856414.1, forward strand.
TGTATCTCAATTACTACATAATTGGGATTGGATCTATAACCCATATCGTGTACCTTTATTCAAAATCTGGCTACTCATACAGTGAGTAGTCTAAGTCTGAATCTAAATCTTTTTATTCTTAAGTTCTAAACTGAATTCATTGCTGGATTTGAACATGTATCTCATTATCGGGGTAAACTTTGTTTTAAAACTCTTATTTGGTTAAATTACTTCACTTATACCAATTATATGATAAATAGCTTAGGAAAAAGGACCTGAAATGCTCATAGAATTACTAGGTGTACAAAGTATCTTAAGTCGGGTTCATAAACATATTTTAAGTACAACATATCTAAAAATATGAATTCTGACAAGGTGGTTCAATCCTTGTTAAATATGACGTTACCCTAAACCTTAATATTTGCATAAAAACTTGCATGTTAAACCTTAAATATCAGAATAGAAATCTCATAAAATATTGTTGTGCAACCTAATCATAACTTAATTTGTCATTATCTTATAATGCCATCATAAACTCATTTTACAATACCTTATGATCCCAAACATACTTTTATTAGTACACCATGTCCTAATATTTTCAAATTCATATTCTTACATTGTACTTGTATTCTAGATACTATTTATTCTAAGGAATCTTATTCTTAGATTTCTACATATGTATGAAATCTTAATGGCATGTTTCTACTTGAAATCTTACTACATAACTATGACTATAAATATGAGAAATTCTAATAACATATGTGTACTTACATTCTTCATACAAAGCTATTTGAAATCATCAACTAAGTATGGGTACATTACTGGCATATCTTATCTTGAAATCATATTCATTACTTCCAAACATTTCTAAGAAATCTTATAGGAATATGATTCTTCAACTTTCTCATGGACTTGGTCCATGAGTCACAACTATTTTGAGCAACATATCACTATTTTAGACTTTGGGTATCTACACTTGCATAAAGATAGAAATATGAGAATAATATTGTTTGTAAATTTTAACATTGAAGTCTTAGAACATTAAATGACATAGATCATGAAACTCTTATTAGGAGACATGTAAACATATTGAACATAGACTATGAGTACTCATGTGCATGGACCACTTACCTCTTATACAGATGACATTGATAAGGAAGTCTCAATTCTAAGTTCCATAACTTTAATAACCTGGATATCATCGTAGTGTTATCAGTCCAAGCCTATATTCCCTCTTTCTATTTCTAAATCTCAAAACCCCATCTTCCTAACTACATATACCAACTTAGAGTTCTTATTTAGACTAAACATAACTTTAATCTAAAATCACCATAAAATCTTAGCGTTGAAATAAAACAAAACTCATACTATATAATTAGTATTATCTTTATACTCAAATAAGACATAAATCGTCTTATGCACTAATATGAACATATACTTCATATAATGAGAATAATTATAAAAAATAGTCACATATTGTAAACTTACAGACTCAATCAGGAAATTAAAGTATAATACCATCACATTACTAATATCAGGCCTAATTGGCCATACAAATATCACTTATAATGTCAGGATAATCATTTATTATTCTTTCGTAATGGCTACTCATCTAAAACTAAATACTAATATAATAGCACAAGAAACTTCATCAAATCTCCATAAAAGTATTCATATAATGTTGGAATGATCATGTATTAAAATATCAAGCTATTTAAAAATCATATCATGGGTGAAATACCCAAAATACCCTTATTAGGGTTTACATTAAAAACCTCATTAAAAATTCATATATGAAATATCAGGATCTGAATTAATGTAAACATATCAAAATACACATTCAATAAAATTTGTATGAATTCCTAAAGGCATTTACTATTTTTAATGGGCAAAACATCAAAATCATATAGTTTTGTCTACCCAGAACATAATAAATAGAAGACATCAAAATCATACTCTGGAACTATTTTTATAAGATAGTACACTCAAATATCTTTTCATAGGTATCTTGTTTGTCCCAAACCAAGATATGTAGCTCAAGATATGAATTTTTGAAGTTTACCTAAACTAGGCCAATCTCAGCCGTCGAGATCTGATCTGACGACCATAATCTATTGCGTGTCACATGCTTAGGGCCGGCGCTCCCTCCCTTTCCTTCATCTTCCTATGTGTGTAAACACCCAGAATAGAGGCCACCGTGCCCAGAATTTCCGATGAGCTCGATCTCGCTTCCTTGGCCACGAACTCGCAAGAGAAACCATGCCCCAGCTCCGACCTTGTCTGATCCGCAAGGGCGGCGCTCTCTCCTTGGTTTGGGAAGTTGGGATCAAGGATCCCTCATGGCAAACCTTCACAGATGCCGGCAATGAAACTGCCCAGCTTCTTCTCCTTTTCTCTCTTTCACCAGCCCACAGTCTTGACCAGAACCCTAGCTACGAATCCGTCCAACCCTCGAGGTCTACAAAATTAGGCTTTTATAGCGCTTTGCCTTCCGGATCTTGGGCAACCATACTCTTTGTGGGGGCTCTGTTCCGCCCCCTGTTCTGTTGGGCGTGTCTCTTCAGTCCGATACAGACTGGAGTCGCCCCACCCTTTTTTTATTTTCTTTTTCTCCTTCTTTTTGATAAAACTCCAAACTAAAGAAATATTTATACAAATCATTCTATAGCTCAGTTTGACTTCAAATTTTGGGATAAATACTATAGTATCATCAACTTCACAGGAGAAATATTTTAAGTAAAAACTAGCTGTACAAACACTCCAAATATATATTTTAAATAAAAAAATTATAATTACTAATTTAATCACCTAGGCTACTATATACATCAAAATCATCTGAAATTTCTCCTATCATCTTTTATTCTAATTACTATTCTACTAAAAATATTTTAAGCATTCATTATGATGATGAAATATTAATTCTCAATTTTTACTCCAAGGACCTATTTGTAAAACTTAATTGGTCCAATAGGGCTGGAATTTGAGCACTAGGGTACATGGCCCATCCCTTAGTATTTCAAAGGGTCCATGAGCTTAATTGTATTACAAATCATGAAAATAAGTCTTCAATCAATATAATGTCTCAATTGAAGCTCATGTATAACATGTGATCAATATTTCTTTAGTTACATAACATGAAGACCTAAGCTAGGTCTATGGCGCAAGCCATGAACTGGATTCATCATATTACATATTCGTCACATTATTGTTCATAGGAATAATTCATTTATATTCATATACATCTGACTATAGTCATACACATTTAAGTCATTATGTGTGTATTGGTTGATCAGATGGCTTGTATTACACATTATGTGAACTAAATTACATACCTAGCCATGGTTATGTTCATTGCATCCCCCGGCATACCTTTACTAGAAAACCCCACATTAAAGGCTTACTTTAGCTATGAAATTGAGGATGTTACAATTCTACCCACCTTAAAATAATTTTCATCCTCGAAATTTCTCTAGGCTACTACCTACCTTAGGGTTCTACTTACCTCTTCATTTATTGTAAGACACACTTATGTTCAAACTTTTGCATGAAAAGATATATGTAATGCATTTTCATTAAAAAAAATTGTGAGTATTATCTATTACCTTGGTCTACTTATCAACTCATACTTAGGGTTTGTGAAACTAAACTTGGATTTATACTTAGGGCATCCATCTCAACCTTGTCATGACTTTCTAACATTAGTTGTACTTGACTGTCTAATCTAAGGTCCTTCAGGTAACTCCTACATTCCTAGATATGTGGTGATAAGGCACATACCTTGAGATGTGGGATACTGAGATGCTATCTCTCACTCACCCACTGATACATGTGTCCCATACCACATGGACCAGTAATAAATGAGAGATCCATAAAAGGTCTACTGCTTAAGACATCCCTCTTCAATCCTCAATTGACTGGCCATAAACATTGAGAATGAAGAGGTTATCTCATTAGCTAGGTTTAGGTTGCTACTTTAGATCTAACCTAGGTTGACTTCTGCCTCTAAGATATCTATCTATTCTAAGCTTAAGCCTCTTAATCACTCTAGGTTATGGTATTCTTCTTTTGGAATCTATCCCTAAACCTTGATCTTACCTCTCCACTCTAGGGTGACTATGAGAATCATGTTTGCCTAGTGGCCATTTACCAAATTGCTCTGATATCATATTGTAACACCCATATTTTTATATCACATGAGCGGAAGCATTTTTTTTGGAGTGTCACAAACATGATAACCATTGCAATAAAAATAAATGAAACACTTTGCAAAACTGTAAAACTGATTCATACATAGCTTTTTGTCAACATACAACTACATCGTGTTTATGCATAAGTTCATAATAAAAAGATGTCAATACTCAGGATCATCTGGGTAGATGGCACCCCACTAGGCAAGCTTGAAAGTCTCTTAGGCCTTTGTTGGTCCCTTTGTTCTTCAATCGCTCCAAACCTGCGGACATCGCGTCCCCAGCCATGCATTGGAAAAAATAGTCGTTAGAGTAAGTGGCATGAGTATTCTAAAATGCACATTACTGAAGAGCTGACAATGTTACAAAATATTCTTGGACACTATAAAACTGATAGAAATTGCTGATTAAAATCTGAAAACATAATATCTCTTGACTTCTTTAACTCTTATCTTTCTACTCTATCTTTTCTGGAGACCTATACCATGGGTCTCATGACCTACACCAAAGTGTCTAGGTCATACTTATCTCATCTGAATTCCTCTCATCACACTCATGGATGAGATTACAGACATACTCTAATCTAAAGTATCTTCTACTTACGCTTTTTATCTGTTTGTGGCCACCATTATACAATAAATCCTCCTCTGTTGACACCGAAGTGTCCTTTGTGGTGAAACGCACCCTCTGTTGGCACAACGTGCTCTCTGTTGACACTAAAGTGTCCTCTATGGTGCAACACACCCTCTGTTGGCATAAATGCCCTCTGTGACACCTGTAGTGTCTGGCGCAGTGCGCCCTCTGAATCATCCCGGGACTCTCTGGTGAGGACTTATTATATAATGCATTATGTGAATGTTTCAAATTAATTATCTTAAAGTCTATCTTTACTAAACTTTGAATCTGAACTTATCTGAAACTGAGTACTAAACATGTACTAAATTCTAAATCTGAAATCTGAATCTGAATTTGATTCTATATCTGAATCTGAATCTGAATCTATATATGAATATGAATCTGAATCTATATCTGAATGTAAACATGTATCTCAATTAAACATAATTGGGATTGGGTCTATAACCCATATCATGTACCTTTATTCAAAATCTGGCTACTCATACAATGAGTAGTCTAAGTCTGAATCTAAATCTTTTTATTCTTAAGTTCTAAACTGAATTCATTGCTGGATTTGAACATGTATCTCGTTATCGGGGTAAACTTTGTTTTAAAACTCTTATTTGGTCATATTACTTAACTTATACCAATTATATGATAAATAGCTTAGGAAAAAGGACCTGAAATGCTCATAGAATTACTAGGTATACAAAGTATCTTAAGTCAGGTTCATAAACATATTTTAAGTACAACATATCTAAAAATATGAATTCTGACAAGGTGGTTCAATCCTTCTTGTTAAATATGATGTTACCCTAAACCTTAATATTTGCATAAAAACTTACATGTTAAACCTTAAATATCAGAATAGAAATCTCATAAAATATTGTCTTGCAACCTAATCATAACTTAATTTGTCATTATCTTATAATGCCATCAAAAACTCATTTTATAATACCTTCTGATCCCAAACGTACTTTTATTAGTACACCATGCCCTAATATTTTCAAATTCATATTCTTACATTGTACTTGTATTCTAGATACTATTTATTCTAAGGAATCTAGTTCTTAGATTTCTACATATGTATGAAATCTTAATGGCATGTTTCTACTTGAAATCTTACTACATAACTATGACTATAAATATGAGAAATTCTAATAACATATGTGTACTTACATTATTCATACAAAGCTATTTGAAATCATCAACTAAGTATGGGTACATTACTGGCCTATCTTATCTTGAAATCATATTCATTACTTCCAAACATTTCTAAGAAATCTTATAGGAATATGATTCTTCAACTTTCTCATGGTCCATGAGTCACAACTATTTTGAGCAACATATCACTATTTTAGAGTTTGGGTATCTACACTTGCATAAAGATAGAAATATGAGAATAATATTGTTTGTAAATCTTAACATTGAAGTCTTAGAACATTAAATCACATAGATCATGAAACTCTTATTAGGAGACATGTAAACATATTGAACATAGACTATGATTACTCATGTGCATAGACCACTTACCTTTTATACAGATGACATCGATAAGGAAGTCTCGATTCTAAGTTCCATAACTTTAATAACCTGGTTATCATCGTAGTGTTATCAGTCCAAGCTTATATTCCCTCTTTCTATTTCTAAATCTCAAAACCCCATCTTCCTAACTACATATACCAACTTAGGGTTCTTATTTAGACTAAACCTAACTTTAATCTAAAATCACCATAAAGTCTTAGCGTTGAAATAAAATAAAACTCATACTATATAATTAGTATTATCTTTATACTCAAATAAGACATAAATCGTCTTATGCACTAATATGAACAAATACTTCATATAATGAGAATAATTCTAAAAAATAGTCACATATTATAAACTTACTGACTCAATCAGGAAATTAAAGTAGAATACCATCACATTACTAATATCAGGCCTAATTGGCCATACATATATCACTTATAGTCGCCGGATAATCATTTATTATTCTTTCGTAATGGCTACTCATCTAAAACTAAATACTAATATAATAGCATAAGAAACTTCATCAAATATCCATAAAAGTATTCATATAATGTAGGAATGATCATGTATTAAAATATTAGGCCATTTAAAAATCATATCATGGGTGAAATGCCCAAAATACCCTTATTAGGGTTTACATTAAAAAACTCATTAAAACTTCATATATGAAAGATTAGGATCTGAATTAATGTTAAACATATCAAAATACACATTCGATAAAATTTGTATGAATTTCTAAAGGCGTTTACCATTTTTAATTGGCAAAACATCAAAATCATATAGTTTTGTCTACCCAGAATATAATAAATAGAAGACATCAAAATCATACTCTAGAGCTATTTTTATAAGATAGTACACTCGAATAGCTTTCCATAGGTATCTTGTTTGTCCCAAACCGAGATTTGTAGCTCAGGATATGAATTTTTGAAGTTTACCTAGACTTGGCCAATCTCAGACGTTGAGATCTGATCTGACGACCATAATCTATCACGTGTCACAAGCTTAGGGCCGGCGCTATCTCCCTTTCCCTCATCTTCCTATGTGCATAAACACCCAGAACAGAGGCCACCATGCCCAAAATTTCTGATGAGCTCGATCTCGCTTCCTTGGCCACGAACTCGCAAGAGAAACCATACCCCAGCTCCGGCCTGGTCTGATCTGCAAGGGCGACACTCTCTCCTTGGTTTGGGCAGTCGGGATCAAGGATCCATCATGGCACACCTTCATAGCTGCCAGCAACGGTGCTGCCCAACTTCTTCTTCTTTGCTCTCTTTGACCAGCCCACAGTCTTGACCAGAACCCTAGCTATGAATCCGTCCAACCCTCGAGGTTTATAAAATTAGGCTTTTATAACGCTTTGCCTTCCGGATCTAGGGCAAGCATCCTCTTTGTGGGGGCTCTGTTCCGCCCCCTGTTCTGTTGGGCATGGCTCTTCAGTCTGATACAGACTGGAGTCGCCCCACCTTTTTTTAATTTATTTTTCTCCTTTTTGATAAAACTCCAAACTAAAGAAATATTTATACAAATCATTCTATAGCTCGGTTTGACTTCAAATTTTGGGATAGATACTATATTATCATCAAATTCATAGGAGCAAGATTTTAAGTAAAAACTAGCTATACAAACACTCCAAACATGTCTTTTAAATAAAAATATTATAATTACTAATTTAATCACCTAGGCTACTATAGACATCAAAATCATCTGAAATTTCTCCCATCATCTTTTATTCTAATTACTATTCTACTAAAAATATTTTAAGCATTCATTATAATGATGAAATATTTAATTCTCAATTTGTACTCCAAGGACCTATTTGTAAAACTTAATTGGTCCAATAGGGATGTAATTTGAGCACTAGGGCACATGGCCCATCCCTTAGTATTTCAAAGGGTCCATGAGCTTAATTGTATTACAAATCATGAAAATAAGTCTTCAATCAATATAATTTCTCAATTGATGCTCATGTGTAACATGTGATCAATATTTATTGAGTTACATAACATGACGACCTAAGCTAGGTCTATGGCGCAAGCCATGAATTGGATTCATCATATTACATATTCGTCACATTATTGTTCATAGGAATAATTCATTTATATTCATATACAACTGACTATAATCATACACATTTAAGTCATTATGTGTGTATTGGTTGATCAGATGGCTTGTATTACACATTCTGTGAACTTAATTACATACCTAGCCATGGTTACATTCATTGCATCCCCCGGCATACCTTTACTAGAAAACCCCACATTAAAGGCTTACTTTAGCTATGAAATTGAGGACCCAGGATTTGAGGCCTCAGATAACATGATCTTAAAAGGAATGATTGGACTACCCATATCACCAAGGCGCACCTCCTTTTCTAGGAGCCCATCACTAAGGACTCCATAGTTAAGCGTGCTCATCTTGGAGTAGTACTAAGATGGGTGACCTATCGAGAAGTTGATCCTGGCATGCGCGTGTGTGAGGACAAAGCGCGCAGTTAAGGCTAGTGGTGGTCTGTGGGGACAATCATCATTCCTAAAACTCTACTTGAGCCTTGGGCAGTGGGCCCAAGTGTTACAACATGATTAGGGTTTCACTTGATTAGTTAATGCCAATTGAGCGAGTTAAAGTTGCATCAATCAAGTTGCATTCAAACCACAAAGATTACTACAAAAACACGGGTGTGTTACAACTTCAGAAGATATAAAATGTATGAGATACATTTCTTATCACATCATCACATGATACTGATCCTTGTCTCATCATGAAGAGGATTACTCCTCCATTAGGTTTCAAACCATGCCCAAAGGTCATTAAGACCACTCACATATATTTTGCAATAACATCATCATCTTTCAATACCTTACAAAAGGTTCAACAAACCATCACCATACTTGTGATACACAGGTTCAACAAGATATTGAATTAAAGAAATGATGTTCATAGGATAACATAGTAGAGTAACCATAACATTGGGAGAGAGCATTCATTCATTTTGTCAACATACCAGTAAGCTAATTATGATTAACCATCATTGTTTAATTGCATTAGGGTTAGGTTTAACATGATAGATTGAGTTAATGTCATTAATAAGCATTCAACTAACCATCAGTTCATACACTTACTTAGGCAAAAGCACAACCCCTAACCCTAGAACCTCCATTGGATCGCGGATGGGCTCAAGACAACACACTATCATCCAATCCCATGATTCAATCTCAAACCATCAGATCTCAGACAATGAACAAACATAGGCATATACATAACCCAAAGAATAACCCTCAGGTTGCAACATCAAACCAAAACCATCAGATGTTGTATAGACAAGACCATCAAATTCCATACAAGCAAGACTTTTGAATCATACACATAGGAAAGCCATCAAATCATGACCTAGAAGAGCCATCAAATCTTGACCTAGAAAGGCCATCATATGCCAACACTAGAAGCACCATCATTTGTTGACATCTGAGAAACCATAGGTTGTGGACATCAAAACCACCATAGAATGTTGACATTATGAAAACCATCGAGTTATAACACAGTGAAACCATCGTTTGTGAACAACCAAAGAGACCATCGTTTGTTGACAAGAAAAGGGACCATCAAATCATGACTCGGTGGAAAAATTGGTTGTGAACCATCGAGTCATGGAATCAGTTGAACCATCATTGTCAACAATATATGGAAATATAGATCCAAAGCATCAAGTAAACCATCAATTGAGACCACTTTAATTATGTGAGCATCAAGACCATAAGTTCTAGAGGAACTTAGCCATCGGTTTCAAGCACAAGAGAAGGTCCAAAATAGCAACAACTCCAAACCATCAGTTGACACCAATCCAAACCATTGAGTCTCAACACAAGAGAGGAAATCCGTTTAAAAACCAAAGGAAGAGCCATTGTTTGCCACACTCAAGGGACCATCATTTCATGGACATGCAAGGACTAGATGTCCCAATTATAAGGAGGAAACATGCACAAGGCTTATAGATACATAAAGGAAGGTTATCTACTCAAGAACTACCATATATGCACAAACCCTAGGCAAAGATAACATCTTTCTACTTAGTGCTACATTTTAGAGAAAGACCATGCACGTGCAAGTTAAGAGTAAGAAATACGCGTGGAGAAAGTTATATAAATTGCCTCAAAGAAGAAGATGAAGGTCCAAGAAGTAAGGCTACTTGATGAAAGAGGAAAGAAACCCTATCTTGAGCACGCCACTCGTCCAAGCTAGCTCCTTTTCTCCAAGAACAAGCAAACCCTAGGTTAAGGAAGTAAGAAACAAGGTGTTCTTCAACCTCTAGCACATGCAACATCAAGAACACCATGGATCTGACTAAGAAGAAAGAGGTAACAAGGAAAACAAAGGAAGGAGATCTTACTTTCTTAGGTCAAGAAACAAGGCAAAGAAGCTCCAAACGACTAAGAAAAGGTAGATCCAAAACCTAGGTGCACATGCAAACAAGATCAGGCAATATTCTTATTCCTTGAGCTCCTTCTTCTCCATCAAGAAAGAGGGACGAACTCCAATAAGTAAGAAAGAAGAGAGGGTGTCTAGAGAGCTTGTTTTCATGGAAGGAGGGAGGTATATAAAGCTTAGGTGAAAGAGAAATGAAAGTAGAGGTGTCAAGCCATGCATGCCAAATGTCCAAGGTCAACATTTCATTTATGCAAAACCAAACCAACCATTGAATCTTAACACCAGGGGGACCACCTAGAGAAATCATCAACCTCCAACAATTGGTGGCCCATTGGTCGTTACCTTCACTTGGTCACAAGAGCAAACCCTAGCATCATCATCGGTTGTTGCACCTCACTTGGTGAACCATCGACCTAGTAGCCTCAAGGACAAACTATAGACCTTCAAGCCACTCAAGAGAAACATCGAATACCACCACCTAAAGGTGGACCATAGGATCCCACACCTAAAGGCAGACCATTAGATTCCAACATCCAAAGGAATCCATCGAGTTAGGGCATCTAGGTGAGGAAACCCTAGCCCTAAATCCTAGGTTAGGTGTCACAACTAAACCAAAGGTGAAACAAAGAACCCCAAGGTACAACTATATCAAACCTGATATGAAAACTCATGAGGCACAACAAGCATGCGACAAATTACAAGAAAAATCCTAGTTATGGGTAAATTGCATAAAGGCCCTTGTAAACATATAAATAGATAAACTTGCTCAAACAATGTCCAAACTTGACCAAACTTGAAACTTAGCTTTGTCATGTGATATCAAGCACATATTAGGGATTGATTAAGTTTTTAAGCATCTAATTATGATAGGATAGAATGTCCAACCATAAATCAAGGTTAGGGGTCTTGCACCCCCCTACACATATTTGTTTTTCTGAAATGCTTCCTATAAAGGTTATCCGTGTTTGGGAAAATAAAGTGGTTGTTTTTCTTAGAGGATTTACAAATGTCACGATGTAACCATGACATATGTTGTTGAATCAAAGATTATGTAAGGTGAAGCTTGATGTCTGATATCTCAACCAATGAAAAATTGTGTGCAATAAGAGTGTGCTTACTCGATCGTTTCTATTTGAAAATGGATGAGTGCCTACTTTGATAATCTCTATACATTTTCATATTTTGTTTTCATAACAAAAATAATATCATTATCATATAAGGATCGGACTAGAAATGTAGAGTTTGAAAAAAATCCAGGTGGAGTGTCGATAGTGCCCTCATAAAGTAGAGAGATTGAAGAAGACATTTTTGAAATGGTGAAATGCTTAAAATAGGTATATGGTGTCAAGGTTCATGTTCTTCATAATATTTGGTAGCCACATGTTTAGACCAAATGGAATTTTTATGTTTGGCTAGAGTTGTGATGATTTTTCTAAACATATAATGAGAGTGGAATCTATTGTTCATGAATCTCCAACCTTTAGTGTTTGTGAGGCTTTCAGACAATGTATCAATTACTAAGGTTACATACTTCTCATTCGATTGTGTAGTCCATAGAAATTGACGTCTGATGGTTGTTATACTCTTCTTTACCAAGGAAGGTAAATGCATGTGTGCACATACACCAAGCTTACAAAATGTAACCTTAAACAACACACTCTATTACATAGATCCACAAGTGTACATGATTGGCATGTAGTCAAGTAGGAAAGTCGGGGGTCGATCCACGACGAGAGGGAAGGCACTACAACTAGGTTGGTTATTTAGGTTCCTACTATAGAGGTTAGGATTTTAATGGTTTAAAAGTTTGTTTGGTTGACTACACTAAAGGTCATAAATAGAAGAGAAGCAAAAGAAAAATCTAAGTTACTCTTAGTAGTTAGGGTTAACTAATAAGTTCAAAGACCAACTAACACTACACTAAACCCGAGAAAGCAATTGGATAAACTAGCAAGCAAGAACAACTAACCACACAAAACTAGCAAAAGAAATCTTAATTATCAATAAAGCAAGCAATTGACTAAAAAAAGCAAACTAAGATTAAGATAAAAAATCTAATCAAGAAGCCAACTAAAGAAACTACAAATTGAGACTAAGTGGCCCTAAAAAAAATTCACCATGCACTAAACAGTTAACACTTAGTAAGCAAGAAAGTTTAACACTGATAAAATTAGGTTTTAAGCATTTGATTAAGGGAGTCTGATGTTTGGGAGTAATCGAACCATCAAAGATCAATGAGGATGGAAACTCCTATTCTACTAATTGGCCATTGATGTCATAAGATGTGTGATGTGCCTAAAACACACTAATGCTAGCAAAGATTTTTAAACCATAATCAACATGATGTATTAAACAAAACACTATCCTTCAGGTGCACATGGTTTGGAATATAGTATAGAGCATTCAAGTTAGGGTTCGATCCATGTGGATTTAGAGAGGGATTGCTTCTTTAAGTTTCTAGAGCAAAGAGAGGGGTTTTCTCGTTTGATTGGGGGGTTTAAATTACACTAGGGTGAACAAGTAAGAAAGAGGAAAAACAAGAAGCAAACCTAATTTACCCTACACAATCAAGCATAACTAAGTAAACTAAAAAAATAACTAGATCAAGTTAAACCAATCATTAACAAGAGATAGTGCAATTAACTACACTAGACTAGAAATTAATCTGAGGGACCCAAAACTACGACAATAAATTAACTAAAAAACCTAGCACAAGAAATTAAGAAAAATCTACTTACTCTAATAAAAACTAATTAGCATGAATAAGGAAAAAAAGTAGATCAAACAAGTAAGAGACAACTAATTAGAAAGGGAACAAATTAAGATTCAAGAAAGTATATGGGGTAGTGATCTATTTGGGGGGACATGTGACAACCAACCATGTTATGGGGTCCTATACATACATAAACATCTAACAAGTAGTTGTCAAACCAAACAACAAGGATTAATGTAAATCACACACCCTATTTTATTAGTTGGACATGAATGGTATAATGGTATATAGGAGAACTAGTCCTTATCACTTCCTATCATTCCTTTTCAGGATACATTAACTAAAGTATAGGTGGAAAAAGCTCCAAATTATCCAAGTCTAGGTTTCTAGACATATTATTCCTAATACACTTAGGGGAACGGAAAGGTGTTAAGTATAAGTGAAGAGTATTTCAACTCCAACTATCTCGATCTAACTAATAGGAGCCTTTTTACTAAGTATATATATGTAAGAACACATCTAATCACCTAGGGCTAGTGGAGTATAGAGAGAAAAGGGGGAAAATGAGGAAATAGCTAAGTCCTCCTCCTCCTCCAAGTGGGTGGAATGGCAAGAAAGTGCAAGAAATGTGACCAAAACCTAAAAAATGAAGATTTTAGGGTGAATTGTGGAAGGAAATGGAGTGAATATAGTGTATTAGAGTGGGTGGATGATGTGGATTCTAACATTAGCTAACTTGGACTCCTAGGTTTGACTAGTGCATATATAGTGGCTTAGGGGGTCTAGGGTTAAGTGGGGATAAAGTGCTAAAATCTTAGGTAGGAAGCATTACGGTTAGGCTAGTATAACAATTGTGGTGTGTACGTAAGGAAACAATTGTGGTGGTAGGAAATGTATGTGGTGAGAGATGAAAAAGGTCAGATAAAATTTGGATGAAATGAACTGAGGTAGCATGGCCATGATAGGTGCCACGACTGTAGTGGAGGAGGTAGGAGGGAGTTTTGAGCTGTTGATCTTCAAGAACCACGACCTTACTGATGAAAATGGTCATGGTGTTACTAGTACAAGAATAGTCTGTAGTGTCAGTTTTTTTAAGCCTATAGCGTCACTTTATAACCAACCCCTAAGTGGTCGTCTCTATAGAGTTTGCTCTATAGCGTCAATTTTCTTAACCAAACAAAACTGACCTTACAAAGTAAACACCAACGCAAGAGGTTGTAAAAAATGTGAACCAAGTGAAAAAGAAGAGCCTGTAACGTCAGTTATTCCAAAAAAGCTGACCCTGTAAACTGTCTCGGTCAAGAAATATTTTGACTGAGATTATTTCAAGTGAGAAAGAAGAGCATGTAAGGTCGGTTATTCCAAAAAAACTGACCCTATGAACTGTCTCGATCGAGAAATATTTCAACCGAGATTATTTCGGTTGAGAAAATTGTCGACCAAGAAAGTATTGTCTGAAGCATCAGAGATTTATTCGATCGAGAAATTTGTTGAACGAGAGACCTTCGGTCGAGAAAATTGTCGACCGAAAAGATTTCGGTTGACAAAATTGTCGACCGAAAAGATTTCGGTCGACAAAATTGTCGACCGAAAAGATTTCGGTCGACAAAATTATCGACCGAAAAGATTTCGATCAAAAAAATTGTCGACCGAGAAGTGTCTAAAGTGGTTATTCAATCTTTAGGGGAGTCTCAATCTTGGCCTTATAGCGTCGGTTTTCTTAAAAAACCGACCTTATAGAGGACCTATTAGATTGGTTATTTAATAAAACCGATGCTAGAAGGTCTACAGATTGAGCTTGATAACCAGACCTCTAGGGTCGATTATTTAAGAAAACCGACGCTAGAAGTTACAATTTTTGTAAAATAATTTCTATAGAAATAGAAACAGAACAGAAGAATAAGAAGATTCATATATTCTGGGAGAGGGGAGCATTGATGCTCAACCATCACCATTCCAAACCACACATTCATAACAGAAATGATTCATATATTCAGTTGAGTTACACATAATCACATCATAATTTACAAAATGATAGATTACAACTCTGAGATGATATTAAATAGATATAAATGTAAATATAAAAGAGTTCCAAAACTACATACATAAATGGAGATGACATATTCAATCCAATGCTATATTGATTTCATTTAGAAAAGCATCTGACCACTCTTCTTGGAATTCATTTAAGTCCTCAGGTGTGTAAGGCTGAGTTGTAAAGATCTGTAACAGAAAATGCACTACTAATATTTTATAAAATGACTACAACTCACTTGTAAATTTATGATGTTATTCTTTATTACCTGATCTATAGTCTGAATATCATGGGATGCTTGATTGACAATAGCTTGCATATATTTCATTACATAGTAGCCACAAGCCCAGTCATTATTTTGTATAGGACACTATAAATAACGAATTATACTTAATGTTAGTAAACTACTATAAATAGAGTTGAGATAAGACTATAAGAGTTGACATATAAGAGTTAAAAATTAATACATATAAGACTAAGCAGTTGTCAAAGTAGCTACCTTGATATTTTTCAAAGTCAATGTCATTAATTTTGTGGGTATTTGTCCTCCAGCTTCACGAAAAACCTTTATACCCCTATCAATAAAATAATAGTTGTTAAAATAGAAATTCTAAATAGAAATATCATGTTGAAGCATTGACTAAATTTATGCTTACTCCATAGCTGGCAATTTCAGTTTGTGGCCCCTTGTTTTTCCCATTGGGTCAAGATAATAAAGAGTCATCAATTTTGGGACAATCACTACTAATTCCCAATGTCTAGCTCTGAGTAAGAATAAAAAAACATTAAAATAAATAATTTTATTCATTATTAAAATTATATTGAATAATAATACTTACTAGACGTTAAAAGGAATTAAGATAATTTCCTTCCCCACACTAGCAAAATATTTGAATGCAGTAGAGAAGTACTCATTCACATCCTGATTATGTGTCTCCACTTGACTAGTGATTGAAGGAACTAAGAATCCAACATTCCTTATATCAAAGTTTGTGATCTCGGTATATAAATAACTGTAAAATATTTGTAATTATTTCCATATATAGAAATAAGATAAAAATGTATATTAGAATTTTCTATATTGATAGATCCTTACCTTATCCATACTTCTATTATCAAAGTATTCAGCCAATCATACTGGAACAACTCTATAATATCATTAAGAAAAATATAATTGTCAAAGTCCCTCCCAGTTGCATCTTCTGTTAAATTGATCAACATTTGTAATCCAGAGCTTTGGTTGGCTAAGTATCGACACAAACATTTACATTTACTTCCCAACTCACCGAATGTGGATTCTAGAATAAAAGATGGCTTGGGCATAGGAGGACGACTAGTAGAATTTTTACTTTTTGGTTTGCAAACCTGTTAATTAAATTACATACTTATATTACACGAGTTCATATATACAGTCAAATATGAAAAATATGGTAGAATTTAGGTATACCTTGTCATTGATAACTAAGTGTCTAGACCAACCCACCATAGCACCCTTAGCTTCTTCAACTGTACTATATTTAGGATTAGGTATGGATAGTGATTTGTCCCCCATTCCGTCATACACAAGATGGATGGATACACGACAAATGTCATCAGTAATTTGTTGGTAATGTAATGTGCCACCAAGGTTGTATACCTTGCCCGCTGTCACAACATTATATTCTGGAACCTCCACTACAAGTTTACAGTTCATACCAACCTAGAATTGAAATAATATAAGTTATATATGAAATGGTAAACCAGACACCTATTACAACTATATATGTAATATCATATATATATCATACTAATAACACAACATATAGAACAAAAACTTACTGTAGATTGTTGTGGTGGGTCATTAGGAGTGATCCCATGACCTTCTACAACTGGAGCATGGGCTTGTACCTCATCACTTGAGAGACACACAATATGAATATGTTGAGAAGGTTGAGTAGGCTGAAATGAAAATATTATTTCTTTTACTTTCTATGCTACTAATGCTTCAATCTCCTCTTATGTAAGACCTCCTACATGACCTCTTTTAGATTGCGAAGGGCCAAAATAAGACTTGAATCCTATGCTATCTCCTAATCCCCTAACACAGCCAAGATGCTCCTTCGTACCAAGAGCAATTGATAGTTCATCCATGTGGCCAGTTGGGGATGAACTTTCCTTCCTTCTTTTGCTTGTGGAGATCAATTTATTCATAGTTAATAAAAATATTAAATCACAATATCAATTAGATATAAATAAATCTAAGTTTGTGAGATTTACTCTTTACTTAGTTGGGATAAACCTACCATCTTTTGTGCCACCTCCTTAGTTGCAAGGTTGACAATTTTACCTACTCGATTCTTTCTAGCATCAATCTATGTCAAGTGTCGGGGTGGATGCTCAACTTGAGTTGTACTAGACTCTTCTCCAGAAGAGGATTGCTTCTCTTATAGTTGGTGGCAGAAGGCATAACCACTGGGCCCCAAGCGATGGGCATGCACTTTTTTGGCTCGTCTTTCCTTTTGGGCCTGGTGAATAGCCTGATCATTTAAAATGAGGTATTGCAATTTAGACTTGGAAAACATATATAAAAAGATTCACCTCCTTAATTGTATAAAATTAAAGATTCATACAATACATCACAATCTTTATTACCTGGAACTGTTCTGATTTCCTAGCTGCAACAAATCTTTCCCACACCTCAGGATCTATAAAAATATATACATATGTTGCTTTCTTATTTTGTTTAGGATTATCTATAAATTCCCTTGTGGGATATGTCTTAAAAGTCCTCGATCGTACACCACAATGATGTAGCACTTTTTTCTTGTGATCTTTTTCATTTAGATGAAAAACACCCTATACATACAAAAGAAGCAATAATGTTGTTTTGAAAAGGAATTAATTCCAAGAAAACTAAATTAGAATCAATACACAAAAAACATATTAATATAATATCACTTCCACTCACAGATATATCTTTCCATAGGAGGTCTTTTAAGGCATTAGAAACATCATGCCAATTTTCTATATCTATTTCCACCTTACTGCACGCGGTCGCCCCTATGTAATGCTTGAAAGCACTAGCATGTTCCCCAATATGTGCTCCTGTCATATCAAATTGGACTGTCAATTTCTCCCCTTTGGCCCTAAGCTCATGCAGCCTACACATTAGTGTGGGACCTCTACTTTTCTTAGGATCACCACTACCATCCTCATGGTGCTCATGCTCAGAATGTTCATCTTCACTTGCCATTTTAGAACCTACAAGTATACATGATAAAAGAAACATAAGTGATAATAAAAGCACAAGTGGTTGAATGATATATGATGTATATTTAAAATATTACGTGCTTGAATAATAATAAAATAAATAATTCAAATAATACATACCTCTAGTATTGGTTGAGTTGTTAGTCAAGTAAAATTCCTTCAGCATGGTCATGATGTTTATAGTATTCATCGGTGTTATCTTCAACATTTACACTTGGCAAACCAACTGAGAATGGGATAGACTCATCATACTTTTTGTAGTATTCTTCTTCATTTATAGGATCTACAGTAAACTATCTTTTTCCATAAAGAACGACTGACCAATTTTTATTTGTCGGGTCACCAATATATAATACTTGTTTTGCTTGGTCTGCCATGATGAATGGCTCATATTTCTCACCAATCTTTTCAAAATTAACCAATTTGAAACCCAACTCATACACTAAAACTCCTTTATTGTTGTCAACCCAATTACACCTAAAGATAGGAACTCTAAAATTTGTATAGTCCAATTCCCATATATCCTCAATGACACCGTAATATGACATCTCAGCTTCGCGTGGTCTTTTATCTTTAGCACTAGCAAAATACAACGAACAAGCTTGAACAGTGACCCCACTATTTTGGGCTACACTACTTTCATCTTGACGCTTTATGTGGTATGGAAATCCATTTATGTCATATCCTTCATATGACATGACATCCATTTTTGGCTTAAAGGCGAGCCATTTTATGTTCTCGGCAACGATATTCAGTGATTCAGATAGTTGATTAAAGACTTTCTCTTCAAATGACCTAATAAATGTTCGATTATGCTCTCTTGCAAGCCAAATTGAACTGGATCACGGATGATTTCTCTTGATAAGATCATGATGTTCTTTAATGTAGCTACTAACTTCATCGATGTTGTGTAAAATATACAAATGTTCTTGTTCCCACAACTCACAACTGATTCCTTTCACTCGTCCTCCCAGAGTTCCTTTGCCACAATAAGATTTAGTGTGATGGCAATTTTTTAGATCGCTAGAAGTTTCATTGCAATTCAAAAAATCATTGCAAAAGTCCATCACCTCCCTAGCCACATAACCCTCAATAATACTCCCTTCAGGACGATAACGATTCCGAACATCACCTTTAAAAATACTCATGTAGCGTTCAAATGGATACATCCAGTGTAAGAAAATTGGACCCAACATCTTCACCCCCCTTGTTATATGTACTACAAGATGAACCGTGATATAAAAAAATGAAGGAGTAAAGTACATTTCAAGTTGACACATGGTAACAATTGCATCTTTCTGTAATTTATCGAGAGTATCAAGATGTATCACTTTGTTGCATATTTCATTAAAGAAGAAACAGAGTCTTGTGATTGCAAACCTTACATGCTTCGGCAATATAGATTGAATAGCCACAGGTAAAATTTGTTGCATTAAGGTGTGACGATCGTGAGATTTGAGACCTATCAACTTTAGATCCTTCATTGATACCAATATATGAATATTAGAAGAGTATCTTTGTGGAACCTTAATATTATACAAGCACTCACAAAAAGTCTTTTTCTCCTGCTTTGACAAAGTGTAACAAGCTGGTGGTAAATATGTGCTGCGAACCCTGATCTCCACTGATAATTATTTTCTTATACCCATTAATTCTAAATC
This sequence comes from Alisma plantago-aquatica, assembly GCA_963693085.1. Lineage (NCBI taxonomy): Eukaryota > Viridiplantae > Streptophyta > Magnoliopsida > Alismatales > Alismataceae > Alisma > Alisma plantago-aquatica. The sequence continues at coordinate 365,587,815 of OY856414.1, forward strand.
TTTTCTAGATTTGATGTCGTCTTTAGTCTTTCCCGGTATATTCAATAGTGTACCAATGATGCTATCACAAACATTTTTTTCAACATGCATAACATCAATGCAGTGTCTAATTGACAAGAATCTCCAATAAGGAAGATCCCAGAATATTGACCTCTTCTTGTATAGAAATTTGTCACATGCGAGAGTACGACTACTTGAACCCTTTCTGAATTCATTAACAATGTCTTTCACCCTGTCATACACATCATTTCCTGGTATAGGTTTAGGCGCACTTTGTTCCTCAGTTGATCCATGAAAGATTTTGTGTTGCCTTCGATAAGGATGCACTTGTGGGAGAAATCTCCGATGTCTAAGATATACGATTTTACCACCATGTTTCAGTCAGATTAAATCAGTATTTTCCTCACAAATAGGACATGCTTTGTATCCTTTTATGCTATATCCATACAAATTTTCATAAGTTGGAAAGTCATTAATCGTGCAAAACAACATAGCACGCAAACTAAAGAACTCTTTACGTGAAGCATCATATGTCATAACACTTTCTTCCCATAGTTTCATTAGGTCATCAATTAGAGGTTGAAGGTAAACATCAATATCATTTCCAGGTTGCATGGGCTTTGATATCAATATTAACAACATGACATACTTATTTTTCATACACAACCAAGGAGGAAGATTGTATATAACAATCATAACATGCCACGTGCTATGTTGGATGCTTAATGTACCATAGAGATTCATTCCATCTGTACAGAGTCTAAGTCTTAAGTTTCTTGGTTCTTTACCAAATTGAGGGCATAATAAATCAATTTTCATCCATTGTGGTGAATCAGATGCACGTCGTAGGACGCCATCATCGTTGGCCTTTAACTCCCCATGCCAAGACAAATTTTACGCATCTTCTGTACTAGCAAATAAGTGTTAAAATCATGGTATTATTGGTAGATACCACATCACCTTGGCAGGAGAGCCTTTTTTAGCCTTAGCTGAATTTATGGTCTTATACCTTGACGCACCACATTTTGGATAATTTATCAAATACTGTAGTCCTTCTAAAATAACACACAATCATTTGGACATGCATGAATCTTCTTAGCCTCCATTCCCATTGGGCACATTATTTTCTTTGCTTGATATGTTGAAATTGGAAGCTCGTTGCCTTCAGGAAGAATTTCCTTTAACAAAGACAACAATGAAGTGAAACTCTTATCACTCCACTGGTTTTGAGCTTTAAGAGTATATAATCGCATCACAACACCTAACCTCGTGAACTTAGTACAACCCTTATATAACTGTCTTTCAGCATCATGGACAATGTTTGCAAATAAAGAAGGTAGATCAATGGCATTGTCCCGACAACTATGTAGCATCTCATCAACCATATCATCCTGAATTGGGTCATCCTGAATCAGTTCATCATTGACATTATCATCATTATCTATATCTTTTATGCCACAACTATTAGTATCGACAATTTCTGATCCATAATTAAATTTCTCTCCATGCCAATACCATTCATTATAACCTTGTATGACCCCATTGCATATGACATGATTCTTAATTTCCTCAACAGTATCAACTTTCAAATTGTTACCACAATTTCTACATGGACAATAGAACCTATCTGTAGGTAGTTTCCTGTATTTCTCAGCAAATCTGATAAATTCATCAAGGCCTTTGGCAAACTCTGGACTGCAATGGTACTTGATAGAGTTCTAACTTCGATCCATTTTCTAGATCACATTAAAATTAATTATAAAGCTGAGTATTTTATATTGATACTATATGTTGTAAGTTTTTATTAATAAGAAGTTAATTACTTTTATACTAAAGTGTACCACCTATCCCATTTTTGAATATTTAATATCACTAGTAATTGTATAATGTATATTTAGTTTCAAAGAAAATTTCAGTAGCATTTCCCCTAAGTTCTCCAAGTACAACGATGTAAATGGCAAATAACCACTCACATATGTACCTAGAGAAAAAAAAGAGAAAATCCTACTGATTTTTTTTTTCAAAACTAAACATACATTATACAGTTACATCCTAAGTGAGATTAAATATCCAAAAATAGTCCCAAACTGGGAACTATCCAAAGTTTACTCCTAATGAGTAAATTTTGAACGGATTTCTAAGTTAATATATAAATGTATTATTTTCATATTTATATATTAAGTTAAACATCATGCATCGATAATTCTCATCTATAAACCCTACAGTGTCAATCTGGGAGTACACATGTCTAATCTCATATTAATTTGTAGAATTTATATAATTATTACATATGAAAAAATACATGTTTTTATTATTGGTTGGGTTATCAATCATATAAAATGGAAAAACAATATAACTTTCCAGTTAAAGGCGCACAGGTCCACTCTCGGTCGAGAATTCATTGACTGAGAAACCACCTGCGCGTGTCGTCCAGGTCCACTCTCGGTCGACGAATTCTCGACCAAGAGTGGACCTGGACGCCGCATGCAGGTGGACTCTCGGTCGATGAATTCTCGACCGAGAGTGGACTTGGACGCTACCGTGGTCGTGGAGGCGGTACCAAGGCGGGCATAGATAGACCTATATAAATGGAAAGTCTTACCTCTGTGACCATAGCGGCATAAACTTTGAGCTCCACTTCGGTGTCTGCCACTTCAAGCTCCACTCCGAGCTCCTCTTCTCTCGGACGACGACAATGGCAATGGGAGAGAAAACTTTGGCGGTGCGGGAGAGAAATAAGAAGTAGTTCTCGGCGGCGCAGGAGAGAAAGAAGTATGTCTCACGGGAGAGAAAGAAGTAGGTCTCGACGAGGGAGAGAAAGAAGAAGTAGGTCTTGGCGGCATGGGAGAGAAAGAAAACTAGGTCTCGCGGGAGAGAAAGAAGTAGGTCTTGGCCACTTCAAGCCCCTGGCCCGACATGTAGGGTCAGTTAAAACAAAACAATGACCCAAGAGATAAGCAGTTCCTGTGTCGGGTAAATAAAAAACACCCAAACATCAACTCGGTCAAGAATTTCTTTGATCGAGGGGACCTACAAGGTCGATTAAAGTGACAAAACCGACACTAGAGGTACTTATTCATGCACGAAGGCAAACTAGATCCAAAATTTAACTCGGTCGACAATTTGTTTGACCGAGGTGGCCTCGGTTGAGAATTTCATCAACTAAGAGGACCTACAAGGTCAATTAAAAGGAAAAAACTGACCCTAAAGGTACTTATACACGTGCGAAGGCAAACTGGATCCAAAATTCAACTCGGTCGACAATTTGGTCGACCGAGGGGACCTACAAGGTCAGTTAAAAGGAAAAAAAATTGACCATAGAGGTACTTATACACGCGCGAAGGCAAATTGGATCCAAAATTCAACTAGATCGACAATTTGGTCCACCGAGGTGACCTACAAGGTCGATTAAAAGGAAAAAACTGACCCTAGAGGTACTTATACACGCACGAAGGAAAACTTGATCCAAAATTCAACCCGGTCGAAAATTTTTTCGACTGAGGAGACCTACAAGGTCGGTTAAAAGGAAAAAACCGACCCTAAAGGTACTTATACATGCATGAAAGGAAAATGGATTCAAAATTCAACTTGGTCAAGAATTTTTTTGACCGAGATGCCCTACAAGGTCGGTTATTTGGAAAAAACCAACCCTATAGACCGAGAGAGTACTGTCTTCACCTTCTCAGAGGTCTTGTAAAGTCGGTTTTTTAAGAAAACTGACACAAGAGGTCTTAAATGGTGTCCACATTTTTTTGTAGACATATAAGGCTGGTTATTTGGAAAAACTGACACTATAGATCGAGGCGCGAAGCAAAAATCGAGCAAATTTTTACCGCGGGAAACTTTAATGGGCTTTCTAATCCCATTGTCTATAAGGTCGCTTATTTTATGAAAACTGACCCTATAGAGATACGCTACAAGGTCGTTTGTTTTAAGAAAACCAACCCAAGTGGTCTTAAGTGGTGCCCATATTTTTTATAGACATAAAAGGTCAGTTATTTGGAAAACTGACCCTATAGAGTTACACTACAAGGTCGGTTATTTTAAGAAAACCGACCTAAGAGGTCTTAAGTGGTGCCTGCATTTTTTGTAGACATATAAGGTCAGTTATTTGGAAAAATTGACCCTACAGGAAGCGACGTTATTGGCAAAAAATGTAGTAGTGGTGGCTGGGTCACTTTGACTTGTTTAAAGCCTGTGATTTTCACTCTAGTAGCATGAAAGTGTCAAAGTATCATGGTTGTTAGGGGAGATTTGATATGCACCTTGATTTTTGAAGTGTCCATCCATGGTGCTCCTTGCTTCAAATCATTCTTTAATCACTTAGGTTTAGTCTGGGGTAGCTTTAGGGCTCACTTTGGACTCCTCCATGAATGGTAAAAGTCCTAGGATAATTCTTCCTTTCTCCCTTACATGCCAAGGTACTTATAAAAAAACATGCAAGAGAAACCATAAATGAATTTGGCATAAAATGATTATTTATTAGGAAATAGCATGCATTCTACATATCTTGATGTGAATAAGGGAGAAAATAACACAAGATAGAGACCCAAACTAGGGCTCTATCAGCGTGTATAGGGAAATAGTTCTTGTCACCTATACTCCACCTTTCTGAGGATTAACCGACCACAGAATAAGTATAATCCAACATAGATTACTCTTGTCTATGTTTCTAGGACTTACTCTCCTATTGCACTTGTTGGAAAGGGGTGGTATGGAGTGTAGGAGAAGGGTATTTCACCTCCTATTAACCCCATCTAACCTCTTAACATATTATTTGCCAAGTGCATAATGAGAAGCACACCTAGATACTTAGATCTCATAACTAGGGTTAGTGGAATAGATTTATAGGTGGGTAGAGAGGACATTAGCTAAGGATCCATTAGTTGGCATAGGAGTTTTTCCTCTGAAAGCCTCTATTTTTTCTATTATCTAGACACTGCTATTATGAACAAGCATCCTTTCCCATATGAGGCATGAGTAGATGTTCTCTTTTTCATCATTATGAAAGTCTTATTTTCTTGGATAATGCTTATGGATCCTCTGACCCCACATGATTTGTTTTGTATGTTCTCATCTTTTTATTTTACATGGACTAACCTTATACTTGCCCTTCTCTATTTACGTGCATGCTTAGACTATCCTTATTTCTTATAGTGGTACATCTATACAACTATATTTACAGTGGCGTTCTTTTCCACCCAAGGTGTGCTTTTCCACCCATTATATACAGAGGCGTGTTTTTCCACCCATATTTTTACGTTGAGATCCAATGGTGTCTCAACCCTTCTTGAAATAACTTTAGTCTTTGTTTATTACATGTATAACTTTATTGTTATTATTATTAATGGAAATTTTAAAGCCAAGATCCCCTACTTGATATTGTTTAGTTAGACATGCCTCATGTCTTGACCTGATATTTCTTTTGAAACTTATTTCTCTTGACCATCCCTTAATTTGATTTCTCTTCTTTTGAACCTTCTAAAGTAATGCCTAGTTGTTATTCACTACACATGCTAAGATTTTCTGATGTCCCTTCCTTTTGTTTTTCCACCTCTTGCGTGTTGTTTTTCAGCCCACCGAAAGGTAGCACAACCCCAGGTGTAGAACTTAGAAAACTAGACATGGCGACATGGGCCTTCTATGTGGATCTCTTGGGAGATAGAGTTGAGATAGATGGATATCCCTCTACTTAGATCCTTATGTTGTAACTTTTATGTAACCCTATATGGGAGATGATGATGTACTTTGATAAATTGAATATAGTCATGATTTTATTCCGCCTCCATACTTTGGTCTCTTTTTGTATATCAACATTTGAGAAAGAATTATATCTATTTGAGCATTCTTGAAAGCATATTTGGATAGATGGGTTTAATCTAAAATGAGACTTATCCATTCATAATCAAAGAGAGTACAAAGGAAAATGGAGAATATGAGTAAAACTACATGAAGGCTGATGAAGACTATTCATTCATCACCTCCAACTATAGAAAGCATGGCACCTCCCTCATATAATTATGAAAATAATGAAATAGTGATTATATATGGACACAATTCTAGAAAACTAGGATTTTGGGATGTAATATAGAGAAATGAGAAGTGAATGAGGTAGGTGAGTGCTAGGTGGCGGCCAATGACACTTGGAGGGTTCTAACCCTCCCCTACACATCACTATGGATTATATAAGGTGCTAGGGTGTCTACGGTTCATGGGTGGTAATTCAGGTAATGTACTATAGGAGCACTAGGTCAAGATGGCATGATAGTTGTTCTTCTATCACCACAATAGTTTTTTTGTGGGTTTGGGGTATAGGTGTATCGGGTGGAACCACCATTCCAAGATGGAGCGGTCGTGATGACTAGAAGTGGCAGAGAATGTGGAAAATGGTTGAAGTACCACAAGCATTTTACATGTAAAGTAGAACAACCGTCTGGTCAAAATGACAATTTTGTCCCTGGGTGGAAATGTGGGCTATATGGAAATAAAATTGGAGATAAGGGAAGAAATAAAATAATTACTCTTAGCTCAATATGGCATTCCTGTGGTCATGTGTTGGGAATATGTGTGAAATGACAATTCCAATATGAAGCGGTGGATTTTGGCCAAAATAGCATGACCTTTTTAGGGACCCAATTGTGGTTCTATGGCCCGATGATGGGTAAAAAGTGGACTTAGAGGTTTTGAGGGGTTTTTGGTGGTTTTGTAGTCCAGAGCTACAATTCTTGATGTAGACCGACCATTTCTTGGAGGCTTGGTGGCCCTTGGGTATGATCTTGATCAATGAATGGAGCTTTTTGCTTCAATGTTTCGTGGATTCTTGGGGTAGGCCAGATTTAGCCTTTACAACTCCTTGGGATTCTCCATGAAGGGTGAAGCTTTTTGGATAACCTATCTCTCCTACTTCCATCAAGTAGCAACAAAAGTACATGTAAAACATGCAAGTATTGATAATAACACAATTCATTAGGGAAATAACATGCATTAAAAGTATATTGATATAAATAAAGAGCAAAATGACGCAAGACAAAACCCCAATAAAGGGATTCATCACCACTCCACATGCTTTAACAAAATCTTTTTTTCTTCTTTCAATTCTAAACACTTGTGAATTGCAATATGCATTTAAATGGATAATTATTAACTATATAAGGTCCATTATGACTAAATATATGCATTCACCCCTCTCCTATCTTCTTTCACAAACATATTGCAATCAAAGAGCAAATGATACGAACTTTCTATATAGGGCACTATAGGCTCAATCAAGGAACATGGTGGTCATATGACTCTAGGTGAACCACTTCATAATATGAACGATCAGAGTAGGTAGGATTGTTGTTTTACTTCAATGCATTCAATGATATATTCCAATTCAACTCTAAATGATCCACTTAGCTATGTTATTGGGCATTAAAGGATAGGTTTGATTTATCCTAACCCAATGGAAATACAATTGTAAGAAGGGAGTTTTTGAAAGAGTTTGGGGCTCTATTACATAAGAGATAGTCAAGGCTCAACGATATGGCATTATAATATTTCCCATTTTAGTGAAGACCCAAAATGGTCCATGGACACCTAGGTCCCGATCATGGCTACCAGCACAAGGGTGCCTACATCACCATAAACAACCCATTCCAACATGCATGGACCACACGACTCAAGGCTGGCATGCCACATGTCCATGTGGGACTACCTATTGGAGGGGTTATGGTTCATATACCATTTGTAATGTCTAGGTCCAATACCCAAGGCTCTATTTGAGTTTTAGGAATAATGAATGACCCCACAGATCAACACACACTATAGCGTGTTTTGTCCTCACTCCCACAAGCCAAGATAAACTTCCTAATTGGTCACCCATCCCGGTACTACTCTGGGTTGAGCATACTTAACCACAAAGTTATTTAGTAATGAGCTCCCTAAAAAGTAGGTGCACCTAGGTGATATGGGTAATCCAATCATTCCTTTAAAGATCATTTTATCTGAGACCTCAAATCTTGGGATGTTAAAATCTCCCCGACTTAGACTCTTGACATCCTCGTCAAGGCTCAACTGTATGGCCTTATAATATTTTTCCCATTTCAGTGTAGACCCAGAATAGCCCATGTACACCCAGCTCCCGATCATGAAATACTAGAATAAGGGTGGCTACATCACCATGGACAACCCTTTACAACATGCCTGGACTGCGCATGCCACATGCCCAAGTGGGATCCACCTACTGGAGGGGTTATGGCTTTGATACCATTTGTGACACCAGTGACCACTCCCCAAGGCTCTAGTAGAGTTTCAAGAATGATGAGTGACTTACCACTACTAGCCTTAATTGTGTGCTTTATCCTCACTCATGTGCAAGCCATGATAAGCTTCTCAACGGGTCACCCTCCTAGTACTACACCAAGCTAAGCACGCTAAACGACAGAGTTCTTGAGTGATGAGATCCTTGAAAAGAAGGTGCACCTTGGTGATATGGGCATTCCAACCATTCCATTTAAGATGGCTTCATATGATAACTCAAGACCTAGGACGTTACACATATAGTGAGAGTTAATACAAGGTAGTATGATATTTTTCTAGGTATAAATGATAATATAGAAAATTCTATCAAACATTAGTTTTATGCATTGGAAATATTATGCAAAATTCACATATATTATGATAATCATATTATGTTGGTTGGTAGAAGAAAAGGTGAAATTTCTATCCAATAATTGGATCATTGAAATAATGATAATTTGAAATAGTTATTCTAATGGCCCCACCCCTACACAAACGCACTCAACAAGATTATATTAAATGTATCCGGATGCATATATCTAAAGGTATATGTCCCCTTATGTGTTTGTTCATGGTGAATCACAGGGAGTGGAATGATGGTGAAATAAAAAATATTGTTTGTTTGTCATGGTGATAGGGAAGGGGAAATATTTATAGTGAATCCATGGTGAAATGGTCTGTTTTTGTCACCACGGAATAAAATGGTGAATAGCAGTGAAAGAAGTTTCTTTCAAGACTCCACTACTTATTAGGCATATATGTATTTTTTAAATAAATATGACCCTTACTTGTGTATGGTGTTTGTTATATAGATTTGTTCCCCTCCATGTCTCTATAACCATTTAACAAACAACATTTTTTAAGTTTTTATCCATCTCTATACCTATCACCGTACACTTTCTACCAAACAACACATTAACAATTGCTCCATCACCATCACGTTCCCTATCACCATCCTCTTTCCCATCACCATCAATTTTTCACCACGTGCCAAATTTTGCCTTAATTTCTTACAATTCCAAGTTAATCATGAGCCCGCTTGCATAATCCAACCATATAAGTTTTAAGCGTATGGCTATGTTGGTCATGTAAATATACGATTGTTTACAACTTTCCTAGGATTAATTGTTGTTTGTTGATCTCTATTTCCATCCAAAGTGCTTAAAAGAGTTGCTTCAACCTTTGTAAATGGTTCATAAGCTCTAGATAACTCAGAAAGAGGTAGAAAGTCTAGAGGAAACTTAGGATCCATATTCATCAAGTAATAATAGGAACCACTAAATATTTTCCTTATCAAATGAGCATGTGAATGAGGCAAGAGGTTTCTCAGTGTCAGTCTTGGAAATTTCGTCATGCAAAATTAAAAAACTTTATTTGTTAAAGTTGACTAAGAATGTTCAACTCAGTTGTCAAATAATCAATAGAGTAACACAGTCAATGAGTACAACTACATATGACTTCCGATCTGAAATCCAATGAGAAATGAGTGTCATGTAAACCTTCATCATGGCCTTAACCACTGCCATAAATAGGGTTGTGCATCAATATAAATCCATAAAACCAATTAAAAAAAAATCTAGATCAAGAATTAATGTGAATAACACTCTTGCCTTGACTAAAAATTTAAGAACTAATGTGGTACTTGACTAAGTTATTTTGACTTTTCTACTCTACAGTAGTGAGTATTGCACAAATGTAGTTAAATTATTTGTTCGACAATTTTTCTACAATTGTAAAAAATATTTTATACCAGGATACCCTAGACATATAGAGCGTAGGCCCACATCATACTAGTGGATATTCAAACGACAACATTTTTCCAATTAAACTAATAATACGATTATATAAAACTAAGTTACATTATTAGAGTATAACTATGAAAATAATAAGTTGGTGAGAGATAATGTGGTTGGAGAATTCTAAAGATCCTTATAAATTGACTTGAATTTAAACCATATAGTGAGGGAATTTTTTCCCTCTAAATTCCATGGAGACAAACTTTAAATGCTATCTTGCATTCTTAATTCATAATTTTTTTACACCATTACAATAACAACGAGTTTCTGTGACTGTCTCTTGATTGTATTTGTCTACAAAGTGTGGAAAAGTACAATCGTGTCATATTGACTCATGGCATTGGATAGGATAGGACAAGGTTAACATTCATTGGAAAATTTTAAAATAATAACACAATTCACTTCTTCATCACCCTTCATAAACATTATACATAATTAATTCAAGTAAACAAAATTTTACATTAATCAGTCCATTAGTCCAAAGTATTTTTATTAGTTTTAGATCTGATAGGATCGAGAACCAAATTTAAGATAATACATGATTGTAGGTAGGCATGTCACAAAAAACTCAACCAGACACGCAAAATGGATTTTATCCGATCACGGGTCCAGCGGGTGAAAACTTGTGCGTGCAATATGGGCACATGTTCTATCAAGTGTGGAGACACAGATTGCCTAACCCACACACTGCACCGACTCGCCATTGAGTGAGACCTATTCGCGGTATGTCTCCCTCGCTCTCATTCACGCTTGGTGAGTCACACATGCACATACCAATCACTCTCTCACCCTCGCCCTTGACTTTGAGTCCTCGATAACTAGGGTTTCCAAATCTAGGGTTTCCGACACAAGTGTCATTGTTACCATCTCCACTCTCACAATTCTCACCAGTCTCCACTTTCTTTGAATTTAGGGTTTCCAGTCATGGGGTGTAGTGAATTGTATTCTCGTGGCATGAACGTCAGTGTCAGAGATAGAGGCTAAAGAAACTATGGTAGGAGTGACAACGACAATTGTAGAGATCGAAGCTTGAAGAAGACAAAGAATCTCAGGTGGGTTTTCACATTTTCTTAGTTTTCCACTTTTTGAACCACTTTGCCTTAGACAACCCTCTTTGCCTTCTATGATCATCTCTGCCTTTGCTGTCACCTTCAAGGACGTTTTTCTTCAATGCAAACTTCCTTTTCCGAGATCTCATGTATTCTTTTTCTTAGGTTATTTTTTACCTACTAATTTTGGGAGAAGGGGAGAAAGGGCACTGATGCACTGAATATTTGTCAATTTTCACATGCTATATTATTATGTATTTGGTACACACTTGTTCATTTTTATGTCATTTGTACATAGTTTATCATTATTATACTGTAACATATATTTACATCAAATATTTGTTATTTTTATTGATTCATATTGATTTATCATTTTTTATGGGACTAATGTTCTTCTTTGTTGAATTTTAGGCAAATTGACAAGTCCTAGATCAACTCAGTGCTATCCACAACTTTTTTCAGTGGTATCAAAAAATAAAGAGAAGAACAGAGATGAGTCGAAGGAACTCAGTGGTACCAATAGAAGAATCATTTCCACCGACATGGTCAACAATAACTCATCTAAAGTGTCTTGATGCGATTGACCTCTAGTCAGCGGTATCAACTTGTACTTGGAAAATTGCCAGGAAATAATAAAGAGCAACTCGGTACTATCGACACTTTAATTTCTAGTATAGACACTTCACAGGGAGTTGTGATCTAGAGAAGGGATCGGTGCCACTGACATCTTGTTGGTGGTACCAACTTGTTGCGATCATATGAGATTAAAGAAGGCAATTAATCTAATGGACATCACTTAATGACACCTCAAGCCAATATTATGACTAGGGAGGATTACAGCTAGACTGAGGGAGGACGTTGTTGTTCATTATACGATACAAGAGAGCCGTGAGAAGAGAAAGGAGAGTAGAAAGCTATACTTCGGATGATTTGAGTACTTCTAGTGGACATATTTGCAGCTGAAAGATAGAAAATTGCCCAGTTCGTCAGGGGGAAGCAACTAGATCATCTTCTTTAGGAGTTTTCATCGATTCTTTGATGTTCTCCTCATATTTCCCTTCTCCATCTATTTGTATGGCAACTGAAATCATGCAGGTCTAATATCCAAATTTATTAGGACTCAGGAGTAGATCAATGTTTTGTTGTATTTGACACTATGCATCAATATACAAGTTTCTCTTGATTTCTGGACATAAATTTGTGATTGCTTAACGAATTATATATGCTTGATGACCATAGTTAATTTCTTAAACTATTAATTGCTTAGAAAGTGGGATTAAGGGTTGGACAAGTTGTAGATTTACATAGCTTAGAATGCGCTTTGAGAGAAGATTTACGACGGTGAAGGGTAGAGACCACATGATTTGTTAAATCACCTAACTAATAATTTAACTTCTATGAGAGTGGGGTTTGTATTAGATTAGGTAGTGAATTACGCTACGAGAGTAGGTAATTATTGCTACTAGTTCCTTGGTCTAGGGTTAGGAGAACTAAATATTGATAAGTAATGTCATTTGTAGTATAAATCGTGATGAAACTGTATTCCTAAGGAATCCATTCCAATTGTGATCACAAACTCAGTAACTTAGTTTTTATATTTGTATTAGTTAATTAATCAATCAACCATCTTTTTCATTAGGTCTAGCTGATCGAGTCAGAATTATTATTAGTCTTTGGATTCATATTTTCCTTTGTTCGATATCTGGTCCTCTTTTGACCTATATTACTTCGATGTGTGCACTTGGGTTTAATATGTGTAGTAAACACATCAGGCACCGGGAGCGTGTCCCTATCACTGTCTTATCTGGGCAAATAATACTATAGCTGCATATATATTTTTCTTACTCTCTCTGTGTCCCCCTACCTACTTACTCCCCTCCCACCACCACCTCCACCTCCCCCTATCAAGATCCAAATAGTAGCTGGCTAGTGAGCTACTACTGCTCCTCCCTTACTCCCTAACACTAGAATCCACCACCTCATTCCCCTTCATGCTACAACTATGAAGGATGGACTTTCTGTCATTGAAAGTGGAACTAAGAAAGTTTGTGATAGCGTGACATTTTGGATAGCTACTCCAAAGAGGAAAGAAAAATTTGAGGAGATTGATACAATTGAAAGTTCCTATGGATAAAAATTTGTCCCTTGATTGCCTTACAAGGTGTAATTCCACCCTTCTCATGATCTAGACTACATTGTTATGTAGGAGCATTTTCTATAGTTTGAGTCAGAGAGAGGCACTTTTTGATACATTGCCTTCTGTTGATGATTGGGATTTGGCTTCTTTGATTTGTGACAAACTTCATATTTTCCACTCTACTACTAAGGAATGGTTAGGGACTAAATATCCAACATCAAATCTTTGTTTTGATAAGATATGTGCTATAAAATTGAAGTTGAATGAAAAGGAGAACTCATGCAATCCTATCATAAAGAAAATGGCAGGTGAAATGATGGAGAAGTTCAAGAAGTACAGGGTTGACATTCATGTCTTGATGGAGGTTGTCTTTGTTCAGGACCCGCATTTCAAAATGGATATAATAAATTTTTATTATCCTTCCATTTATGGGGAAAACTTGTCAAAGTTAATAAAGTCCCAAAGTATGTGATCAGTCACTAAAGGAATATCAGTAAAGAAGAAATATAAATGACAATGCAACTTCTACTCAACAAATAGTCTCCTCTCAGTCCCATGTTGTTGTAGTCCCTCTAAAACCAATTTCGGAGTTCAAGGCACATGCTAGAAGACAAAAAGGTCAAGAAACTCCATGAAGACTGAGTTGGATGTGTACTTTGAGGGAGGAAGTGGTGCTGGTTAAGGATGATGATTATGATATTTTAACTTGGTGGAAAACTAATGGGTGAATTATCCAATATTAAGTGAGATTGCTAGGGATATTTTAGCCATCTATGCTTCTAAAGTAGCATCAGAATCAACATTCAGTATTGCAGGTAGACTTCTTGACCCACATCACAGTCGTCTTGCAACCAAGACCGTGGAGTCTTTGACGTGTCTTCAAAATAAGATTTCTACTATTGGGGGTAAGATCAAAACTTTGATAAGTTTTTTTTTATTTCATTTTTTTTGATAAAAGGTCATGCATTACTATTATAAATTCAACAACTATAGAAAAGCAGGCTAGTACCTGCATGGGATCATGTTTGGTACAAATAGAAACTACGGATATGATGAGATAAAAATTGTGATTGAAAAAAAGTTTCAGGGGGAGGCACCCCTTAAACAAGCCTCTAAATGATGATAATCATGAGCTAAGCAAATAAACAACTTCTACTGAGCTAGCCATTATGCTCGATCAGCGGTCTGATTCTTCCTCCAAAATCTCCTCCAGGGTGTAGAAGACGTCTCCTGCTACTGTGTTGTTTTCCGGGCTTACTTCTACTGGAGTCATCCTAGATGACGTCGACGCCTGTCCTGCAAGCATGTTGTATAGAGAGATCTGATGTTATCTTTGAGAAAATGATATGTAATTGATTTTTGGAGTTATTGAATTTTTTGAGATTTCTTTCTATCCAAATATGCCATAAAATGGTGATAATGATGTCTTCTGAGCAGAAATGTACTACTCTATGAAGAGGTTTTATATTGAAAGGTATTGAGATAAAATTTTGATTATCAGATCTAATATCTAGAAAGATTTTGATGATAAATTTTGAGACAAGACAGTTCTTGAAAATATGTTATGTTGTTTCTGAATCGGCTAGGCAGCGATAGCATCTGGAAGGCCCAACAAATCCTCTCTTTGTAATGTTTTGGTCGGTGAGAAGCTTGTTGTTTAGTAGGAGCCATAAAAATATTTTGTGCTTCTGAGACCATTTGTTTTTCCATATGAGGGAGTAGTTAGGGATGATGTCTCTGTAGGTGAGAAAAGTGTAGGATGCCTTGGGGGTGTAAATTGTCCCCCATCTCCAGGAGATCTTATTATTTGTGTTGAATTCCAACTCATGGATGATGTTGTTTATTTCCGAATATTCTAGGTTTGTGAGAAGAAGCCGCTTGAGAGAATTTGTTTTTTTGCTGGTGAGGAGACTGAGGGCTTTGGCCGTTGTAATATAAGATAATTTTTTTGGGGATATAAGACTGAGGGCTTTGGGATATACCTTGATATTTCATTCTCTACTAGCTAATTCTTTGTTTTCTGGTTGCATGAGATTATTTTTTTGAAGATATTGACACCTCTCTTGTAGACACAGATATTGCTAGTCCTGGTACATTTCATTAATGTTTTTTTATATTATTTTTGATTTTTTATTATATCTCATTTGAATTTGTTATTATATCTTATATGTTGAAGTTTCATATGAAATTGCCTCACAACATACTCAAGGCCAACATACTCAAGGTCATATAAATTTCTAGTATTTTGGGTGTTTAATGCAATATTTGCATCCCTAATGTGGGTGTTATAATGTCATATTTTTTAGGTCACTGATCCTTTCAAATGTCAAATTGACCACAGGGGATTCTTAAGGTAAAGTCTCAGTTCATTTTAACAACTAATACACACACACTCTCTCTCTCTCGCTCTCTATCTCTCTAGACAAGTCTCTTTACTATTGGTTAATAGGTCACTCTTAATGTTTAAAGCTCTAGCTATGGTAAGCCATTGTTGGTCATCATTTTTAGGTTTATTTTCCAAGTTTAATTGCAACAAGGTCAGTAGAAACTACTATGTTCAGTTAGCTATTAACTAGATATAGAGGTGGTCGTCATTGTTGGTCATCATTTTTAGGTTAATTATTCATGTTTAATTGCAGCCACGTTTATGTAATTTGTATACATATTTTTCCATTAGTAGAAGAGATATAGATGTTACAGTTCTATAAACACCTAAAAGATATACAATTCCATATACATCAAATTTTCTGTAATCTATATATGTATTTGTCCATTAGTAGAAGAGGTAGAGCTATTACAGTTCCATATACAGTAGAGTTTTTGTAATGTGTATACTTATTGTTAATGCATTTTATGATGGTATCCCTTGGTCATTTGCATAATTAACTATGGAAACATTGAAAGACTTTCTTATGTGGGGGTTTATACTCTAAATGAATGCAGTAGAATGTGCAAGGACAAATGGTAAGGTACACACTTTTATTTTAAGTCTGATTGAGATGCTAACGTCTGAACTAGATCATCTTTTCTCTTTCAGCATGTAGTTGTAATTAGTATTCTGGTGTTTGTCAAATGGTTAGTATCCTGGTGTTTGTCAAATAGATTTTGTAGTGTTTTATAGAGCTGAAAATTTTGGAGTGCATGAATCATTCTCAACGTGTTTCCATCTGTTTTTTATCAAAATAATAACGTAGTGTGTAAATTTGGTCATGTATGTCAAAATTTTGAATTCAATCTCAACATATCTTCAGCTAAGTTCTAATTTGTTTCCATAACATTTCTATTTTGTATCTAGCATGTATTGGATTAATGACAATGGGCTCTGGAGGGGGGTGAATAGAGATAAAAATACTTAAAATAAAATTCATTTGACCTTCAAGATATTTCTAAGTTAATATGGTAAATATGAACTTTGAGTGTAACTAAACACACATAACAAGGACGAGATACATTGAATAAGATCAAGAACAAGCTATGTATAGTGGTTCCAAACTCCAAACTAGGAGAGTGTACATCCACTACCTAGAGAGGTCAACCTATAGGATTTTTCAACCATTGCACCTTCCTTATATTCCATTATAATATAATAAGACCTTCCTTTTTTGGGACAAGGATACCCAACCTTTCCTTTGAGGACAAGGACACCAATAACCTTATAAAGGACTTACCTATACAAGACCAAGAGTATTCAACCTCACTAAGGACTTACCTACTTTTGCAATGAGTCTTTTGCCTTCACCAAGGACTTACCCACTCTTGCAAATAGTCTTCTTCCTTATAGGAATTACCCACTCTTCTTGGATCTTCAGCCTTCGACTTCACCTTCACCAAGAAACAACTTTCAACAAGGGACTCATTCCCTTCTTCTTCTTCTTCATCTTTTTTATCCAAGAGAGAGAACCTTCATCATCATGGTAGAAAGAGAGATTGGGAGGTGGAGGAATGATATCCTCACAAGATATACATGTAGGACTAGAGATCTTGCAAATTTCCCACTCACTCTAATGGATGTAGTAAGTGATTAAGAGAGGAAGGAGGCTTTTGGAGGCACTCAACTATGATATAGGGACCTTTATAGTGCTTGACTAACCATCAGATGAAGCCCAAAGGTCCTATTTATAGTTAAGGTTGTCTACTAGCCAGTAGAGACACTTTGGGACAAAATCTATCCGTTTGGGGTGTTGCAATGGATATATTTTCAAATTTTACAACACTTTGACGACTAGAAACATTTTTTTTGCACATTCTGTACGGTGCAGTCAGTCAATTTTACTTTTGGAAAACTCGATCACTAACACTATGTGAAAAATTAAATTTGAGTTGTTAGTCGAGTTTATCCTAATTGAAACTCGATCGATGACTTAAATTTGATTTGCTTGTATAGGGGTGTTGGTCAAGTTTATCCTACATGAAACTCGACCGAAAAAAGTCCTTGTGATGAATTTTGGAAATTTTCATAAAAGTGGATAAATATTCATTTTAAGTGCTCTTGATTTTTTCTAAGATGAATTACATATGATCTAAAAAATGATTCTATTGTATTTGAGGCCTTTTCAATAAAAGTGCACTTGCATTGATTTTGACTTGTATTTCTCCAAGTTAGGATGTACAAGAATAGGCATTTGGAGTGTGTCTATACCTAATATGAGATTACTCAAGTAGAAGCATTAGAGACAAATACGTGGAATGGTTAGTCATTATCAAAACCAAGGGTGTAGTCAATTTAGACTTAGAGTCAGCATTCTCCCCCTTTTCGAAGATGACAAACCATTCCATAAATGTATTGGAAGCACTTAAGTAAAATTATAGCTTTGGAGACACCTAGTGGTTTCAATGGAATTGAGTTCATACACTCCCCTCAATCGATGCCAATGGAGTTCTCATACTCTCCCTCAATTGATGCTATTTTTCCTGCATGGTTTGCTTTCATAAAGTTTATAGAAACTATATCTTTCACCCATATATGTCTTCTACATATATTTGTTCTCCCATTTACATAAGACATGCCTTCTCCCAATTGTCATTTCAAGAGTTGAGGAGGTAGAAGAGATAAAAACAAAACTATTAGTAAAAAGAGATACCAAAAGTTAGAATGAAGAGTATAAGAGCAAAAACTAGAGGATTTTCCAAGAAATGCATATAAAGCAAATTTAGACATGCATAAAACAACTCTAGATGCACTTATAGAAAATAAAAGAGGAAAAATAACAAAGTGTCCTTGAAATTATAACATAATGTGCTGGAGAAAACTAATAAACCACGAGTTTGACCCTCAAAATGAAGGAATTTGCCAAAAAACGTCAGGGCTCGTGCTATAGCCATGAGTCTTTCTCGGAAGTACATTTTCGTATAGAAAACACTAGTCTTGCACCAAAATCTGACACTGGAGTAGAAAATTAAAAAACTACATACGTTCTTCAGATGTTCTAATTTCTGCATATAATGTAGCTCTATTTGTTGCACACCACAAGGCCATGAAAATAACTCAAGATAGTCGATATGCAAGTTAAGGAGTATGATTGAGTATGTATGAAAAAGTATACAAGCATAGCATATAGTTAGATACCAATAGATGAATAAGGTAGAACTACATGTAGATGGACTACTAGTAGATTATATCACAATTTAGGACTACTAGTGGAGTCTATAGCATAGTGAAAGATGCACAAGTTAAAGAACAAGCTATGAGAGATGTAGAGAAATATCCAAATAAAGAGATATGCAATTTCAGAAGAATGAAAGGATATTACTCATTAGCAAGTATGCATCATTACTAAAAGATTATTTTCACTAAGAAACTCAAGGTTGCAGCTAAACATGATATACAACTAGATAGATGTAGCAAATTAGAGCACAACGGAAGCAATTTAAGACACAATCATGTTATCCAAAGAGATCATCATTAAAACTTTCATAACAACTCAGGTAACTACAAGATATAGATATACCAATTTATATCACTTAGAAAGATAGAGTTCGGTGCAAGATAGACTATTTAAAGCATGACAATATGCATATCATATATGTACCAAGGGTTGCGCCATAGAATAATGCTATTGGTTGAGAAAGTCTAGTTGAGAGGAAAATTCTTATCCAAAAAGCCATGTGTATTTTGTGCACAATGTTGTCAGTCGAGTTTCTAGGTTGAACTTCTTGGCCAACAACAATTGTTGGAAAAAATTAGTGCTTGTCGGCCGAGTTTCTTCAGGACAAACTCAACTGACAACAACTACTGTCGAAACACACATATATTTTAGAAAAACATATCTAGAGTCATGATAAAAATACAAATCATTCTTATCCGGGTTCCAAGGAAGATCTGTTGAAGCTTAAAGGGGAAGCTAAAGTTGTTGCAATCTTTGTGCTTTACTATATATGGCTTGAGAGGAACCACGAGACTTTCACAATTTTGAAAGTGGCATTGAATCCATATGGGATTCATGCCTAAGATATACTCATAGTCTATACAGATAGTTTGTTTTCTTCCTTTTGTACACTTTACTTTTTTCTTTTTGATGCTAGTGATCTACCTTAGATCACTCTTTTGTACTTACTCTTTTGGTGGTAATGGGAAGAGAAACACGCTAGGCTCATAAAAAAAACCATATCCAAACATGTATGACCAACTTAATAATACACTATAAAAGCATTAGAAATAGTTTTTTAGCAAGAAAGTGATGAGAATCATATCATACCAACTTTGACGAAAAAACTTTATGTATAGTGAATACTAACTTGGAAAAAGTAAATAGTTATTGGATACGATCAATGATAACATTATGTTTGTTCATACCATTTCTTTTCCACTTGTTACCACCACATACACATCTCACCTTTCTTCTTTTACATGGATTGAGAAATCAATTTACAAATCAATAGCTCAAGTCAATCCATTTGTTAGTGATTTACAAGTAGAAAGATGAAATGGTCCCAATCATATTTTTGGATCCAAAGGGGTCAGCTTAGCAACCCAAGTCCTATTGTTCTTGTGTGCTTTGTTAAAAGGACAATATGTAGAATAATGAGCAAAATCACTGCAATGATTACATGATCTCATAGTCTTAGAACTAGAAGATTATTCATTGAAAATTGCAGGTCATTTGTCTTTGTTGTTCCTTTGACTACTATCAAGTGCAAAATTAGCTCTACCCATTTGTTCAGTAGTATGATCTAAGATTTGATTAAGACTCTTTTTATCATCTAAAAATCTTAACATGGAGGATCTTAAACTATGATTATAATAAATAACAGAAGTTATTGCAGAAGACAATTGATTGATATTATCTCTAGCATGCAAAAGATCAATTTTTGAAAAAAAGTTTTAGTTATATAAAAATCTTTTTCAATATAAAGATGTGGGTTTGCCAACAATGTGTCGGGTTGGGTTTGATCGGGTTCTTAAAAACCCAACCCGTTGGCATGCCTAATTGTAGGTCAGAATGAAATCCGCACTGGTCCGAGATAGGAGTTTGAACAAATACGTACTGAATCCGATTAGGTCCACCTGTCTGGATCTATATGTGTACAGGGCCATAATTGATATACACTCAAGCAATCATGTACTCTAAAATCGAATATTGAATGTTGACTTCACTGGTTTCCCAATAAGTAAATACGCATCTTGATCTGGCCTTGGTAACTTAAATCTACATCGCACCGTATTTTATTCTTCGAGTAGCAGCTAGTGGGATGCGTGCTCCTACTAAAGACCTTCGCTTGTTGATCTTCTCTGCGGAGAAAGTCTTTGTCTCGGCTTTTGCTAGCCTTCCCAAGGTTGTTGCTGTGCTGTGCGCACGGAGATGCTCTCGGCTCAGTCGTCCCTGCTCCACGCGGCCAGGGGCCTTTCTCCCCTGCTCGCTCCGCGGACATCTACCACCAGCAATGGACTGGGCCTGATCCCGGGAACCCGGCTTGCTTGGAGGAAGCCGGCCGTTGCTCCCGCTGTCAGCAGGAGACGCGGCGCCCTGCAGCCTGTGCAGGTGGTGATGAGCAAGGAGGAGCTTATCATGGCCAGCAACAGCAAGCCCGTACCAGCCAAGCAGCAGCATTCCTTAGCGGCGTCGTCGAGGTACGTGCATGTGCAGGCTATAGTGACCATTCGGCAGAAGATGAAAGATAGCTTGGCCGAGAAGGCCGTGGAGCAGTGGGAGTCTTTCCTGACCGGGATCGGGCAGGGCATCGTAGTTCAACTTGTCAGTGAGGAGGTCGACCCTGGTGAGCAAACTTACCCCGTCACTGGAAGATTCTGTCTTTTTATTCTCTCGGGTTTTCATGTGCCAAACTTGTTTCTTACCGATACTCTCTTGCGAAGTTGTTTTAACGATACGGTAACAGAATTTGCTCGCCTCCTGACTAATCTTACATGCCAGAGCAGTATGATCATCGTCTTACTGTCCGATCTATGATGTTTTTAGCTTCGGCTTATGCAAGAAAGGATGGTAATCGAGCTGTCTAGGTGTTTTTCCGTTAGGGCGTTCTGCCATGTTTTGGCACAACATATGAATATTAAAATACTGTGAAAATGGGCATTTTATTAAAATTTCGGTGTGATAGAACATAATTAGTTGATCTGGATAAGAACATTACCAAGTTCTGGTATAGATTTCACATCATATGCGAAAATTGATTGAGACCCAATTTTCAAACGGTTTTGTTATGTGTAATGATTTCGGGATTTAAAGTGTACTTTCATTTCTCCTTTTCACATAAAACAAACTGCAGTACTGAAAAAATAATTTTTCTTTTAGTCACCTACTTGTTTTGTGAGAAAAAGACAATTTAGATATCATTTTGGGTCCTACAACTTGCTATGTGAACTAACTACACATAGCATGCTTCCCCAAGTAGCATTGAATTGGTCTGAAACTAGCTCATGTCCAGATTCTTATTATGTTTTACTAAACAGCTAAACCGGTCATGCCTTAATCAAGTAATTGTATTAAGAAATAGATTTGACTAGGGGTGAGCAAATAATGGTCCAGACCGTAAAATCGGACCGGAATACTCAATTCGGTCCGGTCCGGTCTATTTTGAGTTTCGGTCCGGTCTGCGGTCTGAGAATTTCGATGAGTTCGGTCTTCGGTCCGGTCCAGTCCAAAATCGGTCCGCAGACTGACTTTTATATAAAATTTATATATATTTGAAGGTATATTCTATAATAACTACAAATAAAGTACATATATATAAGCACTACTAGTATAAATGTTTGATACTAAAGTTATATAATTGTTAGAAGTGACTAAGATTATCAACTTTGTCCAATTAAATAAGTTGTAAAACATGCAAAAAAGACTGATTACGGTCCAAACGGTCCGGTCCGGTCCTAGCAAAAAACGGTTCGGTCCCGGTTCGGTCTTACTTCGAAACGATCCAGTCTGCGGTCCATATATTTGTTGAAATCTGATCCGCAGTCCGGTCCGGTCCGATTTTGGACGATGCTCAGCCCTAGATTTGACACATTTCGGCAAATAATACTCTTCATAGATGATTAATTTTCAAGATAGTATATTTTTTCTAAGAACGGAGTGTTGTTAAAAATAAAAAAAGTTCAAAATTACCACTCAAAATGTGCCTTTTCACTTATTAATTTAATTAACAAAAACATGGTTTTTTCTAGTGTAATATAAAGAATGATGTGGCGCGCTCAAGATAAATATGCTATTTTGGAAAAACATTGATATTAAAGGCATTACTTTGTATCAAATAAATTTTTTATAGTATTAAACAACTAAAAGACAACTCCTCCATGTTACTCAACTGACATCAGCATTGTCAAACTTGTTTTCGTGGTGCTGTATCTCCTGTTCTCCCGCCGTGTTGATGTCAAGCTAACCCTATTCCCTGCTGATTGACTAATCATCTATGTGTTTTTCGGGCCATACCTTCAGCGACCAACAAGCCGAAGCGGAGCTCGGAGACGGCGGTCCGCGGCTGGCTGCCCAAGGAGTCAAGCCACCCTTACATCTCCGAGTACGCCGCCGACTTCCAAGTCCCGGCGGGGTTCGGCCGCCCGGGAGCCGTGGTGGTCACGAACCTCCACAAGAATGAGATGTATCTGGTGCAGGTGGTGGTGCACTTCAACAAAGACCACATCATCTTCCCGGCAAACTCGTGGATCCACTCCCGCTTTGACAACCCGGAGAGCAGGATCATATTCTCGAACAGGGTAGGTATAATATAGTCAGATGAAATATGCATACATCAAGTAGCCTCTCCCGGTCGACTGACCCTGCCTATTCTCTTGTAGGCTTACTTGCCGTCCCAGACCCCTGAGGGCCTCAAGGAGCTAAGGAGCAAGGATCTAGCGAGCCTCCGAGGGAACGGTAAAGGCGAGCGGCAGAAGTTCGACAGGATCTACGACTATGCCACCTACAACGACCTGGGAAACCCAGACAAGAACAGCGACCTCGCCCGCCCGGTCCTCGGCGGCAAGAACAAGCCCTACCCTAGGCGGTGTCGCACGGGCCGTCCGCCGACCAAGTGGGATCCTTACTCCGAGAGCCGTGTCGAGAAGCCCAACCCGGTGTATGTCCCTCGGGACGAGACGTTTGAGGAAGTCAAGCAGGCCTCCTTCTCCGCTGGGGCATTCAAGGCCCTGATGCACAACCTCATCCCCGGTCTCGTCGCCGCCTTGTCCAGGACGGATTCTCACTTCAAGTGCTTTACTGATATCGACGAGCTGTACAAGGCAGGGGTACTGAACAACCACAATGGGGCGATCAAGCAAGGGCAGGGTGGACTGCCGAATGTGTTCAAGGCTATGAGGGATATCGGGCAGGCCGTTATAAAATACGACATGCCTTCTATAATCTCAAGTATGTTTTCGTAATCCCTGTGATCGAAGACGACGACGATCGGATACAGCTGTTCTCTGACGTTGTTTGAGCTATTTGGGATTCTGCAGGAGACCGGTTCGCTTGGCTACGCGACAGCGAGTTCGCCCGCCAGAAGCTTGCCGGAGTCAACCCCGTCAACATTGAGAGATTGAAGGTTCCAGTACATCTGAACTCCCATCATGCCGACTGATCTAGTATTTCTTGTATGTATCACTCATAGGCTGATAAGCTGATGTGGGTCGCAGGAATTCCCGATTATGAGCAAGTTAGACCCTGCCGTTTATGGTTCCCCTGAATCAGCTATAACCAAGGAGATCATAGAGGCTCATCTCGCTGGGAATAGTGTCGAACAGGTACAGATCAATTAGCAGTAGCTGCAGCAAACGGCATGGCACTCCGCCGTCTAATCTCCTTGTTGCCTACCGCAGGCGATCGCGGAGAACAGATTGTTCATCTTGGATTACCACGACATGCTCCTCCCGTACATCAAGAAGATCAATTCCCAAAAAGACCGCAAGGGGTACGCCTCAAGGACGGTGCTTTACCTGCCTGACTCCGGCGTCCTCAGGCCAGTAGCCATCGAGCTCAGTCTGCCACCCACACCTTCCTCGAAGAGGAACAAGAAGGTGTACACCCAAGGTCATGACGCCACCACCACCTGGGTGTGGAAGCTAGCCAAGGCACACGTGTGCTCAAATGATGCTGGGATTCATCAACTGGTCAACCACTGGTAACTTTTCTCGATTCTTTGCTTTCCCACAGTCGTACTTCTCGACCGGATGCTTCCCCTGTTCTTTCGTGTGTGTGTGTGTAGGCAGGTATTCAAACCTTCAGTGGTCCCGACTCCCTGTATCAAATTATGTCTACCCAAAAGTCCACCCTTAAGAAAATAATTAAAAATGTGTACCGAAGAGACGCCACATATTGGGTCCTTTATAGTTTTCTTCCAAAGAAACCCTTACTTTTCATAAAATTCCTGAACATCTCGTTCCCTATATAGAATTATAAATAAGAGTTTATTCCCAAAACCTCCCTCATCTTTGCCATAATTCTATAAAACCCCCTTTATTATCCAAAATCCATGTAGCCCCCCTCCCTTTCATCCTTAATTCCTAGAAACCTCCTCCAGTCAACTCTCTTAGGATGGGAGCTAACGATTGATGTTCTTTTAGTTTTTTTTGTAATTAGTCGTATATAAAATTAGTATATGTAATTATATATAACAATATTTAGCTATTTAAAATAATAATCATTATTCAAATGCAAAGTTATAATAAAAATATTTGACATATTGAGCATTTTTTTGCTCATACGCTTGGTAATGGGTCAGATTTTGTTGGACACGACTTAAAATGGATCCAAACTCAGACAAACCAGACCCCAAATGGATCCAAACTTGAACGGACACCTGGCCCAAAATCAACTAGAGCCGATTGCACCCAAAAATCATTGAAAATACTTTACTACAAATGTTAATAAAAAAATATTGCAAACCCAAAATCGGACCCGACCTGAACTAGCTGACCCGACCTAAACTAAATAATATTATCTAGCGATTTAGATAAGAGATGGCTTTATAAAATGTTGGTGAATGTGAGGGGTGTTTGGGAAAAACTCATATAATTAATTGTAGGAATGCATTCCCAAATCTTGGACAAAGTAAGCCTAGCTAGTACTGACTTTTATGGGTCAAGTCAGCTCAGGTAGGGCCTTATCTAGTTTAGATCGGGTCTATTGGGGTTCGATTTCATGTTTACACTACTTTTTGTTAATGTTTGTAGTAAAGTATATTTATGATTTTCGAGTCCAGTCAACTCTGGTTGATTTCGGGTCAAGTCTATGCGGGTATGAGTCCATTCGAGTTCAGGTCCATTTTGGGTTCGTTTTGTCTCAATTTGGGTCCATTTCAGGTTGGGTCTATTCCAATCGTTTCCGGCAAAATCCGGCTTATTGTCAGGCGTAACGGGTATGAGCAAAAGAAAACTGTTCAATATAAAAAATATTTTAATATAACTTTTTTTTGTGAATTTTTAATGTAACTTTGCATTTGAATAATAATTTTTATTTTAAATAGCTAATGTAATACACAATTATTTTGAAAAAAACCAAAAGAACAACAACCATTAACTCCTATCCTGACGGAGTTGGCTGGAGGGAGTTTCTAGGAATTAAGGATAAAAGGGAGAGGGCTATAGGGATTTTGGATAACATAGGGGGTTTTGTGGAATTATGGCAAAGATGAGGGGGTTTTTGAAAAAAGTTTCTATAAATAACCCCATTCCGTATACCATATGAAATTATTTGATTATACCACTATATGTTTTTCTTGAATATTGTCAAACTCACAACTAGGTCTGTAAAATGAATGTCTAAAATTGGAATAATCAGTTAGCATGTGAATCAAAATATTAAAAAAAACTTTATCCAACAAAACCATATCATATTTTACAAACAAACAAGAGATTGTGGAAGCCCACACTTACCGGTCTATCCAATTCCAGAATCTAATTTCAAAAACTATATTCATATATCACTATTAATATAAACAATTTTAGTATAATTATTTTTATACAATTAGTCATGTTTAGTTGAATTTGACAAAGCCCGTACGTATGCAACAACAACTTTCTTCAACCTAAACATGTTCAACCCCAACCAGACCCAACAAGAGTTGTGTAACAACCCACACTTTTGAGTGTCTAAAAGACCTTAAAGTCACAGATCATTACTCATAAATTTTAGGATCAAATTCAACAACTAATACAGAATAGTAAACAATTTCCATTAATGAATAAATATTTACATGTTTGCATAATAAGCTCCTCTAAGGAGTTATATAAATTTTAGAAAGAACTAACTTATACATGTGTGAAGATATACCACTATATCTAAACCTCCCTGAATAACTTTAGTATCATCAACATCTTTCATTTGTAACCTCATGTCCACGAATCAAGTATATCTGGTACCTAAAATGTCGAAAAATGAATACACAGTCAGTATATTTCTATACGGGTATGTGGGTTCATCCAATAATCACAAATAAACATATAATCAAACATCTTTTACATGTACATAAGAACATAAATTTGCTTTCATATTCTAACCCATATCTGGTCTACTACCTCAGGTGTAATCACTGTCCCTCCTGGGCTCGTGTGCATTACCATTAAGATCAGTCTAACCTAGGGTTCAAAATATCATTATTTACCTTGTGTTGTACTCATATGGACTTTATAATTTGCATGAAGTAAATAAACAAGTAAGCAATTATCATGCGTTCAATCTCATTAAGAAACCTCGGCAAACTCATAAATCGATACATGTATTCATAAGTGTAACCACATACCTTATGCCATTGCAGAAACCATGCAGAATAACTCATGTACTTTAAGAGTGCATCCAAACATCCATGCAACAAAGCATTCAATCAACATTATCTGAAATACATATACTACATATGTGTCACCATGTATTCACATTACATTAACCAAATCTAGATTCGTTCCTAAACTAGGGTTTAGGGATGTCTCATGTTTGGACTAGGGATAAGGGTCACAAACCCTAATTCCATCATATCATGGTTTCTAAGATCTCAAACTCTAGTTATACATATTTGGTGAAACCCTAATCATCATCTTGAGCATATTTGGTTATCCACAATACCTAGATCATATTATTAGCATTAAGATCATAGCAAGACATCCACATTGATTTCAAAACCCTAAATGTGCATGTAGGGCTGTAAATGGGTACGGGTAGACCCGCGGACCCACAAATATGGAACCTTAAAAGACCCGTCATGGGTCTAATTTTTTATACCCGCATACCCTTGGACCCGTATACCCTTAGACCCACATATAAGCGGGTCCAATACTGGGTATGATTGGACCCAGACCCGCTAGACCCGTGTACCCGCTATACATAAGTAACTACGAAAATAATATGTTATATATATCATACTTTACTAGTCTAACTAATATAATTATTGAGATTATATCCTACTCTAAGGTTGATACTAGTCATATAATTAAGAATTAATTATTCTAGTTACAATAATGCACATCATATGTAAATTTAAAATCAAAATGTCTACTAATTTACATTACTTTCTACATAAATTAAATGTTATGATCATGACTACAAATATGTAAACAATTACTCAATTAATGTTATTGTATAGAATATAACATTGTCTAATATAACTATGACATGTTAATATACTATATGATAACAATATCTTGTTGTGTTAAATATATATAACACAGTCATTTCTCTTACATAAACAATATGATGTTTTATAGAACCACTTACCCGCATACCCGCACTGTAGACCCGCTATTATTACGGGTACGAGTATGGTGCGGGTCCAAGTTTTGTATTATGCGGGTCTAGAACCGGAACCGGACCCGCTAAATTAGATGGGTATGGATATGGGTATGGCCAGACCCGCACCATACCCACACCGTTTACACCCCTATGTGCATGACTATTAATCTGGAAACATCAATTGTTCATTATTATCAAGGATTTCCTCATTATACATGACAAGACCTAGTATTATCTCAACATAAACAAATCTACTCAATTAAGCATCATATTAAAGAAAATCTAGGTTTTCCTTTTGTTTTAATCACATCAAGACATGTATTGCATACACTTTTGGAACATGAAGCATAACTAGACTCTGCTTGTATTTTATTCAGATTCTACTCATTTTTCCTATCAATTTCATATATACTTTTGCTATCATCAAACTTACCATTAATTAACTATAATTATTGCAAGATTATTAATCTGGACCAATTAGAACTGCCAAGTCAGCCTAGCGAGAAATATTACTAAGGCCCATGTAGCCGACCCTACCAATGGCCTGCGGCCAAATCCTCCATTTCTCCAGCGAAGCTTGTGGCTTAAAAACATAACGAAAAGACCCTACTACCCCGTGCTCAAAGCTTTAGGGTTTCACTCACCTAGGGGCAAAAGGGTCTAAAAGGCATCCACCTTCCCCTACCTCATGACGTTGATGCGTCTGTCGACGACGGTCGTCCCCCATGTCTTGCAAACAACCCCCACAGCTCCATAGGCCTCGAGGGGTCTCGGTCCCCTCCGTGGACCTCTGCCAGACATGGTCGAGTGCTAACAGGAGGTGCGGTGGCTAGAGATGGAGAAGGTAGGTCATAGATACCTGGGCGTAGAAGCATGCTATATCGAAGAAGTAGAGAAGTTTGATACCATACATATTCATCTTGGGTGTATATCCGAAGGTGGAGATCCTCCACAGAGTTCCGTTGTCCTCCCCCATGCTCTAGGATCGATTATGGGCTTAATTAGTGGCACTTGCCTCGGTGTGAAGGTGTTGAAACAATGGTTGGGCTGTAACGAGGGGTCTGGCATGGTTGGGTTCTATTTTCTCTATTGCACGAAGACCCTGTGGTATCATATAGGCTGCTAGGTGACCCCCCAGTTGTGTTGATAATCAGGTTTTAGGCCTGAGAGGATAATGTTGTTATCCCAAGGTATCTTCCCCAACAGGTAGGATTTCCATCCCGGATCAGTTGGTTCATCCATGGAGGGGAATCATGTTAGTTATGGGATTTACCCTAACAGTCGTGGAGCTCGGATGGCAGAGATATAGGGTGGCTAGAGTTTTAAAGGAGCATCAGCTCCTGATTCCACCAAGGATGGGCAGAGTCTAGGGCAGAGGAGATGGATCTCTTCTCGCAGACATGCCCCAGATCCTCGATTTTGTGAATCAGAGGGACTTTGTCCATGTCTTTATTTCTTCTTTCTACTCTTTGGATAAACACCCAGATTGGGGTAACATACATATATACCAATTAGGTTATAACTCCTTTTAATCCTAAGCTTTGGTATTATCTTCATACTTATTTTTATCCTCTTCTTAATCAAGATATTATCTTCAAATATCTTCGATGAATCCTCAAAACTTGCCCCTCAAGTAATCACTAGATGCTCCTTTAATTAATTACTTAGATCACTATATGTCTTAGTTTATCTTGGATTTTCATAAATAATCCTATATATATGGATTATCTATCATATAAAATTATCACGATCATTTTCCATGTGCTCGAAATACTCATTTTCCAATTTTATATCCCAAGGACTGATTTGCAAACCCTAATTAGCCCAATTAGGGTGGAAGGAGTTCCTAAGGCCCATGAATCACACCTTGGGCCTTGTAAAGGTTCCATGAGATTAATTACATTCTTAATTACCAAATTAAGGCTTTGATAATCATTACACTCTATATTAACCTCATATGAACATATATGCTCAAAAGCACATTATTAACTTACATTGATCAGTTAGTATAATTCTAGGGTTTGGAATTATCAACCAAGATCCCTCAATTCTCTTCCTTGTTATTTGAACCCTACTTTCATTTAGGCTTGAAATCTATGAATTTCAAGGATGTAGCAAGTTGTAAAAAGCATGATCCCAACAAACTAAAATACATATAGACTTGAATTGAATCTGGTCTGACCTACTAATCCAAACATCATAAATATTTTATTATAAATTTTAGTAAAAATAAAAAGAAACATATAACAAACTCAAGACTTGTCATGACCCAACACAAACTAAATCTGGCCTACCCAAATTTACCTACACCAAAGAAGCACTAGTTACTATATATTATTGAAAATCATATGTTACAAATTTTGGTATACATGTGCTATTATTAAGAGTTAGACTAGTCAGTATGAGTTAGGAATATATTTGACCTAGACATTGAGTCAGCCTTAAGGTGTCCAAGTCACGCTTGAACCTGTAAAACTGATATGATCTCAAAATTATCAATCTTTGGATTTGAAATTAATGCCCTGAACTTATAATTATAACTAGTATGACCTCAAAAATATTAATCTTTAGGTTTTGAATTTTTTAATCAAGATCAGATCTTGATGTCCTAATAGAAACATGGCTGTTTACAACTGAAAATATGGTTAATTCAATCTATAATGAAGTTCTATACATATTTACATTTGTAGGAAAATATATGTATATATATACACATATGTACATATGTATAATATTTCATTAATAGTCTAACACAAATTTAAAATTATTTCACATATTAAAATAAGGATATCACATTATAAAAATATAATTGCATTTGTATTAGATGAATATTTTCCATATTATAATGTATGTTTTATTCTTCTTCTTCTTCTTCTTTTATCTAAATTTTAATATTACTTAAGTCACTTGTAGAAATCAAGAAAACTACAAGTAGAGGTGGGCATAGTTCGGTTTGGTTTGATTTACCACTAAAATTGCAAATCAAACCATACAAATCAGTTTGTAAAAGTTTCAAGCCGAACCGAACCATTCTCTAGTTTGAACCAAACTAAACTGAACTATTGATTTCTAGTTTGGTTTGGTTTAGTCTAGTTTGAAACTATTATATGAGAAACTATACAGATTTATGCTAAGTTTTATAGAAGAAATTCAACTATCTATCTATCATCTAAATCAATGCATCTAGCATGTTAAACAAACTTCATATTATAAAAATATAATCTAGAATTTGGTAATATAGGAACACATATATAAACTATAAGTAGAATATGTCCAACGAACTTCAGATAACTATGGCTTAATACCACATAGTCTAAAACTTTGTAAGTGTTAGTTTCATTTATTTATCATTTCTTTTACACATTAACACAAAAATTTATTAAGTATCATAAAATTTAGTTTAGATAAGTATTTTTCATGATATAAAAATATAATACAATATATAGATATATGTGTTTGTTCGGTTTTGTTTGGTTAGACTACACCCTCAAACTAAATCGAACCATTGTTTCATGGTTTACAAAATTTTGGAACCAAATCAAACCATTCGCCCTTATAAAATCAAACCGAACTGGTCTGTTTAGTTTGGTTTGGTTTGGTTTGGTTAAGTTCAGTGGTCAGATTTGGTTTCTTGTCCAATCCTAACTGTAAGTTCAATTTTGAATAAGGTATTTAGAAGTAAGTTTTGATTTCATGTTTAACATTTCAGATTTACATTGGTTCTCCTTATGCTTATAAATTCATCGAATTGGAATTGTTTAATACAATATCTAAGTCCTAATCCGATTAGAAATTTCCAAAGTATTGCATGGTCCTGATGACATAATATAACATGAGTCAATTCTAATCAGATACTATTCAGATTTAGATAATCTAATGATAGTAATGGGAAGAAAATATTGATTTTGTGCTAACAAATCTCATACATACATACATACATACATACATACATACATACATACATACATACGTCTTGATTTACCACCCTCCCTGGCATTCAGCCTCCGCCACATGCGTGGGAGAGGGGGGGGGGGGAGAAATCTTTCTCTCTTAATCCCATACATACATACATACAACCAACAATGAGTGGATTAAGTGGTCAAGTACGGTGTCTCCTAACAAAGGGACCCGAGTTTGAATCCTAACTGCCGCTTTGATTCACCATCCTCCCACACGCTCGGCCTCCGCCATGGGTGTGGGAGAGGGGGGGAATCTTTCTCACTTAATCTCATACATACATACATACATACATACATACATACATACACACACCTTGATTTACCACCCCCCGGGCGTTCGGCCTCCGCCACGGGTATGAGAGGGGGGGGGGGAGAAATCTTTCTCTCTTAATCCCATACATATATACATACATACAACTACCCTCCCGGACGTTCGGCCTTCACCACGGGCGTGGGAGGGGGGGATAAATTTTTATCTCTTAATCCCATATATATATGTGTGTGTGTGTGTATGTGTGTGTGTGTGCGCGCGTGTGTGTGATAAACTTGTATAATAAAATATTATACTTTATATTATAACTTTAACAAGCTAATTTTAATGATATATGCATGTAGTTATCCAGTTAATTTTGTTTTATTAGAGTTAATGATATTGTATAAGAGATATGGTCATAAGTTGTTAGATATCAAAATGTTTTGCAATTTATAGCATGAATGTAAATTGGATGCTAGACAATCTTGTATTGCGTACATTTATTTACATACCTAGTTGTGGATTTGCCAATTTCAAACCAACATGGATGTTTATCCCGCTTAAAATTGGCCTGAAACTAATTTTTAAAACCAATAGTTGGCTTGAACCTTGAATTTTGATCATCCGACTAAAAACTATCAGAGTTTGGAGACTAACAAAAACCTTACTATATTTTATAACTAGATAGAAACCCGTGCTATACATAGATGTGTGAATACAACATCTTACAAAACTTTTTGGGCTGCAAAATCAGTAGAAACACCCCTGTTACATTCATAATATTCATAACAATTTATAATAATTCGACTATTGTACATACCACAACCCTTCCAACCATATTAGATAACCAGATAAATATCAACAACTATTAATTTCAACATACTACCAAATAGTTTTAAAAATAAAGGTAACAACTAAAACTAGACAACTAATTTGAGGTGACCAGGAAAGTCATTTGAATGGTTTTCACAAAAATTAATGACGTGGGTTTCATTGTCAAACTTCAGATTCTAAAATTTATGTATGTACACATTTCTATATAATGTACACACAGAGGGACCAGTTCATAATTATAGAAAAATATGGAGAAAATTACAAACAACCCCTCTATGGACTTTTTATATGGTATAGATGAGTCTCCTCATATCATAAATCATTAAAAAAATGAAAGATAAAAATGCAGTTCATAATTACAAAAACTAATGGATAAAATAACAACCAACCTCTTATGTGGGTTGCCTTATATAGCATGGATGAGTCTCCTCATGTAATATACCATTTAAAAAATAAAAGATAAAATTGCAGTGTACACTCATAGGGACCAGTTTGTAATAGAAAAAAATAATGGATAAAATAGCAAACAACCCCCTCTACTAGATATCTTATATAGTAAAGATGAGTGTGCTCACATTATATATCATTTAAAAAATAAAAGACAAAAGTACAATGTACACTCACACAGACTAGTTCATAATTACAAAAAGTAATGACAAAAATTGCAACCAGCCCCCTTTATGGGCTTTCTTATATAGTAGATGAATCTCCTCACATAAATAATAAAAGACAAAAAAGCAGTGTACACTCACATGGACCATTTTATAATTACAAAAAATAATAGTGAAAATTGCAACCAACCCCTTGTGTGGGCATTCTTATGTAGTATAGATGAGTCTCCTCACATAATATATCATTTAAAAAAAATAAAAAAATAAGTACAATGTACACTCATAAGGACCAGTTTGTAATTAAAAAAATTAATGGAGAAAATTACATCCAACCCCCTATGTGGGCTTTCTTATATAGTATTGATGAGTCTGCTCACATAATATTAATTTAAAAATAAACTACAAAAGTGCAATGCACACTCACATGGACCAGTTTGTAATTGCAAACAATAATGGAGAAAATTGCAATCAACCTCTTTCGCGAGCTTTCTTATTTAGTATAGATGATTCTCCTCACATAATATATCATTTAAAAAATAAATGACAAAAGTGCAGTGTACACTCACAGGGACCAGTTCATAATTAAAATAAATAACGGAAAAATTACAACTAGCTCCTCCGTGGGCTCTCTTATATAGTATAGATGATTCTCCTCACATAATATATCATTTAAAAAGTAAAAGACAAAAGTACAATGTACACTCATAGAAATGAGTTCATAATTACAAAAAAAAGAATGGAGAAAATTGCAACCAACCACATGTGTGGGTTTTCTTTTATAATAAAGATGCATCTCCTCACATAATATATCATTTAAAAAAACAAAAGACAAAAATACAGTGTACACTGATAGGGGCCAGTTCGTAATTATAAAAAATAATAGAGAAAATTGCAACCAATCCCCTCTGTGGGCTTTCTTATATAGTATAGATGAATCTCCTCTAATATAATATTATTAAAAAATAAAAGACAAAAGTGCATTGTACACTCATAGGAAACCACCCTTAATTATACAAAATAATAGAGAAAATTGCAACCACCCTATGTGCGAGCTTTCTCATATAATGTAGATGACTCTCCTCACATAATGTATCATTTAAAAAATAAAAGATAAAAGTGTAGTGTACACTCATAGGGACCAGTTCATAATAAAGAAACGTAATGGAAACAATTACAACCAACCCCACTACGAGCTTTCTTATATAGTACATATGAGTCTACTAATATAATATATAATTCAAAAAATCAAAGACAAGTGTGGTATGCACACATAGGGACCAGTATGTCATTTCAAAAATAATGAAAAAAATTGCATCCAACCTCCTCCGCGAGCTTTCTTATATAGTATAGATATCATATACCACTAAGATAATAACTAGTCATAATATAAATATTATAGTTAATAATATAATATATTAATATTTATAATGTAACATACATGTTAAAATAATGAAATTGTGGGGTATGTAGCTATTTAAGAAAAATAATAAAAAGACTGTTCTTTTTAAGGCAGGAAAACCTATAGAAGATAATATAGGTAAACGGAGGCGGTTATTCCAAATCTGGCAAGAAAAAAGAGGGTGCCATTTGACACAGTGTAAAATGGATGGATTTTATAGGGAATATCAGAAAGGCGGGGTTTTCTTTTTTCTGAAAATAACTCTTCTCACCTGCATCAGGTTTTGTTTTGTTTTACTTATTAACTTGAATTTGTTGTGCTTCATTAGGATTGCCATGTGACTGAACCTGCTTCTAATCTCTTGCCGGTTAACTGTATCTACAGGGTGAGGACACACGCGGCGGTGGAGGCGTACATCATAGCGGCCCACCGGCAACTGAGCTACATGCACCCAGTCTTCAAGCTGCTGCACCCACACATGCGGTATACAATGGAGATCAACGCGCTGGCTCGGCAGAGCCTCATCAACGGCGGCGGGATCATCGAGGCATGCTTCAGTCCGGGTAAGTACTCCATGGAGCTCAGCTCCGCCGCATACGCCAGCATGTGGAGATTCGACATGGAGGCCCTGCCGGCGGATCTAATCAGGAGGTTGCTCATCCTGTCATCAATCCAATCCTAATCTGATCTGGCTGGTTTTATCATTCTGAAATCTTTATTGTCTATGCTGATCATCAGAGGAATGGCCGTGGAGGACCCATCGTCACCGCACGGCGTGAAGCTGGTGATCGAGGACTACCCCTACGCGGCGGACGGGCTTCTAATCTGGTCTGCCACTAAGGAATGGGTCCACGAATACATCTCCCGTTTCTATCCGGACCACTCCTCGGTGTCTTCCGACGCCGAGCTGCAGGCGTGGTGGGACGAGGTCAAGAACAAGGGACACCGCGACAAGTGCAACGAGCCGTGGTGGCCGACCGTCAAGACGGCAGAGGACCTCGAGCACGTGCTCACCACCATCATCTGGGTCTCTTCGGGGCAGCACGCGGCGCTCAACTTCGGCCAATACCCCTATGGCGGGTACATGCCTAACCGCCCCACGCTCATGAAGCGCCTCATCCCTGCTGATGACGATCCCGAGTACGAGGACTTCTTGGTCGACCCGCAGTACGCGTTCCTCTCGTCGCTTCCCACGCAGCTTCAGGCCACCAAGGTCATGGCGGTGCAGAACACTCTATCGGAACACTCACCTGATGAGGAGTACCTTGGGAGCGTCAACGAGGCCCACTCCAACTGGATCAACGACCCGGAGATCATCGGGGCGTACGAGAGGTTCTCGGCGAGGTTGGCCGAGGCTGAGGAGGTGATCCACCGGAGGAATAGGGACAAACGCCTGGCCAACCGCTCTGGCGCCGGTGTGCCCCCTTACGAGCTTCTGCTCCCTACTTCGGGGCCTGGGGTTACGGGCCGCGGGATTCCAAATAGCATATCTATTTGAGGTGGAAAATTCTATGCATAACCGGTCATAATGCCCAGGAGCCTACCCGGTCCACCTACTTCTGCGCCAACTACTCCGTCAGCAGTAATTAAAACAATAAAGGATGAGAGAAGTAGAATATAGAAAAAATATTTTTGTCCATAACTTTTCATTAATCCGGAGCGTATTTTTTGATAAAATAAATTGCATTAGAATCTTTGTAAAAAATACTTTCCAACAATACTAGTGTTGACATATTTTAAAATAATGATAATATACGAGAAATATAGTACCATATATTAGGATACCATACACATATTCTGGGTACAGACATACAATACTCGTGAGTATTGTACTTTTAAATAAAAGAGGATCAACACTACTCGTGAGTACTGTACTTATGGATCCATAAATATTGAATCCACTTGTTAATACTCAAGTATAAGTATAGTACCTACCATATTACAAAACTAAGCATAATCGTATAAATGATGTAGAAGTAGAAGTACAAGTACACTACCTATAAAATCACATATCAATATTAGTCATGTGGACAATATGTTTTACAAAATGCAAACATAAGTTGAGTACCCAATTGTTAATGAACTCAAAAGTACAATGCACATCAGATCAAGAATCACATATAAAATACAACCATAAGTATTGTACCCACTTGTTAATTTTAACTCAGTTACTGACGCATAAGTACAATACCTAACAAATTATAAATCAAGTATAATTGTATAACTGGTCTAGAAGTATAAGTACAGTACCTACGAATTGCCATATAGGATGAATCTATAAGTATGGTACCCACTTGTTTATTTAAACTCAGATACTTAAGCATAAGTACAATACCTAGAAAATCATAAAAGCATACAAAATTGTATAACTGGACTAGAAACATAAGCACAATACCTACGGAATTCCATAACAACAATATGAATGTTTTTATATGACGTACTATACCTCAAAACACAATTACCGTACCCCAAAACATAGGTATTGTACCTTGAAATACGAATATTATATTTTTCTCATATTATTATTACTCTAAAATATATCAACATTAATCTAGTTAGAAAGTATTTTTTATAAGGAATGTAATTCTTTTTATTTCGTAAAAAAATTCATTCAGAATTGAAAGTTATGAAGAAAACAATTTTCTCTCTCCTCTTTTAATTCCCTTTTCGTTTTAAATTAGCCAATTCAGGCACATCAGCAGCAACACCCGCCTCCCAACCACCGGGTGGGTGCCCGAGTGGGGGAGCGGGCATGTGTAGCGTGACTCTTTGAGGTATGTATGTACCTGTAAGGGTTAGTTGTGTAGTTGGGCATATGTGTCAATTGACAATGTAAAAACATACATCAAGCTCACATTTTATCATCCAACTATACCCTAACAAACATGCCCTTACAAACAGGCCTGAAGAGTAGTCGCTTGATAGGATTCAATTTTGAAATCCACCAGCTTAATTATTACATTTCATCTTAAGAAGTCAGTCTGTAGTTAGAAGTAGGGGCCAATCTTATCATTTTGGAGTATAATTTAAATGATGGAGTTGTAGATTCCATCTCAAAAGTATTGGGCTTGAAATTCGATGTTGAGTTTGCACATATGGATTAGATCAATTCATAGTTTCCTCTTACGATTCATATATTAGGTTGTAGTCAATAGTTGTAGTTCCATATGTGGGAAATATGTGCACAAAGTATAGTAAGGGAAACAAAAAAATTATCTATTTGTATTTCTATAACAATATGATTGCATCAACTACTATGAAATAAGAAGGATGGTTTAACGAGTTATATCAAGTCATGGAACAAGTCTCGCGACAACAACCCACTTCAATGCAACTGTCAACAAGTTGTTCTTGGACGGTGGTTGTGCAGCTCTTGGTCTTCACCACAAACAATAAATTAAAACACCTTCTGCAGTGACTCATGTTGTCTCGTTACAAACTTCATGCTAACTTTGTTCTCCGAACAATAGCCAAAGGACTCCTACCTCTAGAGTAGTCCACACAGGCCAACTAGAACTGCTATCGTTCAACTAGAACATGCAGAAAGGAGTTGTCCCTCCCGTTGACGTACTAGTTACCAACATGCTCTCCCACAACAACGATCTTCCGTTGTTCTCTCCCGTAGCTATCCCGCCCTTGTCGGATAGGATTTGTTTAGGCTCTCTCGATTACCACTACCAGAGAGGACAACAATTGTCAGAGCAACTGATTCTCAGTTGTGTTATTGTGTTATGAGAAGCCCTCAATATTTCTCTATTTATAGGCGGGATTAGGGTTTCTCAGTATATACCAGATTGTACGGGAGTGGAAGAGATCGGAAGATATTGAGTTTTTACAACTTGCAAACTCCAAAACAACCATCTGGTGACCTAGATGGTTGTCTGGTCACTCGAGACGGTCGTCTCATACTGCCAAACGGTTGTTTGGTAGTTTTCCAATAGCATACGAATTGACAATTCGATTCCCATTAATGTTAGACATTGATTCTTACACCACAAGCATTGTGTAATCGAAACAAGTTCAGGAAACATCTTGAACCTTCGTTCGGCCCCAACCAAGCCGTCTCACCATGTGAGATGTCGGTCTCGCTCATCCAGATGGCCGTCTGGTGATCTTAAGTCGAGCCAATCGGTTCATCAAAATGAACCGGTCGGTTCACACCTTAATTTGGGCAGAACTTAGCCAATTCGAACTCTGATTAGCATGAAAACCCAAACGACCGTCTCAACTCTTGAAACGCTCATCTGGCTTCCCAAACGGCCGTCTCACCCTGTGAGATGGTTGTTTGGCAGTACAGTCAATCAATTTGTTGCGTGAATTGAGTACATAAACACTTTAGTAATCAATCCAATCATCATTCAAGATAAACTCGTTTTCTAATGAATTCCTATGTGTGTGACCCTATAGATCCCATATCACATTAGCAGTGAATGTCCATAACTAACTTATGAAATCACAAGCAAAGAGCGGTGCCTAGTCTCACATCAGTGCTACCCAAGTGAATGGAAAGTTGGAGAATAACTTCAACCTACAATTTGTATAAGGTGTTGCAGTGATTGTATAATTATATTGTCACTGATATCCAGGATGAACTCGAGGCATGGAATTGTCATCCTATCAACCTTCAATCCATGTTCCTTGAACCAAGAGCAGACTGTATGAGATAATGTGACCTCAATATCATATATTGATTCACATGTGCATGCACATGCATTTCTCAGTCTCGCTTATCAAGTGTCCATGATATCATACTCCATTAGGAGGGACAAATCCCATATCTATCACTCATAGTCTATCCTCATGTGTCAAAGACACCCAATCATCACCTTTATAACAACTCATCTTTCAGGACTATTTTTGATGATGTCAAAGCATACCCAATGACATGTGATGAGTGCAATGATTTTAGGTCTAAGAATCACAATCACTACCTCCATTATGAGAAATGACTATGACCACCAATGATGGTTCTCATGTGTCACTCTCAAAGGTTGGTCTGTGCGATACACTGTTTTCTAAAATATATCTGTGTACTTGGTTTCATATTGCCATATCATGAATAATGAGATTCAGTCATCAACCAACTCACACTCCAATCTTATGTGTTATTGGTGCCTATCTACCTTCCACAGTAATAACCGACTAGGGACATAACAAGAATGTACATACTCTTAGCATTCGTATGATCTCATTCTTCTAAGCCACGTACTTAAAGACATATGTCATGGAGTATTGTCATTCTTTAGACATTCATAATGTTTCCTCATTATCTCATAACTGAATGAAATAGATTGAATCGGAATCTTTCCTTTTATGAATATTAATCGAAATCTTTATGGTATATGCCATGTCAATCATCACATAATTTTCTGTATGAGAATTCCTTACCAATAGAATCCCATTTGCATTTAGATCCAATCACCCATAAATCTCATTCTTAGTGATCCAAACATGTTCACCATGGTTCTGCTCCATAAGGGCTAATTTAGCGGGTTAGCAACACTTTGCTTGTAGTCGGTATGTTGCATGTTTCCTTCTCTCTTCATTGTATGATTTCTCATATGAGATAGAACTGTTATAATATGGTATATGATATTCCTTGCCTAAGAATTAGTTCCATTGTTTTCACAGTATCACTACTGAGTCATCAATGGTTGGAACATCTATAAGTTCATCATATTTACCTTTAGATCCATATAGTATCATTATGTGTTCACAACACAAGTATACTCAAAATCTACTGTAGAATAGAATTAATGGCTATTAGTTTGGAACCCTTCCAACTAATTATGCGATCACTTAT
Source organism: Alisma plantago-aquatica (assembly GCA_963693085.1). Classification (NCBI taxonomy): domain Eukaryota; kingdom Viridiplantae; phylum Streptophyta; class Magnoliopsida; order Alismatales; family Alismataceae; genus Alisma; species Alisma plantago-aquatica. The sequence continues at coordinate 365,629,100 of OY856414.1, forward strand.
GTCATTATGGAAGCTTGTATCGATGTAACCCTTCATACCCAATTCTTCCTTTCATTGTTATCCTTATAGACTAGCAAATCATTCTTAAGTACTTCACAAGTATTAATAGATGTCTAAATGACATTCCAATAACCCTTATTGGAATCATCTTGTCATGTCCAATACTTATAAGATTATATGGGATAAGTACATGTATGGCATTCACTATGGATCCAAAGCTACAGCCTATGACATCTCAATCATGTCATTTTCATTCTTTACAAGAATTGAAACTTATGGTTCATGAGAGACCAATTTGAATTCTCTCTCATTAAATCCTTCCGTGTTGAATTCCTTCAACATATTGCTATTGTATGTGTTCAAACTTCCATTGTGAAACATTTGAGAATTATTTCTACAGACCTTGATCCTTATCTCATAAGATGTTTCACTTAATCCTTCATTGCTGACGGGGTTTTCCATGCCAGTTCTCAATATTCACAATATTGAGATGTTATTCCTCATCATATGTAGAATATTCATATATGATCCCACTAAATCTTTTATAATGACAAATTCCATCTTTTATCTTGATTCAAGTCAAATTATTTAACTATCTTATCAAGTTAAAAGATCCCATCTCTGAGATGCTTGTTTGAATCCCGGATTGAACTTTGTAGTTCATAGACTTTATTTGTTGTCTTGAAGTTATAAAACCTTTCAAGGTTGTGTCACGTACACATACTTTGATATATTCCCTTAAGGAATCCATTTTTAATCTTAATATGCCAAATCTCTTAGTCTATTTTAACTACAACAACAAGGTCGACAATTGTTAAAGGAATTTCTATCATGTTCAACAACTTGAACTTGATTTGAAATCTTTTCAACCAATTCATCCTTTTATGTTATCCAGGTAGGTATTTGCCACAAGACCCTATCACACCCTTTAGGTATTACCCCTTTAGGTAGTTCTATCAAGGTCCTACCTTGTTATCTTACATGGATCCCATAATGGCCTTGAGCCACTACTCAGATTATGGTTTTCAATAGCTTCTAGTTGACTAGTTGGCTCATCCTGTTGTGATCAACTTATATGAATCGTTAGATTCACAATCCTCCAATCTCAGACATGTTCTACTAGAACCATTTTGTTCTATATCACATGATTAACTTGAGATTCCACAACTAATTATGATTCTCTTAGTTCTCAATGTACCTCTTCATTAGCCTTGAACATTTCAAGTTCTACTTTTACTCCCACTGATTCTTTAGAAACTCAGTTATCCTATCAACAAAACACTTTTATTTTTGGATTGAGATTAATTGTAACATCCAACCACTACGAAAAATATGGTCTTTAACTATAAAAAAAAATTGTAGCGAAAACCCAAAAATTTGTAGCTAAAAGCTTTGGCTACATTTATCCTTACATTTATAATATATAGCTAATACCCGTGTAGCTAATTGTTTAGGCTACATTTTGCAAAGTTGTAGTTAGTTATTCCTCTGGCTACAAATTCATATGTAACCCTAATTGTAGGTAAAAAATGTCCTTACACATAAAAATGTAGTTTTCATTGTAGCTAAATATATGACTACAATACAATTTATAGCTATGATATGTAGGGAGAGATGACATTGGTTACAATTTGTATATGTAGTTCATGTATAGAAAAAAAATAGCACTTACTACACATGTATGTATATCTAGTGTGTAGTGAAAGACATAATGTACTACACATACATATGTAGTAAGATACATTATGTATCCAGTCATTCGCTTGCCAATATAGAGGGGTTTTAAAAAAAAAAGATGAATGTTAATCAAGATTGAGATGTGCTTACAATGTCAACAACGATACTTATATTTATATTTCAAAAATGAGTACACATGGGGAGGACATTAACCTGGCCCCTGTTTTACAATATGCATGGAAAAAAGATACATGTATACAATATCTTCTTCTAATTGCCTCTATCCACTGTAGACTCTATATGCCACATGATCATGTGCATCTTCTTCTATCTTGATTTTTCTTTTGTATTAATTTCACCACTTGTATCGTCAATGAATATGATAACATTGATAAACTCATAAGAAGAGAAAGACTGCTAAGGTATTGCTCTTCTTGATTGAAAATAGAGAACTTCTCCGTGCTCTGATTCTGATTGGCCATAGGAAGCTCCTATAGTTGATATTGATATTCATGGAGATTCTTGAAAGACAAAGCATTCTCATCAACAACCGACAGTTCCACCCAGTCCCCAAGTTTGAGTTTTCCATACCTCAAGTACATCCTCAACATCTATATTTTCGACCTGATCAAGAACAAAGGCAGAGAGTGAAAAGTGAACAAAAATGAGTATAACAGTAATTAAATGTAAGAAATAGAGCTTGAAGTTGTCTTAACATATATCCACATGTTGATTTATAATTTAAATATCCAACTGATCGGTTGGAAACAACATGGAGAGGCTTGGTACCAATCTTCCCTATATTCTCAGTGAGAGCTTTGTTTTCTTCTTCAATAGTTAAGAAAAAAACAAATTTAGAGCCATGTTGCTGCTATTAGAACCGCATGGTCTTGCAGGACGTGATGGGTCCATACTCGAAAGTGTCATTGGGAGTGCATGTCCCTACAGCAGGTGATAGTTCCTATTATTTGTACTGGAATTTTTCAACATAAACCTATTTTTCATTCAGAAGAGGGGCATTGAGCTTATCAATAGTTGACTACGCAACTTCTTTCTTTTTAGATTGAACAAATCCATAATAGTTTAACTAACATCAGTAATAAATTTGCAGGACAATATTATGTCTATACTTGGAGAAGTTTGGGAACACACTACTATAATGATTATCCCATATACTAATAGTTCAGTTAACCTTCAAAAACAAAGATTTACTTTAGGGCCTCTATTTAATCCTTCCAAATGTGAAGAATGTCAAAAATAAGCATAACTATTGCAACTTTTTCTGGTATTAGGGTGTCTTTGAGTGTCTATGATTCAATGCACTTCAACCACCTACATAAATCGGTCAACTATCACAATCGGTATTCAATGATTCCACACACATAAAAAATCATTATTTAGATGAGACTGACTTCAAACTTATAGTGCATCAATGTGGTTGTTATAAAGCATAAAACCTTGCTAGGTGTTCTTTTCAAGCAGATGTAAGATACTCCAGAGAAACTATGTCCAGGTTTGTGATAATTAGCTACTGCTATGATTAAGCTGATGGTAGATGTCTATCTAATTATATTTTTCTCACATTGGTTTTGCTCAGGTATGGAGGGACTTGCACTTGGTAGTAGTCTCACTTTTTGGAAGATGTTACTATCATGTTTTTTTATTGTTTTTGACATTTCTTTGATATGATGAGATGGCCTGTGCTTTGTGTTTACATTGAGATGGATTTAAATGCCTGGATGAAATTTATGGTTTGAGTATGAATGTGCAATTTTATGAGCAGAATCACCAAGCTTGCTAAACCTCTACCACTGATGTCAAGCATGGATTAATTTGTTTTACCTGATGATATATTTGTGGCATTACTGCTGTATTTTACAAGATGATCCATCATCCGATCAGTTGTAGCCAAAGATCGATTCCTTGCTAAAATGTATGATGCGGTATCTATCTTTAATGTCATTGTATCTATCATGTGAGAAGCAAACATAATGGCAGGCGCAGTGGCTAAATGGGTTGTACAAAATACAGAAAATGTATATATTATACGTATACAATTGTCTTCATCTTTAGAGAAACATCTGTTACCACTAAAAGAATGTCTAGGTGAATATGCTTGCTCATGTGGTTGTTGAAGAAGCTCGTACAACTGAGACAATGGTTGTGGTGGATGTAATCCCTCCATTCTCTGTACTAAACACTGGGTTGCATGTCCGTGCCAAATGTATTTGTGATGCTACTACTCACTGTTCAGGGTGCAAGACTGTTAGATATTCGTATGCATTTTCTTTTATTACTAGAGTTTGATGGTTCGAGGAGGAGTTGTGGAGAATGTATTATGGTGTAAGCATCCACGTGCATACAGAAAAGCATAACAGAGAGAACAATGACAAGCGAGGGAACAACAAGAATTCCAAAAATCATTATGAAATTGTGGAGGATGAGGAAGAGACACTGGATACACAAGAACAATCTAATAAAGATGCCAACCTGCCCCATATTTCAAATCACTTAGAAAATGTGGCAGAAATAGAAGAATAAGAAAGTGTTCATAGCTAACAATCAAAGGATGTCGAATGTTGTTGCTGGTAAGACTATGAAGAAGGGGAGTAGAGCTCAAGGTTGGGGTAAGGAGATCAAATGAAGGATTGAGAAGAATGGGAACATACTATTGTGAACCCTATAGGGGATGAGGTGATTTCAAGTAGAGAAGAGGAGGGTCTAATAGCCACACCCTAAAGAAGATGAGTCATACTTGAAACAACAATTTATATGACACATCAACCTTCAACAAAGCATGAAAGGTCTACCCAACTTCATTAGGACGCTAACCCCTACTGAGATGGATCAGAATGACCACATACGCTTAGAACAGGAAGTTCAAACATGATACTAAAGAGAAAGAATACACGGATGATGCTAGGGAACATGGATCAAAACGATACCCAGAAGGCATCAACACTATCCAACACTATAACTGGGAGAAGATTGGAGAGGATAAACTGAAATGAACATAATCACATGATAGCTAGGTAACACATAATTGGGTCTTAATTGGATAAGTATGTATTAGGTTTTTAGTATATCACATCAGATCTCATATTCTAGAAATTCGAGCCAATGCACTTTGGCCATGAAGACTTTGAATCCACAATATGTATTATTGCTCCAGAAATATGAAAAGACATACATATTACTCTAGAACTAATAAGTAGTGTGAAAAAAAGACAACTAAGAATCCAGGATAGCTACTGAGTGTGCAAGAATTTAAATGAAATTAACAAACCTTCTGACTGTTTGAATTGTGTGATGCCACCTCATGAACAATAGTAATTTATACACAAGTGCAGAAAATTAGAGAGATTTTTTCAATTAAAAAAATGTAATAACGGGTCCTATATATATCAGAGGTCCAGTGTTGAATGCAACAAAACACTGGTTCACTAAGATTGAAGGGTGACTGATATGTATACCTGATACTTGCACATCTATAAGGATCTTTGTAGTGGTTCTGTCACTGCAATTTTCCATCAAAGCTAGTGAGGTATTCAAGCTTCTAAAATTTAGTGTGTACTTTATATAGGAGAGCCTCTTCTATATAGGAGTAGCAGTTGGTCCTGGTTACCAATGTCCTTCACTACTACACTCCTCTGCTTGGGAGACATCAGCTGCACTCATACCCTGGAGCAATTCAGCCAATGACAAAGTTATCAATAGGAACAACCTATAACTCTAGGCAGAATGAAAAGTAATACTTTGTTAGAAATAATTGACTGGATAGAAGAGAGATTCCTAGCATGGATTTTTCAACTAGTAGTAATGTGTCTAGCCTCAATATGAGTGTCACGGGAAAGCTCTTTTGGCTATACTGCTAATGACATGTTAGTTAGTGCCCTAAAAACCCCATCAAGACTAAATATTTTGACCACCAGCAGATTGTACAACCCTATCTCAATGCTTAAATGGAAACTCTTCAAAAATGACTGGAACACAGTAAAAAGAAGAATAGAAAAACTACATATCTCATTAGCTTCAAAGAAAGAACCACAGAAGCACCAAACTTGGATCTCTTCGAAGGCATATGCACCTCAGCAAGGAGGTAGTCAAGATAACCAACAATATTTTTTGGAGTCATCCCCACTAAATCCAAATATCAACGTGTTGATAATTAGGTATTTACCTCTTAGCTACAGTGATCCTTAATGTGACTACCATTGTTGTTATGGGAAGTATTGCCAAGGCTTGTAGATGCATCAATCCAATTTCATTTGCTTTATAATAATTTGGCATGCCATCTCAAATCTAGAAGGTAGGGATCATCAACACAAGAGCTAGAGGGTCATCAACAACCAGTGTGTTGTCATCCCAACTGAGTAGATCCATATCAGACTTTTCCTACAGAACTTTAGAGTCTGCCTTTCCATTATATGGTGATTGAGCTGATAGCAGTAGTTGCTGAAGAGGCACTTAACCATTGTTCTCATCCAACCTGCACATCAAAAAATCTCATGGGTGAGTTGAAAGACCAAATCAACAAAGAATTAAAACAAAATTCATCAAAGGGGATAGTCATACAGAAGAAAATCATTTTTACACAATTCAACAGCCATAATTTAAAACTTCCTCCCAATTGTTCTCAAGAGTTGGGAATGGCAATATAACACTAATAACCAGATGGTATGTATCCACAAAATTGCATCTCTTGTGCTAGATATCCACAAATCATGATTCTAACATGACAATCCACAATTTCATTGGGAGTATATGAGAAAAGTGCATATGAACACAAAGTTGATACTTGACTTACCTAAACTAGAGTTTTATATTCGAAAGGAATTTGAGACAATTTCTCATGCCATGTATACTCAATAGAACCAAGCACTGCCACAATAGTATATCACTTTCTGTTCCCAAAAAACCATTGTGTGGCACGAGTTCCATAATTTTGTTAGTTATACTTGCGAGTACCTTCAGATTAGTTAGATTAGCTATGAGTAGTTGCTCTTCAAAAGTTATTGGACTACCTTAGCTACTTTTAGAAATTTGTCATAGGATAGAGAAGGTGACAGTAGATGAGATATCATATAGCATCATGAAGACATAGAACATTCCATCTCCAGAAAAAAGATGACCATGCAAAACATTACCAAGCCACATCTAGCACTAGCAGGAGCCAGAACAATGTAATGACTAGTAAAGGAAATTTCTTCACAAGTCAATGACTGGATGGCTAAACTAGTAGGGCCTTCACTGTTAGGTATGATAGAACTACAATAAGAAAACATATTTAATATAAATAATTACATATCAAGAGAGTTTTAGGCTAACTCTCTTCATCCAATATCATGTAACAACATCCTGAAGCCTCTGCAAATCAAGACAAACAGACAGCAGCTCCTCTCTTTGCATGATCTCGAGAACTAAAAATTTGTACTAACTTCTGAAATCTAGAAAATTAAAATCAAAAGTTGACACAAATATACCACCAACTACGATCAACAATGACCTTGTTGTTAGAAATCAACACCTGCCCTATTTTACTCTAGTAGGAGTCCATATGTTTTTCTCATCTGAGAGTTGAGTTGCCATATACATATAGCAACAACACTTGATATTGTTCTCCTCTTGTACCAAGATAGTCAACAAGCTGATTATCCATAAGAAAAAGATAATGAAACTGGTGTCAAGAGAAATAAAAACTTCATGAAAAAGATGGGGAGGGTCTCAAGAGATTCCATCTATGTGATATCAGAAACACATAGAGCAATAAAAACTTCGTGGAAGATTGGATTACTTTTCTAGTTTCTGCAACACAATGATCTACTCATGAATGTACCGAATCTAAGGAGGCATACAAACATCTCAATCAGATGTCTAATCTTCAAAATAGTGTAAAATCATGTAGTCATTGTTTGAGAGTTTTTCCTTCAACCAGAGCTGATTGGCAAGAGCTCAAGATGACATGCCATTTATTTGAGCTACCCAACAACTATGGATGGCTTCTATTACTCTTCCAAGAAGCTACAAGTCCTACATCATGTTAGCCATTGCGTGTCAGCACATATACAAATTACCAAGGCCATACATCTATCTCGAAACCTACAATAGAGGTAGACAAATTTATATAGGAAAGGATCAATACTATCGTTGACCTCCATCACTCTAAGAACAAAAAGCTTGTCAAGTATGCATCCAATTCTACTGAATATTTGCATGATTTCCATGCCTACATCTTCTCTTATGCATTCATGCCATGCGCTTAACATTTTGTGCCCAGCTTATGTGTGACTAATGTCCATGGGGAACACCTACTAAACACTAGCCTAACAGCTTAAGCCCCTCTTCCTTTAAGTTTGAGGTTACAAGACATTATCCACGAGACTACTAACTGCACTGAACATAATTGGAAGAATCATATCATCCCATGTGACTCTATCCAGGATGTTAAAATTCTCCATCTTGATACAAAGCCTCCATAAAGTTATGAATCCTATATGAGACAAAAACAAAGTACTATTCCCTATGAAACTCTCACAGAAAAATCTATGTAGACTACATGGTTGTTGAATGACAATTGCAAATTGATGAGGAAAACGAACACAACTCATACTACTGTTGAACACAACTCAGACTACTGTTGTAGTAGTCAATGGTTAGTCTCTTGATTAAAGAAAGGCATTTAAAGAAATGATTGCTTCCTTGAAGGAAACATTAGATAAATGTTTGATGTTACAAATATTAGTAATTAACAAAATTACCTCAGTTCATATGCTTCTTCGCAGTAATGATTCTGGCAAACCTATAGCCCTCTGTTGAAGGCTTCATTGAAGAGTATCCTTATGTGCATTGACTAGAATCTAGGGGCCCAACCAAGCACTACTACTGGAACAACAAAAATTAGCCCAAACAAAATATCATAGAACCGGGCCATTGAAACCATAGTTTCCCATATCACATTGAACTTCTGTAAAAATGGTTTGAACACCATGGCAATGGATATCAGATCCCAACCTGTCAGAAGGATCGCCAGCAGGCTAGTGATAAAATCAGAAATGGTGAAATTTGTGAATTTCTTCAGAAGAACAATAGCTATTGAGTGAACGATCATGAGTAAAATAGTGGAATATGAGTACTAAGAAGTATTAAAATAAAATAAAAAGTCAACATATCTAACCTACAATGAAAGTACTTCTCTAATAATGCAACATTTTCAGCAGTTGGTGATACAGAACGGATTGCATCCACTAGAGAACTAGTGTGATATTCAATAATTAAAAAAACTTTTTTTAGGAACGTGCATAGAAATAGATAACAACAAGCTAATAGTAGAGAAATCATTCGTCGTCAACTCTTTATTTCTACTACTACTACTTCTGCATCAGCTCGTCTAGATTTTATGTGCAGTTCCATAAAGTTACAATGTAAGACTCCAGTACAGGTGTACCAATAGTAGAGAACCTTAACCTTGAATGCACTAGGGCCCCCAAATGGGCCAAGGTTCTTCACATATAATGATACGAAAAAATGGATTGCTAACAACCTTAATAAAAGACAGAGTTCACAAGACTAGTGCATGAAATATGTAGTGGCGTGTTTGTTGTTGTGGATGGCACAAAATGCATGTGTTCAAAAATTAGACCTCTAAGACACAAGACTTGTTAGTCAAAATTCAGGCTATGGTTAAAATAATCAAATAAATATTTCACATAGAAGGCTGATCTCAACCCTCAAGGGTCGAAGAATAGAGTCACTTTATAGTAGGGAGCAACCCTCCAAGCTACACTGTTATTGAATAGAGCATGCACTATTGTATTGCAATGTGTTGATGAGGGCCAAACTACTAGTCATTTGAAGGATATTATACTAGAAATTCGAAATCAGTAATTTACATTGACGTTTCAACACCTCAGTAGAACAACCAACGAAGCTTGAACTAGAGGAATTCGTGACCAGCAGATGGGCAATCTGGTATTGCAGCAATGATGCTAGTTTCAGTGAAGTGGAGCCTACATTTGACTATAAATCTTAACGAAAGAATTGGTTATAGAAAGGATAACCAGCAGGTGCCTAAGAATCAGTAAAATCACAAAGCTCTTCACTAAGTTTATCAATTATCCTTTCATGATTCTACAAAAGAAAGCATCAGTAACAAAGAGGAGTGAGTTAGAGTTAATAGGTATATATCTTCGACCCTTTCTGTATGTGTGGTAAAACGCAGGACAAATCTCTTCTAAACCTTTTTAGATAATTCAATTTCCCATGGTCAAATTGATCTCTTATTCTATTGAACCTCAGCATGCCAAGATGAAACATTTGTAAGGCTGTGTAGCTATACAAGTTGACTGTTGCATAGCTGTAAAAATAGCCCATACTAGTTACCTAATAATTGAGTGTTTCTTTATTAAAAAAAGTACTTAAATTTAGAATGATGCAAACACGAAATACCTTACAGATGAAGGATTACAAAGAACTAGATGCATATATAAAAACTTCAGAAATTGTTAGAAAATATACAATAATTTAGACACTTAATTCTTAGTCTGTTTGCTACTCACTTCCTGAAGTGGATAACATAAGTTCAGCATATAACACAAAGCATGGCCCAACAAGAACTGCCATGCTCAAGAAAAGATAATTAGAACAATGAAAACAATGACAAACATGAAGACCCTCCCAGTGAAGTTTCGTGCATTCTGATAGAGGAGAGTTGTATTGACTCGGGAACGTTGAGGCCTAGTAAACATGTAAATGTTTGAGTATGTAGTTTGTATCTCAAAAGAACATCAATATCACCATTTTCTAATCAATATAAGAACTTTTGAAGATAATCTAATTTACATGTTAGATAATATTACTGATTATATTGCAATTCAGTGGTCTGAAAACCATATTTCTCAAGCATAATTACTGATAGATTTTTGTCTGTCTACATGACTTCCTACACAAGCAGATCCTCTTAAAGTCCATCTACAACTCTAACAGCAAGGTGGGTGCACGTTGACTGGGCTTTATCAAAATGGTCCCCTTCTCTAACTGAAAACATTGAACATTCACATACTGTGAACACTTTGAGAAGTCAGAATTGTATAACTTGAACAAAGTATTATCCTAATTATGTTTTATTTTGTCCTTCTTAGTAGACATTTGAATAGAGAATTCATCTTTTAAAGCATCTTTCCTTTCTTGGGGTGTCTTGTTTGTGCACTCGTGTGCTATTGCAGCTTGCTCAGTAGTAGATTTTGTATTGACGCCTGTACCTTGTTCACCAACTGATGTTTAGATGATTTTCAGCTACAAAAATATAAATACCCATAAACAAATCTTATATTTTCAGCAATGTTTAGTGGATTCTTGAAGATATAAACACAAATGAAACTGTAGATTTCTGGTGTCACATATACCTTGATCTTACAACTGAAAATCATATCTTAAACATTCACTCTTACCTATTTATCATTCTGAAGCATGCAATTGAGCTTATCAATGGCTGGCTGTGCAACTTCTTACTTGTCAAGTTGAACAAAACTGAAATCCGTTAGTCACAATCCAACGTCAATTATTAGATCAAAACAGAAAATTATAGACAGTAGGATTGTAAATAGCTTACATGCCCATGTGGGTTGATGTTCCACACATGTGCAGTGTGATAAATAGATCTTGGTTTTCGTTTAGATCTGTTTCACATCTATTTAGTTAAATAATCTATCTAATGGGTCATAGTAGTTTCACATAAAGCAATAGGAACTCAAAGTTACATGTACATAATAGAATGACGCCCAAACCTTTACAGTCATAATATTCAGAAAATTGCAGTAACTTTCATGTCACTAAAAGACAAAATTAGCATGTTAGATTATGCCCCACGTTTGGATTGCAACTAGGAAAACCTTGGACTATATACCCTCAAGAAAATTGAGTTATGAGTTATTCATTAGTGCCCTTACCTTCCATTTATTATTCAGTCCAGGATTTTCTCTCACATGTTGCCAAGATTCAGAAGTATGAAATCTGCAGGTAGTTGGAATGGCAATTAGTGATCAGTCAAGATGTGCACCATCACACCAAGTTGTGCTATGCATCATCGACTTTGCTGTCCACTGCCAGCGGTTACAGAGAACAGTAATGCAGATGCACTACATGTCTGTGCTCATCTGCTCATTGCCTAGGATTCTTTAGCAGTAGGCCTGCAAGGTACATTGTGATAACTTTTGAACAACGAAGACATTCTGATTAAGACTTGTTATTGGTTTTTTGTTAATAGTTTGCGGCAGAATACATCATCATAAGATCATTATGGTTGCTCAGAGGAACAATGGCTTATTATGTGATTCATTAGCAGCATACCACTATGATTTTTAGATACTATAAATTTCACAGATCCCATGATATGTGCAAAATAACGGCCTCTATTGGCTACCAATGGAGATACTAACCTCATAGAGAACCATAAAAAGGTGGGATGGACAGTAAACATAAAATGTCATGGATCTTACAATGAGAAGGCATGCCTAGCGCTCCACTATGAACACACAAAACCAGACCTTACAGGAATCAAAACAGAGGGAAATAAAATCGAAATGAATGAAAACAAACAAAATTGAAATAAAAAAGACAAAGAAAATCAATTAGTAGAAGAACCCATATGCAGTAAGAAGTTACCGTCCCCGTGCTTTCATTAGCCATCGCCGCTGAGAGTACATCCCTAGTTCCTCCCCCCGGGTGGAAGGAGACTCCAGTTCGGCTGGCGATCCGCGCAATGGGTAAGGTTCACGGTTCTCTCACTCGTGCCGGTAAGGTGCGTGGGCAGACGCCGAAAGTGGTGAGGCAGGACAAGAAGAAGAAGCCCCGCGGCAGAGCACACAAGAGGATGCAGTACAACAGGCGATTCGTCACCGCAATTGTTGGATTCGGTAAGAAGAGAGGCCCCAACTCTTCCGAGAAGTAATCTGGAGCTATAACGCGAGAGGCAGTGGCGCCTGGGAGAAGAGCTGATGGGTGCTTCTTACAGGCGGAACAGTGACGATGACACGAAGGAGGATTGAAGGAGAACAAGAAGAGGACAGACGGTGGAAGCATAGAGGGGTACACACGAGAAGCATCCCAGATCCTTAGTGGTAGCAAAGGCCTACGTGGAAAAGAGGAGGATTGGCGGCGACGTCTTGGAGGGGCCTGGGGGCAATGCTTGTCTCAATCGGGGAACGGTTGCGTTACTTCGGCAAGAGATAGGCGCAAGGTTGGTCGAGGGAGATGGGGGAGCTAGGGGATGCAGCCGATGGAGAGGGGGAAATCGTGTGGGTGCAGGGCGGGGAAGGTGAAAATTACTAGGAGAAAATTTCCCTCCAATTGGCCGATCAAAGAGAGTTTAAATGAGAAAATCGAAAACTTGCCTACATTTATTTTAATTATATTTAAAAAGAGAGATAAATTGTAGCTATATGTAATCCTTTGAGTTAACTACACTGATTTTAGATATATTTACATATTTTGTAAACAAAAATGGCTTTAGCTATAAATAAAATAATTGTAATTAAATCAAATGTAGTCAAATCATGTTTTTTTTTGTAGTGAACAATTATAGTTTTTGGATAAACCCTTTTCAATAATTTTCTTTCTCAATGTAGGTTTCAATCCTTTACACATATTGGGACATTCCCAAATCATATCATATATGATGTATTATAAACCATTTAGATAATATATTATTTAGTGATAGGTATATATTTATGAGGGTATAAGAAGCCTAGATTAATTGATAATTATATCATGACTCATCATGATTTAATTTTTTTATTATGACACATCATCATGTGCAGATGGATTTGACATGTGATACATTATCACAGTCCATTCTTCAAAGGTACTCAAGATATTGATGTAAAGTATTTCAACATTTGATCTCATCAAAGTTTCTTAATACTTTCATCAAAGTCATACTTCATTTATAATCTCCTTGAACATTTCAAGAGATATATGTTTCTATTTTACTGGGTACATATCATCATATTACCAGTAAATGAAAGAAGTATGAGTAGTTATCTATAAAATTCATTCCATAAGATCTTCATGCATCATATGTATAAAGTCTGATGGAGAGTTTATCCTCCCACTACATTTAGTGAAGTATGTAATGTCACATTATGTACAAGCAAGATTTGCATATTTCCTTAGGTTTGATAACCAAGGGAGTCTAGATTAACATCAATATGTATTCTAGATATGCATTTCTTATACGTACGCCCAAGATGACTATTGATAATGATAGTCATGAGTTATCAATTATAATACTTTGGTATTAACATTATAAACATTCATCTCAAAATATTTTATACAAAGACCATAGATGTTTGGGTGTTTCCATGCAAGATCATATCTTTTGAAATAGAAACATTAATATCTCACTTTATTGATATATCATCCTTGTCATACAAGATGCTTTAAAGTAAATGTTTCTATTTGATGGAATAATGAAATAGTAGTTCTACTAACTTTATTACATGCCCATAGGGCTAAGATATATTTAAATGTAACTAAATCTTCCGCAACTCTTGCTCCGCGTTGTCCATCTTTTTCCTTCCATGAAGGCTTTTACTTCTTGTTACATCCTATACATCAATATGTCAGATCTTTGTTTGGCATCACATACCAAGATGAAGTAATCAAATTTATCTTATAATGTTTATACCTAAAGTGGAGGCCTCAGTTCCTTCCTTCTTCTTCTTTGGTTCCTCTAACCAGAACGAGCAATTTCTTGTCCAATGTCCATGTTGGTGACAATGATGGCAATCACCTTTGAATTTCTTGACACCTCCTTTTGCTTTGAGATATAAAGATTTGGGATTCTGGATAGCTTTCGAACCCTTCTTAACTTTTCCTTTGCCTTTATACTTCCCCTTTATCTCACAGATCATCATCATAGTCTTGGGATGGTCTTTCTTCATTTGTGTCTCAACTATTCTCAACATGCCCAACAACTCTGTCAACGATTTGTCATGTTGTAGTTTATCACAAACTGATTGTATGATTTTGGTAGAGACTGCAGAATCACATTAGTGGCCAACTCTTGACCTAAGAGAAATCCTAGTCTAGCTAGGTTATCTACATACCCAATGAGCTTGAGTACATCAGGACCTAATAGGTCACCTTCTGTCATGTTACATTTGAACAATGCCTTGGAGACATCATATCTCTCTTGTCTTGCTTGATCATGGAACATGCTCTTGAGATGTGTGACCATCTCAATCACATCCATGTTCTCATGTTGCCTCTGCAACTCATAGTTCATGGAGCATAGAATCAGACACTTGACATCCACAGTGTCATTAATATGCTTCTTGTAAGCATCCCTGTCAGCCATTGGTGTATTTTGAGGTGGTTACTCTGGTTCTGGCATTTCTAGGATATAGAGATTGTGCTCCTATGTGATAATGATTCTCAACGTCCTGAACCAGTCATGGAAGTTGTTCCCAGTTAGTTTGTCCTTCTGAAGGACTGATCACATAGAAAAATGATTGTTGTTTGTTGTCATCTGACTCTATAAAAGAATTTACAATTTTATCAAAAAAACCATTTTTGATTTGATTTGATTTTATTAAATTTGGGTGATAATAATTAGGTCTTTAATTTATTAATGTTCTCATTATTTTGTTTAAATTGACAACCCTCAAGTATCAATTTGGAAAATTGTAACAAATCAATTTTGTAATGAGCCAAGATCCATATTTCGTCAAATTGAGTCGACTTTTGCCGATCGCCTACAACTTGATTATTTAGGTAGACAATCATGCCAATTGTAAATCATATGTAACTCTTGGATAGATGACATGCGCACATCCTGTCCATGATCATTTGCATGCCCTGTGCTTGAGCGCTCCAAGTCACTAGTTAAGCCTGACCCAGTAGCAATACAATAAATCTCTGCACCATGCATTGTACAAACCTACATATCTACCATCACACTTCCACGAGATAGACATCACACCATAATTTATGCAAATCTACACTTGGTCAATCAAATGTTTCATGTGTATTACTAATGGAAAGCATCTTAGACTTTATATATTTGATTGAGGGATTTATATATATCATATATATATATACATATATTATATCCAATCACCATATATATAATATGTATCATATACGTGCTATATCCCACAACGTAAACATGCAATATAAAACAAAAGGTGATGGTTTATGGCAATTTCTACTTGTAATTCCTTGGAGTCACAAGGAACTACTACCACCTAGGTCAATCATCACATCATGTGTATGAACCTGCTATTGGTGTAGACCTATGCTTGCCAATCTGGGTAAACCGGTTCAACCCTTCAACTAGTCATCTCGCCTCTTGGCCTATTGGTTGGTTATCACAGATGGTCCTCTGGCCTCTGGTCCAACTAATGTTTGAACTCCTTCCTAATGGTCAGTTGGGTCCACTAGGCGGTCGTCTTGCTCCATCATTCTGTCCTCCATGGTCCTCCAAACGGTCGAATTGTTTCACAAATTGGCCGTCTCATCCGGAGATGATCGTCTTCCTCGTGGTTGCAAGAAAAGAAACTATCATGTTGCTACTATATTACATTGTAAAGAGGAACCTCGAGTAACATTCAAGGGGCGTAAATGTAGGAAATAATTAACTTTACATTGGAAGAAGGGAGGTAGAGGCTCGATTCATAGACCGAGATGAAATAGGAATAAAACCAAACCATCTAACCACACACAAATATTGGGTATTCGCCAAAACCATGATACACATCTACCATCAAAGCCACTTTTAGGGCGACACGTGTAAATTGCATATATATATATATATATATATATATATAAGTTTGGAATTATGTGGTCTTCGATCAGATACGCATATGAGACACTTTAAATATTCACATTGTATGCAATGAATACACATATAAATCAAAATCTGATCATATCTATTAGCCTAAAACATAGTAAATTGACGTGGCTCTGATACCACTATTTGGGAAATACAAGCACATAGTATAGCAGAGGAAACAAAATTTTTATCTATTTGTATTCCCATAACAGTAAGATCGCGTCAACTACTATGAAATAGGAAGGATGGTTTAGTGAGTTATAGCTGGTCCTGGATCAAGTCCAGCAACAACAACTTGCTTCAATGCAATTGTCAATAAGTTGCTCTTGGATAGTGGTTGTGCAGCTCCTGGTCTTCACCATGAATAATGAATTGAACAACTTATTCAACAACTCTTATAGTCTTACCACAGACTACAGGCTGACTTTGCTCTCCGAGTAACTACCAAATGACTTCTTCATCTAGAGTAGTCCATACATACCAACTAGAATTCATGTCGTTCAACTAGAATAGATAGGGATGAGATGTCCCTCCCGTTGGCGTACTAGTCACCAACATACTCTCCCACAACAACGATCCTCATTTGTTCTCTCCTGTAGCTATCCCTCCCTTGTCGAGTAGGAATTGTTTGGACTCTCTCAGTTACCACAACCAGAGAGGACAATTATTTTCAGAGCAACTGATTCTCAATTATTTTACTTTGTTCTGGGAAGCCCCCAATACTCCTCTATTTATAGGCGGGGTTAGGGTTAGAGTTTCCAGTCTGTATGAGGTTATACGGGAGTGGAAGGGACCGAAAGATCTTGAATTTTTATAACCTGTGAATTCCGAATCGTCTGTCAAGTGACCCAAATGTTTGTCTGGTCATTCCATATGGCCGTCTCGTACTATCAAATAACCGTTTGGCATTTTCCCAATCACATATGAAATTGGAAATTTGATTCCCATTAATGTTAGACATTAATTTCTTATACCACAAGCATTGTGCAATCGAAAGAAGTTTGGGAAACATCAAGAAACTTCGTTCATCCTCAACCAATGCATCTCACCCATGCGAGATGCCTGTATCGCTCACCCAGATGAATGTCTGGTGATCCTGAGTCAGAATGAATCTGTCGGTTCACACCTCAATTTGGGAAGAACTTAGCCAATTCATACTCTGATTATCCTAACAACCCAAACAGACGTATCAACTCTTGAGACGCTCGTATGGCTTCCCAAACGGCCGTCTCACCCTGTGAGATGGTCGTTTGGAAGTACAGTCAACCAATCTGTTGTGTGAATTGAGTACCCAAACACTTTAGTAATCAATTTAATAATCATTCAAGATACACCTCTTATAGATTAGTTCCTATGTGTGTGATCCTATATGTCCCATATCACGTTGTTAGTGAATGTCCATAACTAACTTACAACATCAAAAAGTAAAGAGCGGTGCCTAGTCAGACATCAGTGCTACCCAAGTGAATGGAAATTTGGAGAATAACTTCAACCTACAATCTGTATAAGGTGTTGTAGTGATTGTATAATTCCTTTATCACTGATATCAAGGATGAACTTGAGGCATAGAATCATCATCCTCTCAATGTTCAATCCATGTTCCTTAAACTCAGAGTAGACTGTCTGAGATAATGTCACCTCAATATCATATATTGATTCACATGTGAATGCTCATGCATTTCTCAGTCTCGCTTATCAATTGGCCAGGATATCGTACTCTATTAGGAGGGACAAATCTCATATCTATCACTCACATTCTATCCCCATGTAAAAAAGTCACCCAATCATCACTTTTATAACAACCCATGTTTTAGGACTATGCTTGATGATGTCAAAGCGTACCCAACGACATGTGATGAGTGTAGTGATTTCAGGTCTAAGAATCACAATCACCACTTTCACTATGAGAGATGACTATGACCACCAATGATGGTTTCCATGTGTCATTATCAAGGTGGGTTTGTCTGATACATTGTTCCCTAGCATGTATATGTGTGCTTGGTTTGATATTGCCATATCATACTACTAATAATATTCAGTCATCAACCAACTCACACTCCAGTCTAATGTATTATTGGTGTCTATCTACCTTCCACAGTAACAACTGACTAGGGACATTATAGAAATGTACATACTCTTAGCATTCGTATGATCTCATTCTTCCAAGTCACATACTTGAAGACATACGTTATTGGGTAGTGTCATTCTTTAGACATTCATAATGTTTCCTCATTATCTCATAACTGAACTAAATAAAATGAATTGGAAGCTTGTCTTCATGAGTATTAATCAAATCCTTAATGATATATGCCATTTCAATCATCACATGATTTTCTCTATGGGCATACCTTACCAGCACCATATACATATATTGACAACATGTCAACTAAGAACCCTCTACAGGAAATTAATTACAAAAAAATACCATCTTATGGAGTCACATCAATCAAACAGATTAGAAGCATGACTTTACATGGTTTTTATAAAATCATGAGTTCCTTAACTTTTGTTTGACTAAACACTAAATTCTTCAAAATCATGCAAACCAAACTTATTGATGTTCCGTACTATAGAGACTTTAGGATTTGCTAATCTTGTGTGAACATGGCATAGCCTACACCCCTACTAGATTAAGCCCACATCTCACAACTATTTGATCCAAACACACAGAGTTAAATCCAATTACACATGTCTAAAGAGAACCAAAGGTGTAGAGTACATCATGTTCACATTAGGAGCAACAAATATGAACTCTACATAGAGATATGACAATTGCTATATGTTTAGATCATTTTGTCATATGAACGTGTGTTTGGCTTCTCTTATGAGATGGAATACCCTATATTAAAGAGGGTTGGATTAATGTTAGGGTTTTGGGTTTATGTAATTAAATTGTTATGTTATCCTTCTTTGAAGTTTAAGATTGGAAGTTTGCCAATTATTTTTTCTAAAATGAGGGCTGAAAAGGAATCTGGCTAAGAATATAATATATATGCATACTTTGATTTAGGAAATTTAAACACATGTTAATTATATATATATTTTTTTCAATTTTCATAAACAATCTAAAGACTATAATACATATTTATCAACGATCACAAGTAAGAAACCCAAACTAACTAGTCTCCTTGGAAAGTGTTGGTAAAGCAAACTATTGGAGGGATGTATGTATAAAGTGAATGGAGAATAATAGAAATATGTTGATTTGAACATGCTCATCATAGAGTGGACTGAGATGGTGAATTGGAGTGCTTTCACATGATTCTTTGACGATATCTTGTAATGCAGTGTGTATTGTGATGTTTGGTTTGTAGATGTAATCTACTTTTGAATACATCAGTCTCTAAATATTGTGTTCAAAATTTATTAATCAGAAGAATGTGTCAATTAATCATTATAATGTCTCTATTATAAGTGGATATTACATTCAAATGAAAACATATTTCCAATTTCTACATCAAAGATATAGAATTTAATTTTGATGTTCTCTTTGGAGAAGGATGGCAACATTTTTACCATTTCCTTGTAAATTATATGTCAAAAGTAGGCATCCTGTTATTGATAAAGATCATGCACATGTCTTATAGATAGGATGAATATGTAAAATGACGTAGATAAAATCATGATACACTTACTTCAACACTATACAAGACTAAAGAAATAAAAAATAGTGACAAATAAATAAATAAAACTGATAACACACACACACACATATATATATATATATATATATATATATATATATATATAGAGAGAGAGAGAGAGAGAGAGGGAGAGTCAGGCTAGAATACACTCGAGTGTACAAATCACGCCGTACACCTCAATGGTGTTTGCCTATCTAGACCATGTTTTTCCAAAATCTAATCCATTGATCTTCATGGTTACAATAATAATAGGTCGCATACAAAATTTGAACTCATTTGGATGAGTGTAAGTCACTCATCCAAGGACAACAAAATCGGCGCACAAAACTAATTTGAAATACATGATTTTTGCCTCCTTTAGATGCACGACCTATAAGTGTCCAAATGAGCTAAAATTTATTATATAGTATGTTCTTATGATAATTAAGAAGATCAATGGTTTAGATTTTTCAAAAATTTGTTGCATCTTCAAAAATGACTGAGGTGTATGGTGCCTTTGGTACACTCAAGTGTACACTAGCATGACTCTCTCTCTCTCTCTCTCTCTCTATATATATATATATATCTCTGTGTGTGTGTGTGTCAATTCTCCCCCTCAAAGTGGAGCATAAATATCAATCGAGCCCATCTTGTAGCATTACTTTTGAACTTTCTTCCCAAAGAAATGCTAGTTAACGATGTTTGTAGTTTGCTCATTAGTGGAAAAAATAGAGTATTACTCTTCTTGGTCATCACACTATCACGAAAAATGACAATCCACCTCAATATGTTTGGCCCTTTTATGAAATACATTCTTAGCAATAAAGGTAGTTGGTCGACTAAAACAGTTCATTGAAATTATATAAGTTATAGGAATTCCAACAACATCAAGGGAGAATTTAATCCATAGAAAACTCACAAGTAGTATGTACCATTGGATAGTATTAAGACTCAACACTCATTTTTTGTTTCTCACTTTGCAACCAAATTACCTCCATAAAGGTGCAATATGCAAAGGTAGATCTCTTGTCAAACTTCCTCCCATAATCTGGATCAAAATGTCTAGTAATATCAAGGTGCCCATTCCTTACATAAATAATCCTTGGCCAGTTACATTCATTAAATATCTTAGAACATGAGAAGTTTCCTCCTAGTGACACTTCCTATGACAGTTCATGCACTAACTAAGAATGCCAACAGAAAAACATATATCGGGCTTGGTAACTAAATCTCAAGGAGAAGTGAGTATAACATAGATAATATGATTTTATACAACTTTAAATCTATAAGGATGGCTAGCTACATATTTCTTAAAGAATAATGCAATGAAAAGTAAAGTAAGTAACTGATAAATGAAGCAAACTCAAAGATATATAATGATGTATTGTGGTTTCGGCTTGACATGTTGTAGTTCCACTACCCATCTAATTCTAACAAGTGCTTCAGACTATAATTTATTTCCTTATCTATATGGATATAAATTACAATTATCAGTTCCTATTGTAGACCTAGAGCAACATTCTTTTCTAGATCATAGATAACTTTAGCCATCTTTATGGGACACTGGAATACCATCATCTTGAAGAAAATTGCAATATCTTTCTTCATATTTGGACATATCCATATTTCAAGAGTTTCCTCCAAAGCACTTCGTCACAACCTTCTCAAAAGAAGTAACTCTAAAGTAAGGAACAAACACTTATCACAATGGAGAAAATAAAGTAAAACTCAGTTGTGACATGATATAAAATTGTTTCAATAATGAGTAAGTGATGAGAAACTCCACAAGTCTTAGGCAAGCCTATAGTTGGTAAAGTAGGACAATACAACTAACACTAGTACATAACTGACCTTTAGTGTCGGTTATTTAAGGCCTTTAGTGTCAGTTTCTAAGCGACACCTATGTCGGCGACGCTAAAAGCCCAGTCGTTACGCATCGGTTCAAAAACCAACACCATAACCCTTCGCACGCCACCGAAAACGCGCCAGCAGGGCACTATAGGCGTCGGTTATTAGATAAGAAACCGACGCCATATACCTTCGCGCCACAGAAAGGGCGCCATCTTGGGCACTATCAGCGTCAGTTATTAGGTAAGAAACCGACGCCATATACCTTCGCGCCACAGAAGGGCGCCATCTTGGGCACTATCAGCGTCGGTTATTCAATAAGAACCGACGTCATATAAACCCCAACACGGCCGTGCTGGCCAGCACGGCCGTGGTGTCTGGTCCACTGCCACGGCCGTGCACTCCCAACACGGCCGTGCTGGCTAGCACGACCGTGGTGTCTGGTCCGCTGCCACGGCCGTGCTGGCCAGCATGGCCGTGGTGTTAAGGAAATAGACGTCAGTTACTATTAGAAACTGACACTGTAACGATGTGGCGTCGGTTTTATACAAATAACTGACACCTATTTTTTGTTTTTTTTGCTGTCAGTCTGCAGACCTGCTGTATGGCTGGTCGCAGGATGAGAAACCTGCAGTTCAGTTATGAACTGTAGGTTTTACGACATCCATTGATATCGGCCAACAATAGGCCACAAACCTGCAAAATTAACAACAAAAATATTCACACATTTAGCAATGCAACATGCAGTTCCATTTGATTTTCACACATTTAGAAACATTCATTTAGCTAGCAATCTGTAGTTCCATTCATTTTCACATTCACACATATAGAAACATTCATATAGCAACCAACAGTTTCATTCATTTTCACTCAGACACATGTAGAAACATCCAGACATGTAGAAACATTCACATATATTATAATTCAGAAATTCATTTACAAAATATCATTCTTTAGTCATTATTCGCTATCAACATCCCAATTATATCTTAAATCCCCCACTACTTGTATGGTTGTTGCTCATTCTTCTCTTACTTCATTTAATTCTCCCGTCGTATAGGGAGCATGTACATTTGGTAAGGCCGTTCCTGTAGTGTTGTCAGTTTTAAACACCTGTAAAGAGAATGATGTATATATATAATTAATGAGCTATAAATAAGATTGATATATTTCATATTATATATCTAATGAGACTATATAATACCTCATCAATACAATCGATGTCCATTGCGGCATATTTGATAATCATGTGCATAAATCGCATCACATAGTATCCACATGCCCATCCGTTGTCTTGTGTAGCACACTATAAATTCAAACATACAAAATATTAAAAAACACAACTAATTAAGCACTGTTCACATAAATAATATATACATATATTGCCGTCGGGAACTTACTTTCACGTTCTTCCAAATTATTGGCTGGTTATTTTTCGTGGGGACCTTTCCTCCAGCCTTTTTGAACTCATCAAAACCCCTACATGTTAATGTAACACAGTACATTGCATAATCAAATAGTAATGTAATAACATATGTTAACATATATGAAAATGAAATATTTCTCACCGGAATAATGCCATTTTCATTATGTGTCCATATTTTGTATTCAATTTACTCCCCTTAGGATCTAGATAATAGACAGTGAACGTCTCGGGGACAATAACCAGTAACTCCCAATGCATACCACTAGAGGTAAAAAAGTTAAAAATTAATAACTCAAAATCCATAATAAAAATGTAATTTTCTTAATAAGCAAAGTAAACTTACTCTACATTGAATGGATCCATTATCACCGTCTTCTTTTTTTGAGCAAAAATTGAAAAAGACTCACAGATGGAGGGTCTTTAGCTACTAGACTAATCAAAGATGGAATAAAAAATCCTACATGTTCGAATGCAAAATCTGCACATATCTTGTCTAAGTAGCTGCAAAACATGTATTACATATGCATTAATAAATAAGAAACCAGATCACCAGATCCTATACAAGGTATATGGATGTATAAAGAAGATCTCACCTTATCCATAGCTCTATCATAGATGTATTCAGCCAATCATATCGAAACAATTCCAAAATATCTTGTATAAATAGTTTGCTTCCGTATGATTGACCTGAAGCATCTGCATCTATAGAAATAGTTATAGGGAAATTTATATCATGTTCGCCTAACCATATTGCCATACCCCTACAGTTAGGACCTAACAGGACAGTTAAGTCCTGTGGAACCCAACTGGGTAATATAGGAGGTGGAAGTGGAGGCCTAGATGTTGTGGGTGTCTTCTTTTTAACCTGTATATATATAATAATTTCAGATCAACTGACATCATATACACACACTAACAATTTAACGTAATGTAAATTTATCATACAATTTCAGTAAAGAGGACATCCGCTTTTAGCCACAATATCACTCCGCCTTCTGCCTCACCAAGCGTTTCACAATCTGGGTGGGCATATGGCAATGGAAGATCCATCCACTTGGGGAATATATGTACCGGGCTCACACGAATCCAACCAGCTGGTAATGGAGACCCGTGAAACATTTCCCCTGGTAGGGATGGGTGAGCCGATGCCTCTGCAACGACATATTCATTAACTTTTAGACGGCATGACTTCAACCCCTACAAATTTTTGTGTAAAGAATATTATATACATATATACATATCATCTTGAAAATATATCATCTTGAATTAAAAAACTAGTTACTATGTCAGAAAAATACTTACAACGGATGTGCTAGGTGGTGGGTCTACAAGATTACTCCCAACCTCTGCAGTAGGAGTAGTGCGAGACGCCATAGGTACTGTCTGGTAAGTGGTAGTCTGAGATGTCTGTCACTTTTTCATTGCTTCTTCTAGTTTCCTATCAACTAGCTTATCTACCTATACATGGATAAAAGAAACGTTAGCTTCCAATTATTGAATTCTCTTTTACAGTAACATTATAAAGAAAGAATATGTTACCTCCTGTTGTGAAAGTCCCGCTTTTGGGACATGTTTGTGCTGGGATGGCCCAAAAAAAGCTTTGATGCCCACACTAGTGCCTGTAGCCCTAACACGTCCAACTGTCAATTCATCCCTTGTGCCCTCAGGGATGAACTTGCCTTGTTTTCTCAGTTCGTGCAACTCCCGTTAATCGCCAAAACAAAAATTTGTAATTAAGTAAACACCACAAATAATCAATATTCGAACGATTGTTGTACGAGTTGTATTTTACCATTTTTGCAGCCGCCTCAGCAGTTGCGGGATTCCTTATTTCTCCCTTCTTATTTTGCCTCCCAGCTATCCAGACATCATGGCGAGGCCGAGGTGTGCTACCTATAGTGGAGGACTCCTGAGTAGCAGCAGACTGAGAAGTAGCCTCAGACTGTAGTCTTTGGCGAATGGCTGCATACCCCTTTGGACCCATTGTGTGGTCATGCACATTCAGTGCACGCCTTGATATTTGTGCCTCACTGAGGGCCTAGTTAGTATGCACATTAATGATTTAGTTAGTAACAGTAAATGTTAATCTTGAATAAGTGAATACAACATATATTAATGAGATTGGGACTGACGCCTAATACCTTGAATTCATCAGTTTGTCTTGAAGCAACAAACACGTCCCATTCTTCTTTATCCAGGAAGTTCCACTGTTCAGTGGCTGTCTTCTTCCTCTTATCAGCTTCTTTTATGTATTCTCGGGTGAGATTTGTCCTATAGTTCCTTAGGACTCTCCCACAGCGCTGCATCACACATTTACGATGCAACTTTTCATCCAATTCAAATATACTCTGCAAAATAAAATTCCTATTAATTAGTATCCAAAAAATTAGTAATCTACAAAACAGAATTGCAAATTAATAATAACTCACACATAAATCCTTCCATATTATGTCTTTCTTCTCCTTAGAAACCTTATGCCAAGAATCTGTCTTACAACCGCAATGGCTACGAGTAACGTACCCAAGATATGAAACAAATGAATTGCGATTCACACCAGATGCATTTCCTGCATTATCAAAATCCACAACATTTGGGTCCATTGCCCTTTTGCGCTATTAACTTCTTCATCATAGTGATGCCCCTTCTCTTGTCAACTTTTTGGTGTTGCTGATCAAGTGCCTCAAGTGCTTCAGATGGTACATGTGCATCATCAACCTAAAATTTGACAAAATAAACACATTTACAAGATATAACTATAAATGGACATATAGATATTAATATATGATATATTTTTAAAACTTACATTGTGAGGCGGCGCGTTGATGTCCTCACCCTCACGGTAATCATCAGCACGGTCATCAGGGGAATGCTCAGCCATCTGAAAATTCACATTCACATTGTAAAGTTCACATTGTAAAGTAATTCAAATTGTAAAGTTCACATTCACATTGTAAAGTAATTCACATTGTAAAGTTCACATTATAAAGTAATTAACATTTTAAAATTCTCATTGTAAAGTTCACATTCACATTGTAAAGTTCACATTGTAAAGCTCACATTGTAAAGTTCACATTCACATTGTAAAGTAATTCACATTGTAAAGTTCACATTATAAAGTAATTCACATTGTAAAATTCACATTGTAAAGTTCACATTCACATTGTAAAGTTCACATTCAGAAAAATAAAACATATAAAAAAATATAAACATGCCTTTAATATTGCGATTTTTTATCAATTAACAATCCTTCATTGTGATCTCCGCGCACATACAAGTCATCATTAGCTTCAATATTTGCTGGTGTTGGCAACCCAACTGAGAATGGACTGGAGTCATCATACTTATCATAGTACTGTTCTTCATCTATAGGATCTTCAATGAACTGTCTTTTACCATGAAGAACAACCGACCATTTATCATTTGCAGGATCATCGATATAAAATACTTGTTTCGCATGTGATGCCAATATGAACGGTTCATCCTTCTCGCCAATCTTTTCAAAGTTCACTAAAGTGAAACCCAATTCATCAACTATAATTCCTTTGGTGTTATCAACCCAATTACATTTGAAGAGCGGAATTCTGAAATCTATGTAGTCAAACTCCCATATGTCTTCAATGACACCGTAATATGACATTTTAGCTTCATGTGGACTCTTATCCTTTGCACTTGCAAAAAA
Organism: Alisma plantago-aquatica; assembly: GCA_963693085.1. Taxonomy (NCBI): domain Eukaryota; kingdom Viridiplantae; phylum Streptophyta; class Magnoliopsida; order Alismatales; family Alismataceae; genus Alisma; species Alisma plantago-aquatica. The sequence goes on from OY856414.1 coordinate 365,656,183, forward strand.
CATAGTCGATGCTTGAAGGGTGACCCCACTGTTTTGGACGACACTCTTATCATCTTGGTGCTTTGTGTAATATGTGAATCCATTAATGTCATACCCTTCATAAGACATAATAGTCAATTTTGGTTTAAAGGCGAGACATTTGATAGTTTCAGTAATATCATCTGGTGTTTGAGATAGTTGATGTAAGACTTTATTTTCAAACCACTTAATAAATGTCTTGTTATGCTTTCTAGCAAGCCACATTGTATTGGATCGAGGATATTGTCTCTTGATGAAATTGGTATGTTCCTCGATATAAACGTTCACTTCGTCCATGTTGTGTAAAATATACAAGTGACCTTGTTCCAACTGCTCACGGCTGATTACTTTTACACGTGATCCCAAAATTCCTTTGCCAAATTGCTCGTCAATATTCTTGTCATTATCAGGAGTGTCATTACCACTGAGAAAGTCATTGCAAAAATCCATAACCTCTCTCGCCACATAACCCTCGATAATACTCCCTTCAGGCCGATAACGGTTTCGAACATCACTTTTAAAAACGTTCATGTATCGTTTAAAGGGATACATCCAATGCAAGAAAATTGGTCCCAACATTTTCACTTCCCTAGTCAAGTGGACAACAAGATGTACCATGATATCAAAGAACGATGGAGGAAAATACATCTCAAGCTGACATAGGGTAACAACCACTTCTCTTTGCAATTTATCGAGAGTATCAGGGTCAATAACTTTGCTGCACAGACTGTTGAAAAAGAAACAAAGTCTGGTGATTGCAAACCTTACATGCTTCGACAATATAGATCTAATTGCCACAGGCAATATTTGTTGCATTAGAGTGTGACAATCATGAGATTTAAGACCTATCAACTTCAGATCTTTCATTGATACCAAGCTACGGATGTTAGATGAGTAACCTTGTAGCACCTTAACATTTACCAAACATTCACAAAAAGCTTTCTTCTCCTTTCTAGATAATGTGTAACAAGCGGGAGGTAAGTATGTTCTCCGATTTCCCATTTCACGAAATTATGTTAATTCTGACCTTATTCTCATTTCACATAGGTCCAGTTTGGATTTTATCCCATCTTTAGTCTTACCTGGTATATTCAACAAAGTACCAATGACACTATCACAGACATTTTTCTCAACGTGCATGACATCGATACAATGCCTGACTGTCAAAGAACTCCAATAAGGAAGATCCCAAAATATTGACTTCTTCTTGAATAAAAATTTGTCACTCCGTGTGGCCATAGTACATTGTGATCTCTTACCAAATTCATTGACAAAGTCTTTTACTCTTTCATAAACAACCTCCCATGGTATAGGTTTAGGTGCACTCCATTTCTCATTCAATCCATTGAATGCTTTGCGCTTCCTACGATACAGATGGAATTTTGGAAGAAACCTTCAATGATCGAGATATACAGTCTTACCGCCATGTTTTAGTCTTGTTGAATCAGTGTTCTCTTCACATATAGGACACGCTTTAGCTCCTTTGACACTATATCCAGGCAAATTCCCATATGCTGGAAAGTCATTAATAGTGCAAAACAACATAGCATGCAAACGAAATGTCTCTCTTCGTGAAGCATCATATGTCATCACACCTTCACCCCAGAGTTTCTTTAAGTCATCAATCAGAGGTTCAAGATAAACATCGATGTCATTTCCAGGTTGTTTAGGGCCCGATATCAACAACGACATCATTACGTACTTATTTTTCATACACAGCCAGGGAGGAAGATTGTATATAACAATCATGACTGGCCAAGTGCTATGTTGGCTGCTCAATGTCCCATACGGATTCATCCCATCTGTACAAAGCCCAAGTCTTAGATTCCTGACTTCTTCACCAAATTCAGGGTACAATAGATCAATCTTCTTCCACTGTGGGGAATCAGACGCATGTCGTAGGATCCCATCATTATTTTTCTTAACATCTGCATGCCACCTCAAATTCTTCGCATCTATCAGATTGGCAAACAAGCGTTGAAACCGTGATATTATAGGTAGATACCACATCACCTTGGCAGGAGAACCAGTTTTGGACTCCCCCGAAGTCATCAATTTATACCGTGACGCACCACATTTTGGACAATCTTTCAAATCTGCATAGTCCTTTTGAAATAATACACAATCATTCGGGCATGCGTGTATCTTCTTGGCATCCATTCCCATTGGGCACAACAATTTCTTTACCTGGTATGTTGAGATTGGCAGCTCGTTTCCTTCAGGAAGCATTTCTTTCAACAAAGACAACAATGACGTGAAGCTTTTGTCGCTCCATCTATTGTTAGCTTTCAGCTTATACAATCTCAACACAGCGCTAAGCTTCATAAACTTAGTACAACCTGTGTATAATGATATCTCAGCATCATGCACAATGTTTCTAAAAATGGGAGGTGGATCGGTGTGCTCTACCCCACAACTATCCAGCATCGCATCAACGATGTCTACTGGAACTGGTTCATTCACATCTACATCATCGTAGGCAATTTATTCTTCCACACAAGCACTGCTATCGACATCCACTAGTTTCGGGTTTGAAATCTCTCCATGCCAGTGCCATTCTGTATAGCCTTTTATAATCCCGTTGCACATGACATGACTTTTGATTTCATCACCAGTGTTGACTTTCAAGTTGTTACCGCAATTCCTACATGGACAGTAGAACCTATCTCCAGGTTGTTTCCTATGTTCCTCGGCAAATCTAATAAACTGGTCAAGACCAGAAATAAACTCTGGGGTGCAGCGATTGCGAATGGACATCCATGATCTATCCATTCTATGATCAAAGAGAAAACAAGTATATATTACAACAAGATTAGGGTCTAGGGTTAACAAATACATGTGATGTCATTATTATATATAATAAATGTGTACCACCTATCCCATTCTTGAACACCTAATCTCACTAGTAAGTGTATAATGTGTATTGGGTTTTCAAGAAAATTTCGGCAGCATTTCCCCGCTGTTCTCCAAGTACATATGTACTTAGAGAACAAACGGGGAAATACTGCCGAAATTTTCTTGAAAACCCAATACACATTATACATTTACATCCTAAGCGAGATTAGGTGTTCAAGAACAGTCCCAAACCAGGGACTATCCAAGATTTACTCCTAATGAGTAAATCTTGGACGGGTTTCTAGGCCAACAAATAATGTGTTGTCATTCTTATACCTAAAATCCTAGTTCTTCAAGTTAGGGTGATTATTGATGTCTTTAAAAGCATGATTGGCAATTTAGGGAAAAGTTCATCATTTATATTCCAAGCATGTCACATGTGTTTATTACAGTTCATCATTAAGCAAGAAGGGTGATTAGGATTCTCAATATACTCAACAATGAAACAAGTTTCCGAAAGAGGTTTGGTGAAGATATCTATAACTTACTTAAACATTCAATTATAAAGTACATATATACTTAATTCAGAATAGCATGACGCACAAAGTTGCAGTCAATATGCTTTGTTCTATCATGGACTATCAGATTGTTAGTAATGAAAATGGCAGTCTTTCTTTCTAGTGATATAAGAATATCAAACACATATACAAGAAAATGCTACTATAGTTTCATCTGTTGTGTAGCCTACAACAAGGTATTCAACTTTACTACCCACTGTTCTTTGTGCTTTTTATGATCTTTTGTAGCTATTACTACCCACTGTTCTTTGACAATTTTTATTATTATATAAATCATGGGAAAGAAGAATGTATATGGTTGTGATAATAAAACATTGTCATCAGATTTCCCACCTGCGGGGCTATCAACACGACCCACCTGCAGATGGTTCCCATACCGGCACTCAAAATTGGGACAAACGAGGAGCAGAATGAGGAGAGGAAGAAGCTGGCATACCTTGAGGGTAACGAGGTGAAGCTGGCAGCGCCGGAGTAGAGGAGAGCAGCTGGAGGTGAAGCTGGCAGTGTCGGCGGCGAGGATCAGAGGAGAACTGTGGTGACGACGGCGAGCGGTGACGGTGATGAGGAGAACTGCGGCGATAGCGGTGAGCGGCGACGGTGACGAACGACGACGGCAACGGCGGTGAGCGGCGCGTAAGGAGACGAACGACGGCGGGGAGCAATCAGGGGAAATCGCTAGACCTAGCACAGAGTCGCAATGAAACAGAGACAATGGGAAGGAAAAGTTCTGTTTACGGGGCTATTAACTGTACCATAGGCGTCGGTTATTCAAAAAAACCGACAACTAAAACTAACAGTGTCGGTTCTGAACAACAACCGATACCAATACTTAAATATAGTTGTCGATTTTAACTACAAAAAAAACGACGTCTATATTCATATGCCGATTAAAAAAATTGTTCTCGATTTATGACTATAGTCGTCAGTTTCTACTTAAAACCGACGCTTAAAGGGTGTGAAAAATTCCCCGCGGACAGCGCGGGAAAAATCATAAGCGTCGGTAGTTGTAGTAAAACCGACGACCAAAATGTGTCTCGCGAATAACCTTCAGTCGTCGATTTTTTATTTATCAACCGACACCATATGTCAAATTTTGGAGGTAATTTTTTTCGCTGGAAATTTTGGATTTGGCGGTTAATTTTAGGTGTGAGTTTTTTATTAAGTAACCGACACTTAATAAAAGTGATACCTGTGTCTGGTCGCCCTTTATAGATTGGATGTCGGTTTATGTTATCAACCGACACTGTAGAGTTTAGGTGTCGGTTTATTTATACAACCGACACCTTGAAAAGTGACTTTATAAGCCATTTCTGTAGTAGTGATATAAACGAAAGTCTAAACTTGCTTAGAGGTAGCCGGAGATAGTAGATTAATGCTCTAAGCTTAAGGGCATAATAATCAATTAATTTTACAAGTATGTTTTGAGTGTGCATATGATGCTTTTTTATATAGGAAACACTTGGGATATCTAAGATAGATGTTGGGAGTGTTTAAGTTGAGTTAGTGTGGAAGTAGTCATTATAGGATACCTAGTAGAATGAAAAATAATTAATTGCTCACTAGCAAATTAGTTTGCAAAATTGCAATCTTACAAAATGTAATTCGGTCGACTTTGAAGTATATTTTAACCAAAACATAGACTGAACCTTCTTGGTCGAGCAAATATCTTCCACTCGATCTAATTTTGACCAAAATGCATTCCAAACAGATTGAAATTTAACCTTAAAGAATTCTCTTTAAAAAATTCCTTAATTTTTAATGGATTAACAAAATTTTGAAAGAAAAATATCCATGTCATAGTGAGTGTATGCAAGGAGAAAACTTGGCTTAGGATGGTTTTGGGCCATTCATCACTTGTTTTTACATCATCCCTATCAATTTTTACATTTTATATGCACACGTTATAATTCTAACTCCAACTTTATTTATAGGAATCCAAACACATGTATTATTGCTTATTCTTTGATATATATTGCCTAAGTTTCTTTATCACCTAACACACTTAACACATATATTATATATATAAAGGTAAATTATTTTTATCATCAAAATTAGTGTGTGGCGTATCTAAAAAACCAACAACATTATGGTACATTTTTTCCTCACCAAGTTCTTATAACTAAATTCATCTACTGATATCTTAGTTGTTTCTATCCATTGAGCATGTTCTTGGTCAATATAAGACATTGCAGTCCGACATCAAAGCATGCATGTTTTAGTCAATAGATCTAGAGTATACCTCCTTTGACATAAAGATACCACAAATTTTATTGTGTGTCACATCCATGCCAAGGAAATATCATTGACATCCAAGATCTTTGGTGAAAAAATGTGTTTTGTATGAAAAATACACATGTTATGATTACCAGATAAAGTTATCTCATTCATATAACCAATGAGTATAATCAACTGTAGTGGTTTTGATAGAAGAAAAAAATGATCTCACACAGATCATGAAAAGTCAAATGTACTTAGTATAAGGGACAATTAATCACACCTTTTTTCAACATATAGCATTTTGGAAACTTTCTATATTCATTAAGAGATGTAAATGATAGTTGAGATTCTTTTAAAACTACCACCCTATTTTTTTACAAAAATTCCTAAACCTCTTAAGTCAAAAATCTTAAAATAAACCACCATTAAACCTTCAATTATTCAAATATTCACGTAGATGGTTCCTTTATTTTTATTCTAATATCTACTTATGAGAATTGCTTTGTTTACTGGGTAGTTTATTTTATTTTTTCACTTATACTACATATTTTGCTTTTCTTTCTGGCATAATTTTAGGCAAAAAATTGGTGATAAGAAAGTCTAGATCAGATCTTATGCAAAGATGTCAAACCAAGACCCATATTTTTTAGAATAATACTAAACATATAATTGAACCTGATTTTATTTTTCATTGTGAAAAATTAAACCCACTTCATAGCATTTTCTATGGATCTCATAGTCATTATTTATACTAGTGTTAATGATATAATTTTATTATTATTTAATGTTTTTATAGCTCTAAAGTGGCTTTGAATATAATAATTACTCAAATTTATACTTATCAAAACACTAAAGAGAAATGAATTCATGTAAGTACCTCATATCATCGGTTCAATCAGGACATCACCACTAGTATCTAGAAATTACTCATGATGAGAAAACTTGTACATGAACCTATTTGTTTCTAGGTCAAGTAGGGTCTTATTCACATGATTGTTATATTAATAGGTGTGGTATATAGGTACTACAGTAGATCAAGATTTCCTATGCACAAACATGACCTAATTTCTCATTAATATAATTCACAAATATTCCATATTCATCCAAGTGTTAAGAAGAAATAAAATTACCCATATATGATCATGAAGCATATATAGGGTTGCCAATATGTACACTAAACCATTTTATGTATAAATTGAAAAAAGTAAAATTAAGGCTATCAACTCCAAAAAAAACATTTCAACTTAGAACTAAGATGACCCAAAATATCTACTTGAAAGTTGAACAAATGCTATCCATAATTTTTATAAAAGTAATCAAATAGGAATATACAATCAACCCAATGTTTTTGGGTAAGAATTTTCTCAAGGTAACTTCAAAGTTCATTGGTTTAGGTTTGGAGTCAAAAACTTTAACTCAGGTTAGGTTCATAGATGTATTTTTTAGTATAATAAGATATTTGCATGGTTGCAAGTCGAATTGATAAGACACTAGTTTTTTTATCTAAAGTCTAAACTTTTTTCATGTAGTCGGCTCCATGTTTGAAAGTTGGATTCTACATTTGAACTCTGTATTTACATATTTGAAAATTTCAAGTCAATAAGGATTTAGATCAATATATAATTTAAACTGTTAATGCTTTCAGACAGAGCACTACAAGAATACATGATTTAGCTAGAATTATATTAACTACATATATTGTATTTGTAGTTCGAAACTACTTTTCTTCACAAATATTATATATGTAAACAAAAAAATATAGTTAATTTTAATAACTAAAAGTTGGTGCCACATTATAGTTGACTATAAATAATTCTCTTCTTGTCTCCCCACTCTCAAATAATCACATGCCCAAAAAATCAACTTTTACGCGCCCGCTCACAATATTTTCCTATTGGTGTGGTCAACCTCACCCAGTTACACCCAGTGCTCCATCCCAGATGTACTCTACCTTTTTCACCCGTCCACCCCAATAACCCCCTCCAACCTACGATCATACTCCCTCTGTCTTACCCTCTTCTCTTCTCATCATAGCCCCGGACCTAATCCCGCCTTCATCTTCTTCTCCTCCCCCACACCCCATTCTCCACCCCCTCATTTAGCCTTAGACCTAGTTGATATCTAGAAAGAAGGTTCTTTAAGGATGAGGAAACAACAAAGAGGAGATGAGAGGAGCAAGATTGAAGCTCAACCATCCAAGCACAAGGGTTTATCAAATTTTTACCACTCATAGTAACCAGATATATTCACATCAAAAACTTTAAATTTTAAGTGATGTTAGAGTGTACCATAACCTTCTATCCCATGAACTCAATGCAATGTGATTCCCCCTTTATGTAATCAAACTCTCTTTTTTGATGTCTCATGAAACCAGGAAATCTGAGGAGTAGAGAACTTCAACTTTAGATATGTTGTCGAAATGGTGAAATGTTTCTATTCCAATAAGGACATGTGGAGGGGGAATTCTATTTTCCACAAATCGAAATTTCATCGTCACCCCACTTCTTCCTTTTTCTACCCACTGGATATCATAACACACATTGCTATCCATTGCAGAGGAGATCGTAGCCTTGGCTGACCTGGAGGCAATCTACTGACCTGGAAAATCAAATCCAAATTGTAGGGGATTATGTTCATCCAATTGTTGGAAGTGCCTCTTCTTGTTGAAGCATACCAATCCTCATGTCTTTAGTCACTCTTCCCATGACCAATATATTCCAAGTTGAAAAGGATAATGAAAGGATACAAAGCCTACTAGAAAGCATAGACATCATGGGAAGTTGCTCAACCCCCTTTAAAAAATTTGATGATGATGGGGGTCATGATGTGGATGACTGAAAGTCAAGTCTATTTATTCAGTATTTCAATCACATTTTTTGAATTTTGGTAGCTACTAAGTGATCTTCAAGTAGTTGGCAAGATAACTAGTTGAACAAGACAACCAATCGACCATTAGGTCAATCAAGTCTAGCAAGTAGTGCTTCCCAAAACTCAGTCAACCCAAGCAATGGACGTCTCCTATCGAGTTCATCAATCGACCCAGATGTTGATAGATGTAACAATCACAAACCAAGAATGCAAATACTATCAAGAAAAAGAGCAATCTAGATCTAAAGCTCGATTATATGAAGCCTTTGGGGTTGAGTCCAAGTGGACAAAGCAAAGTTCAATTTTAGCCCAAACATACCCGATAAATAGGACACTGTTGCATCACACCCAAGGCATCTTATCTTTGGTGAAGAAGGAGAAATTCTAGAGTATAAGCCACAAACTCAAGGTCAAAAGTAGCCGATCTCAAGGGTGATCAATATCATTGATTTTTCCACCCAACCCTTTCACTCCACTCACCATTTCGATTAGTTTCTAAGGAACTACAAGAATTCCAAAAAAAGAAAGAGAATTGATATCCCAGGGTCCATTGATAGCTTGATAGACCTCTCAAACGTCTCGATCTTTATGATCAACCTCCCAGGTTGGGCAACCCCATGAGTCAAACTTCAATTGAAGGATGTGTAGTGTTGGTATATATGCCTAGAGAGCCAATCATATGATTATGGAGATATGGCATTAGATACTTGATTTGATAATAATAAAGGCAATCATCCAATTTATTTTGTATATTCAGTTATGAGATAATGAATTACAAAATAAATGTCTATAGAATGATATTACTCAATGTCATATGTATTCAAGTACGTGACTTGGAAGAATGAGATCATATGGATGTTAAGAGTATATACATTCTCATTATGTCCTTGATCGGTTGTTATTGTGGAAGGTAGATAGACAACAATAACACATAAGATCAGAGTGTGAATTGGTTGATGACTAAATCTCATTAGTCATGATATGGCAATATCAAACCAAGCACATAGATACATGTTAGGGAACAATGTATCAGATAGACCCACCATGAGACTGACACATGGAAGCCATCTTCATGGAAGTCATAGTCATTTCTCACAGTGATGGTGGTGGTTGTGGTTCTTATACCTAAAATTACTACACTCATCACATGTCGTTGGGTATACTTTGACATCATCAAACGCAATCCTGAAACATGGATTGTTATAATGGTGATGATTGGGTGAATTTGACACATGGGGATTGACTGTGAGTGATAGATATGGGATTTGTCCCTCCTATATGGAGTATGATATCCTAGGCCTCTTGATTAGTGAGACTGAGAAAAGTATGGCCATATGCATGTGAGTCAATATGTTGAGCTCACATATATCTCATGCAATCTGCTCTGTTTTAAGAAACAAGATTGAATAATAATGATGATGATAGCTCCATGCCTCTAGTTCAATCTGGATATCAGTCACAAATGAACTATACAAATACTGTAACACCATACAAAGATTGTAGGTTGAAGTTTCTCCCCAACTTTCCATTCACTTGGGTAGCAATGACGTGCGACTAGGCACCACTCTTTTCTTGTGATGTCATAAGCTAGTTATGGACATTCACTGCCAATGTGATATTGGACCTATAGGGTCACACACATAGGAACTCATATAGAAGAGGAGTCTGATCATTAATGATAATTGAATTGATTACTAAAGTGTTTAGGTATTTCTATTCACACAACAGATCGACTGACTAGACTGTCAAATAATTGGTTCAAGTGTTGAGACTGTTGTTTGGAGTGTTAGGCTGATTGTATTGTACATTGGTTAGAATTTTGCCTGACCTGGGCTGCGAGACGGCCGTCTAGCTTGTGCAAAATGGCCATATGGCTTGTGTGAAATGGCTGACTAGCTTGTGTGAAACGATCGTCTGGCTTGGTGCGAGACACCTGAAAAACACTAGAGGGGGGGTGAATAGAGTTTTAAAACAATTTTAACAATTATTGAACTCAAACAACCAACCACAAAATATTGGACAAGGGGACAAGGATTTAGAGTGGTTCCAACTTTAGCAAATACTAAAGTTGTCAGTCCACTACCCGGTTGCTTACCCAACCGGGATTTGGAAAGAATTTAATTTTATTGCCTCGCAAGGACTTTACATAAAATTACAATTCTCTCCCTAAACCCTTCAAGCAGCCTTCACCTAGAAGTAATCGCACCAACCTTGAAGCAGCCTTCACCTAGAAGTAATTGCACCAACCTTGAAGCAGCCTTCCTCCTGAAGTAGCTTCCCGTTGCAATAGCCTTCTTGAAGTAGCTTCCCTTTGCGATAGCCTTCTTGAAGTATCTTGAAGTCCACCTTCTCCTCCGAGAAGAACCTTCTCCAATCCGCAGCCTCCAACCCTAGGAGTAGCAAGGAGAATACAAAGAATAAAAGGAACAAGAAGGAAAACAGAAATTACAACTTATCCTTTTAAGCACAAGGCTTGATTTGCCTATATCAAGCATATTGATCTCCTAACCAATGAGTGTAGAAGTGTAAGTGATGTGGAAAGGAGATGTTAGCCTATATGACACGAAAATGGAGCAATGGGAATGAATAGCCAATGTTGGAATTGCTCTATTGTTCAAAACAGATTGCCAATGAGTATTCAATCTCAAGTATAGCACAAGTGTAGCTTAGGTGTGTTTAGGTGTCCTAAGGCATGTCCTATTTATAGGAATGACCTACAAGTGCTTAAGGACGTTCTAGACACTTTCTAGGGGGTTGTAGGTGCTTAACTAGCCGTTAGGTATAAGTTAGGTGCATTAGTAACGACTAGTTGCTTTATTCTGTAGTTGCTGTCAGAGTCCATCTCGGTCGACAAATTGTCGACCGAGATACCTACTCGGTCGAAGTTTTTTCGACCGACAGGCTCTCTGGATCAACGTTCATTTGCAACTGCCAACTACCTTGTCAGCTGTGTCTAACGGCTACTTGGGTCTTTCTCGGTCGAGAAGTTTGTCGACCGAGAGTGTCTCGGTCGAGGAGTTTGTCGACTGAGATTGACCCTATTTCAATCTTTCAATTAAGGCACTAAGTGTGTGTACAAGTGTGCATATTTGACACTATTGAAGGGGGTGACATGACTAAGTGTGGTGTTTAGCTAGGGAAGATCTAACGCTTGATTTACATGAAGTCTAAGTACTTGTACATTATATATTTGTACAAGTTTACAATTGATTACATTTCATGACATTTACAATCATTCAAGCATATAGATTCCCTAGAGCTTTGTCATCCACCTTATTCCTGCAACACTCAAGTAGCGCGTTAGATCAACAAGAATGAAATGTTTGTCATCATCGAAACAAAGGGATTTATCATAATGTCCAATTTATCCAACAATCTCCCCCTTTTTGAAGATGACAAACATTTCCTAAATATGAAATAAGGAAATATAAAGCATGTGAGTTTCATACCTGAAGATTACCTTTTGTAGCCATTCTTGTTTTGCAAGTGAGTGCTTGGCCATCAAGATGAAACTCATTTATATTTTTGATTTTATATTCTTTCTCCCCCTTTGACATTTCAAAAAGATTTCCAGGGTGAATATTTTATATTTCTTCTCCCCCTTAATTTTATACTATGCTCCCCCTTAAATAGATATTCTATTAGGAACATGGATTTAATATCATTTTTGTCTAATTTAGCCACAATTTGTTTCTCAATCATTTGCAAAGGATGTTAAGCTTTGAAATGATATGAGATTCCCTTAAGCTTATGATGAATGTATATTGATTTCTCACCCATTTTATAAGGGATGTTAAGCCATAAAAATGAAATGAGAATCCTTTAATCTTAAAGTACATAAAAATGTCTCCAACGAAACGCATGGGATGTTAAGCCCTGATTTGTTTAGAGAGTTCCTTTAAGAACAAGATATGTCATTTTTATGAATTTCATAGATTTCGTCATAACCAAGAGTAAAAGTACTAAGGTCTTAATAAGCTCCAAATGGTGATTACAATGTTTTTGTAAGCTTCTTAAGCAAATAATCAAATTTGTTTGTATGAGCTCCCCCTTAATCTTACAATTAAAGCAATTTAAAGCTTCTAAGGTCACAGATGATTTTAAATTTTGATTTTGACCTTTATCAAAAGTATACTAAGATTAAGTATAATAAAATGATGTCCAAATAAACATTTTGTCAAAGCTTATTTTAGGTCGACCTTGACTTCGACCATAGCGCCCCTTGGTCAAATTTTATTTCAACCAAGAGGCAAAAATTGCAGATTTCCAATTTAAGCATTCATATGTGAAGTACTTGATTAGATATCAATTTTGAAGCATGTTTAGTGAAAACATCCTCTTAAAAATGAAAGCACGATTCATATCTCAAGTCTTTTAAAGATGCCAATTGAGAAATTTTTATCTTATGTGTTGCAAACATTTCTAAGAGAGATATCATCATTGAATTATTTTGCTTGCCTATGTATCATCAAGGATCCATGCATACAATTATCATTATCTATTCTTGCTAACACAGCATCATCATGATGAAAATGATAATTCCATGATTGTAATCACATGATTTCTATATGGGTAGATCATAAAATACTTTAGGAAACATCATGTGAATAATGATAAAACAGAAATTTCCTTTTTATTAAGCTAAGCATAATTTCAGTTTTAACTTAAATCAAACCAAAATAAATCTCATATAAGTTTTCAGGGATGATTTCCAATATATACAGTCATTAATCACAAATAGATAGCAATTTGATCAATTTCAGAAAGAATTCAGCAATTTTACAGCAGACTGGAAATCAGTGACATGCTCGGTCGACAATTTCTCGACCGAGGTTCACTCGGTCGACAAATTCTCGACCGACAAAGTTTCTGGAATATTTTCAGAACTGTTAATTTATTCCAAGAAAAATAAGATTATGCAAGTTAGAGCTCGATTGTGTTGAGATATGACATTTGTATATCAAGAATCAGTTTAGGTCAAATCTCAACTAGTTAATTTTAAGCTACTAAGTTTTAGGAATCCAAGATAAATCATCATTCTTTTTCTTATATGGGCATGAAAATGAATAATGTCCAAGACGCATGCAATAATGACAACTAATAGAGTCAACTTCATTTCTCTTTCTAGGAATTGTGTTCCTAGGTACAAACATAATCTTAGTCTTGGATGCTTTAACTCTTTTGGGTTTATTTCTCCTTGGATCATATCCTAATCCTTTTCTTCCATTATAACTAGAGGAAATTTTCAGAATATTTTCAAGCATGTCATTTCCTCTTAACTCATTTACATTTCTTTGTAACTTAGCAATATCATTCATCTTCTTGTTTATATCTTTCTTTGCTTGATCTAAATCAGATACTAGAGAGTTTCTTTCTTTGACAACCTCATCATAATCTAAATGTGAACATAGAACAGGTTGTTTCTGAAGATCATTCGCTTGAGTTTGCAAGTTTAACTTTTCTAAGGAAAGAAGATTGCAATTAGCTTCTACCGATTTTAACTTAAGATCATAATCTTCATTTTCCTTTTTGAGATTTTCATTTTCGGATACAAGAGCAAGAAGTTTAACATTTAAATCATCATTTACTTTATTTGATTTCTTAAGTTTCTTCTTGCACTCAATATATTTCTCATGAGTATCTTGAAGACTAGCAATTAGATCTTCTTTTGGTAGATCATAAAGACTTACCTCTTCTTCATCTTCATTTGTTGTAGCAATGAGGCATTCTACTTCTTCTTTTCCATCATCACTATCATCACTTGAATCATCCCATGCAGCTTTATATGCTCTTTCTTTCTTTTTGTGAGATGATTTCTTCCCTTTCTTGAGTTTTGGACAATCACCTTTCATGTGTCCCTTTTTGCCACATTCAAAGCACCTGGAAGAAGAAACACTAGAAGTTTTATTAGTTTTAAAACTTTTATATTGCTTACCATTTACAATGAGAGTTTCTTCTTCACTATCATCTTCACTTGTGTCATAAGTGTCCTTGGTTGATGCTTTGAATGCAATGTCCTTCTTTTTGCCTTGTGGACGTTCACGTTCTCTTCTTTCTTCCTCTTCTAAAGTTGCCTCATGAGCTTCTAGATTGCCAATGAGTTGCTCCATTTTCAGTTTAGTGAGATCATTAGCTTCTTCAATGGCTGTCACCTTGGGCTTGTATTTGGGAGGAAGTGATCGAAGTACTTTTGATACCTGGTCTTCTTCAAGAACGGTTTTTCCTAAGGCATTCAAACCATTAACAATAGAAGAGAATTTTGCAAACATTTCACTAATGGATTCATTTGGATCCATACGAAAGTGTTCAAACTTCTGTTTAAGCATACTAATCTTAGAATTCTTAACTTGAACCGTACCTTCATAGGTTATGGACAATCTATGCCATATTTCATAGGCTGTTTCACAATTTGATATTCTATTAAATTCTCCTATTGAAATTGAACAATAAAGAATACTTACAGCCTTTGCATTCATTTGAGACGATTTTACCGTATTTGCATCCCACTCCGCATATTGCATTTGAGGAAGCTCGTATGGGGTTGAGACCATCCTCCATAAGTCCCAACTTATGCCTTGAAAGTAGAACTGCATCCTTCTCTTCCAATATGTGTAGCTTGTTCCATCAAACACTGGAGGCCTAGCAACAAATGTCCCTTCAAGATTAAGGTTGTTGAGCACCCCGTCACCCATTCTTCAAGACCTTGTTAGGGTTCCTTGAAGCCTGCTCTGATACCAACTGAAAAACACTAGAGGGGGGTGAATAGAGTTTTAAAACAATTTTAACAATTATTGAACTCAAACAACCAACCACAAAATATTGGACAAGGGGACAAGGATTTAGAGTGGTTCCAACTTTAGCAAATACTAAAGTTGTCAGTCCACTACCCGGTTGCTTACCCAACCGGGATTTGGAAAGAATTTAATTTTATTACCTCGCAAGGACTTTACATAAAATTACAATTCTCTCCCTAAACCCTTCAAGTAGCCTTCACCTAGAAGTAATCACACCAACCTTGAAGCAGCCTTCACCTAGAAGTAATTGCACCAACCTTGAAGCAGCCTTCCTCCTGAAGTAGCTTCCCGTTGCAATAGCCTTCTTGAAGTAGCTTCCCGTTGCGATAGCCTTCTTAAAGTAGCTTGAAGTCCACCTTCTCCTCCGAGAAGAACCTTCTCCAATCCGCAGCCTCCAACCCTAGGAGTAGCAAGGAGAATACAAAGAATAAAAGGAACAAGAAGGAAAATAGAAATTACAACTTATCCTTTTAAGCACAAGGCTTGATTTGCCTATATCAAGCGTATTGATCTCCTAACCAATGAGTGTAGAAGTGTAAGTGCTGTGGAAAGGAGATGTTAGCCTATAGGACACGAAAATGGAGCAATGGGAATGAATAGCCAATGTTGGAATTGCTCTATTGCTCAAAACAGATTTCCAATGAGTATTCAATCTCAAGTATAGCACAAGTGTATCTTAGGTGTGTTTAGGTGTCCTAAGGCATGTCCTATTTATAGGAATGACCTACAAGTGCTTAAGGACGTTCTAGACACTTTCTAGGGGGTTCTAAGTGCTTAACTAGCCGTTAGGTATAAGTTAGGTGCATTAGTAACGACTAGTTGCTTTATTCTGCAGTTGCTGTCAGAGTCCATCTCGGTCGACAAATTGTCGACCGAGATACCTACTTGGTCGAAGTTTTTTCGACCGACAGGCTCTCTGGATCAACGTTCATTTGCAACTGCCAACTACCTTGTCAGTTGTGTCTAACGACTACTTGGGTCTTTCTCGGACGAGAAGTTTGTCGACCGAGAGTGTCTCGGTCGAGGAGTTTGTCGACTGAGATTGACCCTGTTTCAATCTTTCAATTAAGGCACTAAGTGTGTGTACGAGTGTGCATATGTGACACTATTGAAGGGGATGACATGACTAAGTGTGGTGTTTAGCTAGGGAAGATCTAACGCTTGATTTACATGAAGTCTAAGTACTTGTACAAGTTTACAATTGATTACATTTCATGACATTTACAATCATTCAAGCATATAGATTCCCTAGAGCTTTGTCATCCACCTTATTCCTGCAACACTCAAGTAGCGCGTTAGATCAACAAGAATGAAATGTTTGTCATCATCGAAACAAAGGGATTTATCATAATGTCCAATTTATCCAACAACACCCATCTCAGTTGCATCAAACGGCCGTTTGGTTTTGTGTGAGATGGCGTCTTAGTTGCACCAAATGCCTATTTTGGGAGTACGTTAAGTTGAATACTAATTGGAATTAAATTGCCAACATATGTGCATAACTAGAAGGTGCGAAACGTCCATTTCGGTTAGAGAAATGATCTTCTTCTGCATGAGACAACCATTTTGTTGCCCGTAGGTTGTGAAACTTCTAGAAAAGTTGTAAAAATTCAAGATCTACTTGTCCTTTCCACTCCCGCTTTAGTCCCGCATTGTCCGGGGACTGGTAACCCTGATCCTAACCCCTCCTATATATAGAGGGACACTAAGGGCTTACCAGAGCACAACTACTACACATAAAATCAAAAATCAGTTGTTGTGACAAATGTTGTCCTTTCTAGTTGTAGTAATCATGAGAGCCCAGGCAAGTCCTACCTGACTAGGGAGAGATAGCCATGGGAGAGAAACAACTGAGGATCATTATTGTGGGAGAGTATGTTGGTGACTAGTACACCAACAGGAGGGACACCTCTTTTCTATCCATTCCTGTAGGACGACATGAGTTCTAGTTGATCTGTGTGGACTACTTTAGAGGCAGGAGTCTTTTGGCTGCTTCTAGGAGGGCAACATCAACTCATAGTCCATAGCGAGATCTGAAGAGCCGCTATAGCAGTTGTCCGAGTCTGATGTCCATGGAGGAGCAGTCATATGAGTCCAAGTGCA
Source organism: Alisma plantago-aquatica (assembly GCA_963693085.1). Classification (NCBI taxonomy): domain Eukaryota; kingdom Viridiplantae; phylum Streptophyta; class Magnoliopsida; order Alismatales; family Alismataceae; genus Alisma; species Alisma plantago-aquatica. The sequence continues at coordinate 365,673,596 of OY856414.1, forward strand.
ACTAGGAGTTGTACAAACACCATCCAAGAGAGAGTGCACATCTACATCAATCAGGATTGTCACTGGACTTGATCCAAGACTAGGTATATCTTCGTAAAACCATCCTTCCCACTGCATAATTATTGACGCGACCTGCTAGTTAATGGTAAATATGTTAGTAACATTTTTTGTTTTTGTTGCCTATATGATGTCGTGTTTCCCTACAGTGGTATTGGAGCCATGTCAATTAATTATTTTTTGGGATAATCGATATGATCATATTTTAGCTTTATTGGGTTTATTTATTGCATGTGATGCGAATATTTAAACTGGTTGATGTGCACGTATGTCTAAAAACCACATTAATAATACAAATGAATATATATATATATATATATATATATATATATAGAGAGAGAGAGAGAGAGTCAGGATAGAATACACTCGAGTGTATCCAGAGAGGAATACACTCAAGTAGTTTTTCATGATGCAATATATTTTTTAAAAATCTAATCCGTTGATCTTGTTAAACATCTCATGAACAACTCAGACGCAAAATTTGAGCACATTATGATATGTATAGCTCATGTTATGAAGACCGCAAAAATTATGCATTTCAAATTAGTTTCGCGCGTCGATTTTGTTGCCCTTGGATGAGTGACTTACACTCATCCAAATGGGCTCAAAATTTGTATGTAGCCTAGTTATAGTATGACGGTGAAGATCAACGGTTTACATTTTGCAAAAAATAGTCTTCATATGCAAACACACTTGAGTGTATTCGTGCGATCTGTACACTCGAGTGTATTCTAGCCTGACTCTCTCTCTCTCTCTCTCTCTCTCTATATATATATATATATATATATATATATATATATATATATGCAATTTACACGTGTCACCATAAAATCGATTTTGATGGTGGATGTAAAGCATGGTTATGGACAAAAACCGAGATCTGTGTGTTCATGGTAGTGGTTAGTAATCTTGTTTTTAATCAGTTTGTGTATCGAGCCTCTCTCTCCTTTCCACATGTAAATTAATACTCTTCTTCCTACTTCCCCTTGAATGTAACTCAAGGTTTTCCCCGTATACAATGTAATAAGAAATATGATAGTTTTAATTCATATTTTGACGTGAGATGATGATCTGCACAAGGCAAAATGACCGAATCGTGAGACGACTTGATCGATTGGAGGATCGAGGAGGCCATAAGACAAGAGGATGAACTGATTGACCGGTGGCCCAACCGAACAACTGGAGGTGTCCAGACATTACGTGGACCTGAGAACCAGATGACCATTCGAGAAGAGGCCAACCAAGCGACCAGGAGGCGAGTTGATCTGTTTAAGAGTTGAACTGGTCAAACTAGATTTGTTTAAGCATAGATCTTCACCAACAACAAGTTGCATATGATGTGGACCATAGATGGTAGTAATTCCTTATGGCTCCAAGGAATTACATTAGTATGGCCATAACCATCGCTTGTGTGTTGTATTTATTGCATGTTCTCATTTGTGGTTATATCATGTATATGATACATACTATATATGTGGTGATTGGATAAAGTATATGTATTTATACATGCAAACTCCCTCATATATTATTAAGTCTTAGATGCTATCCAAAAGAAGCCCACATGAAAAGCTTGATCGACTAAGCGTAAGTTCTGCCTCCGCGGGGTGCACCGTCTATCTTGTGGAAGTGTATTGGTAATAGAGTAGGTTCCACCTCCGTGGGTTGCATTATTATCGTGTTGGCTTTTGGGTCAGGCTTGACTGGTGATTCTCAGAGTATCTAGGCCCAAAAGCATGCAAATGATTATGGCAAGGGGTTTTGCATATCATCTATCTAGAATTGCATATGATGCAATTGGCAAGAGTTGTCTACCTTGATGGTTGACTATGTTTGAGGTGTTGATCGGGCCACATTTGAATTATCTTGGATCCGGCCCACTAGAATATTGTACGCTGTAATATTCCAAATTGATATTGAGGGCTATCGATTCGAATAAAATAGTGGGAGTGATAGTTAATTAAAGACCTAATTAATATCGTTAAATTATCAAATCAAACCAAATAAAAAATGTTTTGAAAAGTTGCAATATTACTTTGTAGAGTGAAATGTCAAACACAAAACACGTTCAAATTGTGATCAGTCCTCAAGAAGGAAAAAATGAGATAAAATTCCATAATTAATTAAGGACTTTGAGAAATGTTCTCATCAATGAGTGAAAGCTCTATGTCCTTGATAGACCAATGTCAGAGGAACCCACTCCAAAAGTGCCCAAGGCTAAATGGATGCTTATTCGAAGCATGTCAATGAAGGCATAGACATTTGAATACATAATGATCTATTGTATGAACTATGAGTTGCATGAACAACATGAATACATGGACATTCTTGAGATGGTAACACATATTAAGAATCATGTAAAGCAAAGAAGGTATAATGTCTCCTAAAGCGCTAATTGAGTGCAAACTGACAAAGGGAGGTCTTGTAGAACCCCATGTGCTCAATGTGATTAGACATGTGGAATGACTGGGATTTCTCTTAGATTAAGAGTTATGCAAGCGTTGCATGAATCATAGAGTCAATTTATCAAATGTTCGGCATGTTGATGCCAAATCAAGGAAGAAGAAGGACAAATCCATGATGGTGATCAGCGGAAGTGAGTCCTAGGGCAAAAGCAAGGCCAAGAAGTGTTCTGAGGCTAAGCTGAAGCCCAAGTCTTTTGTACTCAATATATGGAGAAAGGTAAGTGTAAAAGGAATATGTCCTTTTCACTTAAAGGATAAAGAAAATAAAGTACCACCATTGTCACTTGTTTGGACATTGGAAAGAAATTATCCTCTTCACAGAGGATCTCAGGAAGAAGATAGAGATTTAGATCTCTACTTCAGGACTTGAGAAGAAGTAAGCTAGAACTATATGGAGCAAGGGTTGCTTCCACTATAGTTAAAGGTTGTCATTCATGGGCACATAATAGAATTAGTGAATTACTATTGTGTACTTGCCAAACATCATATGTTTTGTATGACAAGATCATTATGATATTTTATGGTGATTCCCTATATCTTATAAACTATACTTGATAGTTGTAAAGACAAATGTGTATGACACATATATTGAATGACTTGATAACTCAAACAATGAATACCTATAGCATTGTCATCTAGAGCGCATAAATGAGGAATGCATATCTAGAATCCATATGATGGTTATCTAGACTCTTTTGGTTATTGAACCAATAACGACATGCATGTCTTATTTGTTGTGCAATATGACAAAAGGATCTTCACTAGATGTAGTAGGAGATAGACTATTCCACTAGGACTAGTACATATTGATGTACATAGACCTTTTAGAATGAATGCCAAAGATGGTTACAAGTACCTCATTATATTTACTGATATGATCAATAGATATAGAAATTTATATTTAATGAAATACAAGTTTGGATCTCTTGAAGTGTTCAAGGAGAACATAAATGAATTACATAACTAAATTGGTAGAAGTATTAAAATACCTCAATATGATTGGTGTTGAAATATTTCAAACCAAGAGTTTGAGGACCTTCTTGGAGATCATGATAGTGTATCATAATTACTCAACTTGAAACATACTGATGTGTCAAAAAGAAGGTATCACACCTTGTTAAGTCATGGTGAGATTATCAATAAAATCTAGCTAATCTTAAAATTTCTTTTGGGCACATGCTTAAACACTAAACAATGTACCATCTAAAATGGTACAAAAGACACCATATGAGATATGGCATGGGAAGTGTCCCGATGAGTCTTTTGTAGTGATTGGGATTTAAAGTTTTTATAAGAAAATAGTTTCTTAAAAGGCTTTATCCATAAATCACATGAATGTTATCTTATTTAATGCTACTTATATTCTATCCCGACAACAAAGTATTTGTTGCTAGGATGGCTAAATTCCTAAAGGGAACTTAGTTCCAAAGGAAACAGTGGGAGTAAAAGTAGAACTCAAAATGTTCAAGACAAATAAGAAAACATTGAACCTAAAGAGGTACAACAAGGAACAAGGAGAATCACAAACTATTGTGGAATCTCAAGTTCCTTATGTAAACGCATAATTCATAGTTTTAGTAGAACGCCTTGAGTTTGAAAGATTATGAAATCTTATAACTCAAGAAGGCGGTAAGTTGATCATATAGATGAGTCAACTACCTACCTAGAAACTATTGAGGAACCAGATTCTGAAAAATGGTTTTGAAGTCATAAGATCAATGATGGATTCCATGTAAACCAGCAAGGTATGACCTCGGTGGATCCACTTGAAGGGGTAAAACGCATTGGGTGCATTTGGGTCTCTATAAGAAGACCAACATGGAAGTATAGATTGGTTGCAAAGAGATTCAAACAAGTTCAAGTTGTTGCACATGAAGAAGTCTTTCACTAGTTACCATGGTTAAATTCATCTGGATCATGCTTGCACTTGCAGCTTATTATGACTGTGAGATTTGGCATATGGATGTTATAGCCACATTCCTTAATTGGAATAATTAAGAAGATGTGTATGTGACATAACCCAAAGGTTTTATAAATCTATTAATGCAAATAAAGTCTATAAGCTACAAAGGTCAATCTGAGGATTGAAGCAAGCATCTCAGAGTTGGAATCTTCAATTTGACAAGACAGTCAAAGGGTTTGATTTGAGTCAGAATGAAGATGGAATCTATGATTACAAAAGATTTAGTGGGATCATATTGACATTCCACATAATGATGCGGAATAACATCCTTATCCTATAAATATTAAAACTTGGCAAATAAAGTACCTTCTATATGAAGGGATTAGGCAAATCATCCTATGTGATAGGGATCGAGGTCTATAGAGATATATCTGGAAAGCTTCTTGACCTAAGTAAAAACACATACATTGGTAAGATGCTGAAAACTTGTCCATGTTCCATGGAGTTAGTCTTTCAAGAGCCTAGTATCCTAGTTATTATGAAGAATAAGGACACATGGATAGATTCCATATGCATTTTCAATTGGATCTATCTTGAATGCAATGTAATGTACTTATCCCATTATCTCGTATGTATTGGACATGAAGAAAAGATATCTAGTAATCTCGTATGTATTGGACATAATAAGAGGATATCCAGTCATCTCATATGTATTGACATGATGAGAGGACACATATATACCTACCTAGAAATCTCGTATGTATTGGACATGACGCATGACAAGAGGGTATATGTCAGATACCAGTGAGAGTCACTAGAATACCATAATGAACATCCTTATGTGCTTGTGAAGCACTCAAAGGATTGATTCCTTGGTTATGGTAATAAGGAAGAGTTGGATGTAAAGGGTTACACCCATGAAAGCTTCCAAACTGACAAAATAATCACAATCTAAATTTATGTTTGATGACAAACGAGAATTGTAAGCTAGAAAGATTTCTAAGCTAATGATAGTTGTTCGAATCTACAAAGGAAGCCGACTACCTCTGTGTTATGAGAAAAACAGAGGATATTGTATGGATCAAGAAGTTCATATGGGTGAACTTGTGTGAGGTTCCAAACCATTGATGACATAGTAGAAATATTGATGACAATAATGGAGCTACTAGTTAGGTTGGGAATCTTAGGTAGCATACTACAACACTTCCATCTCATACGAGTAGTCGTATAGTGAAGAGATGTGAAAATTTCAAAATACCGACTTAAAGAAAATGTTGCTAAACCCGCAATAAAAAGCACTTGCACAGTATAAGCATGAAGGTCATGTTAGGTCACTTGGGAAGAGATCTGTGGGTGACTGGATCTAAATGCAAGTGGGAGTCTTTTGGTAAGTATGCCTAAAGAACCAATCATATGTTGATTGGGATATGGCATTAGATACCTAATTTGATAATAATAAAGGCAAGCTTCCAATTTATTTTGTATATTCAGTTATGAGATAATGAATCACATAATAAATGTCTAGATGATGATATTACTCAATGATGTATGTCTTCAAGTACATGACTTGGAACAATGAGATCATACTGATGTTAAGAGTATATACATTCTCATTATGTCCCTGATCGGTTGTTATTGTGGAAGGTAGATAGACAACAATAACACATAAGATCAAAGTGTGAATTGGTTGATGACTAAATCTCATTAGTCATGATATGGCAATATCAAACCAAGCACATAGATACATGTTAGGGAACAATGCATCAGATAGACCAACTATGAGACTGACACATGTAAGTCATAGTCAACACTCACAGTGATGGTGGTGGTTGTGGTTCTTAGACCTAAAATCACTGCACTCATCACATGTCGTTGGGTACAATTTGACATCATCAAACATAGTCCCGAAACATGGATTGTTATAACAATGATGATTGGGTGACTTTGACACATGGGGATTGACTGTGAGTGATAGATATGGGATTTGTCCCTCCTATATGGAGTATGATATCTTAGGCCTCTTGATAGTGAGACTAAGAAAAGTATGGCCATACACATGTGAGTTAATATGTTAAGCTCACATATATCTCTTGTAGTCTAATCTGGTTCAAGAAACAAGATTGAATAATAATGAGGATGACTGCTCCATGCCTCTAGTTCAATCTGGATATTAGTGACAAAGGAACTATACAAATACTATAACACCATACACATATTGTAGGTTGAAGTTGCTCCCAAACTTTCCATTCACTTGGGTAGCAATGACGTGCGACTAGGTACCCCTCTTTGCTTGTGATGTCATAAGCTAGTTATGGACATTCACTGCCAATGTGATATGAGACCTATAGGGTCACACACACATGAACTCATCTAGAAGAGGAGTTTGATCCTGAATGATAATTGAATTGATTACTAAAGTGTTTAGGTATTTCAATTCACACAACAGATCAGCTGACTAGACTGTCAAACGATCGGTTCAAGTTTTGAGACTGATGTTTGGAGTGTCAGGATGATTGTATTGTATGTTGGTTGGAATTCTGCCAGACTTGGGATGTGGGACGACCATCTGTCTTGTGTAAAACGGCCATCTAGCTTGTGCATAACAGATGGCTGGCTTGTGCAAAATGTTCGTATGTCTTGGTGCGAGATGCACATCTTAGTTGCACCAAACGACCGTTTGTTTTGGTGTGAGATGCCCATATCAGTTGCACCAAACATCGATTTTGGGGGTACGTCAAGTTGAGTACTAATTGGAATTGAATTGCCAATATATGTGCAGAAGTGGAAGGTGCAAAATGACTGTCTCGTGAGTGAGATGACCGTCTCACTAGGCGATATGACTGTTTCATCGCACACAGGTTGTGAACCTTCCAAAAAAGTTGCAAAAATTCAAGATTTACTTGTCCTTTCCACTTTCACTTTAGTCCCGCATTATCCGAGAACTGGGAACCCTGAACCTAACCCATCATATATATAGAGGGGTACTGAGGGCTTCTCCTAGCACAACTACTACACAATAAATTGAGAATTAGTTGTTCTGACAAGTGTTGTCCTCTCTGGTTTTGGTAAGTATGAGAGCCCAAGCAAGTCCTACCCGACTAGGGAGGGATAACCATGGGAGAGAAACAACTAAGAATCATTGTTGTGGGAGAGTATGTTGGTGACTAGTACACTAATGGGAGAGACAACTCCTTCATGTCTGTTCCTATAGGACGACATGAGTTTTAGTTGGTCTGTGTGGACTACTCTAGAGGCAGGAGTCTGTTGGCTGCTACTAGGAGGGCAACGTCAACTCACAGTCTGTGGCAAAATTTGAGGAGCCGCTATAACAGTTGTCTGAGTCTGATGTCCATGGAGGAGCAGTCCGACGAGTTTGAGTGCGACTAGGAGCTGCACAACTACTGTCTAAGATAGAGTGCTCATCTACATCAATGAGGATTTTTATTGGACTTACTCTAAGACCATGTATACCTTCGTGAAACCATCCTTCCCATTGCATAGTTATTGACACAATTTGCTAGTTAATGCAAAATATGTCAGTAATTTTTTTTGCTTCTACTGCCTATCTGATGTCGTATTTCCCTACAGGTAGATCAACCACCTATCTTAATCTACCCTTATAATCAACCTCTTTCCACTCCCTTGATGTTTCATTGTTATCTTTTGAAGGCAATGACTTGTTCAACTTATAATCTGATTTTGACATGTACCATGAGTGGATAAATCCATAAACTTGGGTTTTGAGCAGCCATCAGTCCCTCACAACCATGTAGTCTTTCCTTCTCCTGATCAATACATATATTCTTACAATTTTGTTTGGATACACCAAGTTAATTGCATTGCTTGTTTGATTAGCTACCTTATTGCGATGTTTGATCTAAGTATTCCAAAAGAAGAGGTTCAGGAAGATCTAGAGTATAAATTAGTGAGGCTCCATGAAAGTTAGGAATCTATGTAGCAAAATGCATGTGTTTGTTCTTAATCTCTTGGTTACCATCGTGATAGAGAGGTACCTTTGATAGAAACTGACCTGGATCTCGAGAGAAGGATGGTGATAGATATAGCTTATAACTAGTTGCAAAACATGTTCAAAATATTTAAAATAGAGAGAGAGAGAGAGTTTTTACATGGTTGGGGTTGTCTTGATTGGTGAAACCTATTCTAAAATTTCATTTATCACAATCACCATTATACTTATATGTTCAAGTTTCATGATTTAGGTTTCTTGCTTAAAGTAGATTATTTTTTTCCTTGATTGGAAAACCATATTCAAAGCTTTTCTCAAATAAGACAAGCCATGGGTTTCAATTTCTTAAGTAGTTGCTTTCCCTTATCCTTGTGTTTGACCCCAAATTACTAGAATAGATTATGTATTACGTTATGGATGTGTCTTAAAGTTGGGCACAAATTTTAAGTTTGATACCTTTTGATCATGATTTTTTTACACCTTTGACCTATATTTATGGAGGATCAATAGCCCACTTTGATTATAGAATGCCAGAATCCTCCAAAGGTCATTTGTGGTGAAATCATCTATTCTTCCAGACCAACGAGTCCCATGAATTAAACTCCATAATCGAGTCAAGATCATATTGTGGTGAGGATTTCAAAATACAAAAATAACAATTTGATTTTCAAATTTAAAATTTAATTAAGATCTCTAACACAAATACCATTCATTACCAAAGATTACACTATACATAGTTTTTCTTGTAGGAGTGGAAATAACTCAAAAGCTATTGAAAATAAAGATAGAAATCCAAGAAGGGTTGTGTCACCGAATCAATTATTATCCCAATTCCAAACCAAAATGACTATAAAGTCATTGGCAAAAGTACCCAAGTATCTGCACCTAAAATAGAGCACATTCATGTAACATACTTTTGAATAAAACAACAACAACATGAAGATCAAGGTATAATGACCAAGGGTATAAACATAAATGAAACTAACTTAGTACATGAAGATAAAGATCATGGTCCCTTGTTGATTATCAAACCATATGGAGATTCATTTGATTTCCAGTTAATGATTGAAATAGAGATAAGTGCCGAATATTATTATATAAGAGTGGAACCAACGATCCTTGTAAACTTGATACCTAAAATCATTAAATGGATACATATTAGCATAACTGTGTTGAGTACTCTATAAACGACAAAAAATCATAGCTTTTTGCACAACATACATTGCTTGGCTAAAATCTGTATAATATATAGAAATAAGTAGAAAATATTGAAGACTTCCTTTTTAAACCCACATATATTAGGCACATTTCTATTACACCAAGACTATCATATTCATCAAGGGTTGGATGTTTCACCAAACCTAGGTTCTATTTTTTACATTTATTAATTTTAACACCTCAATGTACATGTAGTTTTATCATGAATCTACACATTACATAAGGATCCTAATTGACATTGGGTGAAACATCACAATATAGATTAGGGATTCAATATTAGGGTTTATAGGTCTTAATAGGGAAAAACATGACTTTTGACAAGCTTAAAAGACTGGGATTTTATAGTATCTATTAATGTCATGTTTCATGCAATATAGTTACTAGATTACAAGAGTGATCATGGTGATATTGGGTGACACAAAGTGTCAAAGTACTAATTTTAGAGTCATATGTAGTTTCAACCACAATATATCAATAATTGCATATGATTTAGATCAAGTACCAAAAAGTCCATAGTAGTCACATTAAATGGTACTTTCACATAATGAAGTCATAAATATAGCTAAGTATGATCAATTTCGATTCATGGTTCAAAAGTTAGCTAACTTAATGCTTTCGAGCAATCATAAGGATTTGAATAATATTAGATTATCTTTGATCATATAATTAATGATCATAGGACAAAGTTCACATAAAATACATTTCATGTCATATGATCACGCAAGGTTGTATGTAATAGGTCATGGTTAAAATTTAGTTTATTTCTCGTCAATTATTATTGATCTATAGTTACCACAATGATTGGAAACATATTGACTCAATATTGAGCATTAAATGAAATTAATCATCTCCAAAAAGACTTAAAGTAATATCTTCAGGACATCTGTAGAAGTACAATTAGATCAAGGTTTCAAAAGTACTTCTATCATATATATCTCATTTTTCCATTCAAAAATTATATATTACATGTCCAAAATAGCAAAAGGATTGATTTTATAAGATATGTGCAAGTTTTTGACATTTTTTAGGAAAATAGAGAGAGATAGATAAAGAAATTACCAACAATCCAAAAAATGTAGGCTATTGATCATTGATTGGTTGGCCCTGATCACGCCCTCAGTCGGTCATGCATGTGAGGAAGAGGTCGTTGGGCCCTGTATTGGGCAAGCCCACTATGACATATGGAAGGAAAGTGTGAAGATGAGCATCTATGTGGGACATTGAATCACAATTAGCTGGCTCAGAGGTAAGTTTTCATCCTCAATCTGCTGGATGTGGACCAACGCGCTCTTGTTCTTCGTCAAGACATGGGCAATAGGAAAAGAATGGTGGCATGAACCTAAAAATAGAAATGGCATTCATGGCTTGGCCTTATGGACTCACCAGTACCCTTGCTTAGAGTTGCCATGACCTATTGAAGAAACACCCAATTGGGCATGGTTATGGCACTTCTAGGGATAAAAGTGGAAGAATAATAAGAGAAGGGAGGGATAATATGTGAGGAATAAAGAAAAAATGATGGGAAATGAATGACGGAGGAGAAATCAAGTGAAAGAAGGTATCAATTTGCGTCGAAGGCGCACGTAGATGCGACATGGATGACATGGTGGCCCGACATGGTGGTCATGTTCCTATGTGTGCCACATGAGGAAAAAAGGATGAGTGAGTCCAGGTCATTGGATTGAGGCCCCACTCCATGACACTTGATCTAGAACTCCCTATTGGATGAGGGGATGGGTAGAGGATTGTTGATGTGGGTAGTCAGTTTTAAAAAGGAATTAAAATTTGTGTTTCTTTGATAACTTGAAAAAAATCATATATATCAAATCATATCTCTAATGAGGTGAACTTTTCACCTTCTATTTAAAAAATATCTCTGCTTAATATATGGACACAATGAATTCATGATGTTAATGTTGAGGAGTCTCAATACTTGAATTGCATTTTCAAAAGTAAAATATTTTTTTAACATGAGGAGCATGTGCAAGGTATAGACGCTTTGTGACTCACCCCAGCACAATAAACCTTGAGGTTTGAGAGGGTGTGGTCCGATCATCCCCCTCCTGGTCCCTATCAGCATGAAGTGTCATTCATATAATGCATTCAATGTGATTTGGACCTAGGTCCTTCATTGGGACTTACAGAGCTCGTACCTACCAAACTACTCTATCTAGACTATTGAATAGTGTAATAACCCACAAAACTTTATGAGATTGAGTTTAGTTTGACCAATTATCAATCACAACTTATCAATCAAGCATCATCTGAATAAAACCATTGAATTGGTGATGAGGGAGGTTATTGAATGCAATTGAGCATCTAAGGAGTGAGAAAGTTCATAATTAAAGGAGAGGTAAATTCCATTTTGTCATGTCCTATGTGCCTTAAAGTCCCCAAAATTAAAAATATCTTAAAGATATTGGGAGTTCATATTACATATCATATCCACCTTGGTACTCCATATTTATCGTCATCATTTCAATTATTTACATTATTCATATATCAAGAAATCAAATATCAATCCTCAAAACATAGCCACATAGATCAATAACGTATCACAAATTTGGAGATATCACCATGTAGGCTAAGTAATTTGACATTTTGATTCAAGAGTAAAGAATGACTTTCACTCTAATCATTTAGGGTTCTAGCTTCTACATTGGCCTAGGAGGGGTAATACATCCATGATTCACATTTCTAATTTCTACGATTTGAGGCAATCTTCAAAATCATGGTTCCATATCAAAAAAGTTGAAGGCCCCATCCTAGTCCACCTTAGAGCTTATCCCTAATTCATAAATTCAAAAGTCAATGTAATCATCATTTTGAGTTTTCTAGATTTGGGAACATGAAATTTATCAACCATATATCGAGGATGATCTCAAGATATGAAAATGGGGATCATATGAGTTGAATCAAATTCAAGATCAACAATCACTAGTATAGATTTCATAATTCAATATCAAGAATCAAGATTTGGATATCAAAAGTCATAGGCCCAAAAATTTCAAAACTAGGGTATAGAATCCTATATAGAGCATGGGTATGGCCACCCATCCATAAGCAACAATCGAGAAATTTTTTTAGATATGTATATTAAATTCATCATCATGATGTTCAATGTTGATGAATGATATTGACCTAGATCTTTCTAAAAACTTAACCACAACCTATAATTAACATCATTATGTTTCAACATTATCATCAAATTGAGATGTGGGAACAATTTTAAGTATCATCATATGATTTGACCTATTAGATATTCAATTCAAAAGGGATCAAAATTTATGAAAGGGGTTACCTTTGTAGGGAAATATGGGCATAGATTAGGCAGCGGAGTCAAAAATCTATCTATCCATATTCCTCAGAACAACAAGATTGCCTCAATAACTATGCAATCAGAAGGATGGTTTAACGAGTTCATACCTGGTCCTAGAGCAAGTCCAATGACTGTAACTCATTATAGTAGTGAAATACTTCTAGTTGCACTAGGACTCGTCTGTAGTAGATCTTGGTCTCTACCACAAACAACATACTCATACGACGTCTGCATCAACTCCTCCACAGACTGTTGGGTGACGATGCGCTCTTAGTGATGGGAAAAGGACACCTTGCTTCTATAGAAGTCCTTTGACAACCTAGAACTCCTTAGTTCTATAAAAATACACATGAAGGAGTTTTCCCTCTCGTTGGTGAACTAGTCACCGACTAGCTCCCCCACAATTGTTCTCCCTTGCTATCCCTTCCTTTATCGGGTAGGAATTGCTCAGGTTCTCTCAGTTAATAAAATCAAAGAAGACAAACAATTGTTAGAGGCAATCGATGTGTCTGAGAAGCCCCTAGTACCCCCTATTTATAGGAGGAGTTAGGATCAGGGTTCCCTATCAGTGTGGGTGTGGAAGGGACTGGAAGATCATGAATTTTTACAAGCTATCAACAGTGAACCGATCGGTTCACAACTGAACTAGTCGGTTCACATGTGAGCCGATAGGTTCTCTCAGCGAATCGGTTATTTCACCATATTCCCCAATCACATATGAATCAGAAGTTCAAATCCAATTATTGCACAACATGATGTCAGTACTAATCCTTGATGTAATCAAATTTCTCCACAAACTGGGTGATTCACCCATGCGAACTGGGCATCTACTCACCCATGTGAATTGGGCGTCTCCTCACCCAACCGGTCGGTTGGTGACCCGAGCCTATTGGTTCACCAAGTGAACTAATTAGTTTGATCCCCAGTTCAGACAGAACTCAACCCATTCAATTTCTAATAAACCTGACACTACAGCCGATTGTTTCATCACATGAGCCAATCGGTTGGGAGTCCAATCAGTTGATTTTTTTCTTGAATTGAATACCTAAACACTTTAGTAATCAATTCAATTATCATTCATTATTAAACTCCTCTTCTAGGTGAATTCCTATGTGTGTGACCCTATAGGTCCCATATCACATTGGCAGTGAATGTCCATAACTAGTTTATGACATCACAAGCAAAGAGCAGTGCCTAGTCACACATTACTGCTACTCATGTGAATGGAAAGTTAGAGAAAAAATTCAACCTACAATTTGTGTAAGGTGTTACAGTGATTGCCCAATTCCTTTGTCTCTGATATCTAGATTGAACTCGAGGCATGGAATCATCATCCTCTCAATGTTCAATCCATGTTCCTTGATCCAAGATTAGACTATCTGAGATATATGTGACTTAAATATCATATATTGATTCACATGTGCATGCACATGTGTTTCTCAGTCTCAATTATCAAGTGTCTAGGATATCAAACTCCAGTAGGAGGGATAAATCCTATTTATATCACTCACAGTCAATCCACATGTGTCATAACTACCCAATCATCACTGTTATGGCAATCCTTATTTATGTTTACGTTGGATGATGTCAAAGTATACCGAATGACATGTGATGAGCGTAGTGACTTCATGTCTAAGAATCACAATCACCACCTTCACTAGGAGAGATGACTATGACCACCAAGTATGTTTTCCATGTGTAACTCTCAAGGTGGGTTTGTCTGATACACTATTCTCTAATAAGTATCTGTGTGCTTGGTTTGATATACTATATCATGACTGATGAGATTCTGTCATCAACCAACACACACTCCAATGTTTAGTGTTATTGTTGTATATCTACCTTCCACAATATAAACTGACTAGGGACATAATAAGAATGTACATACTCTTAACATACATATGATCTCATTGTTCAAGTCACGCACTTGAAGACATATGTCATTGAGTATTTGTCATTCTCTAGACATTCATCATGTTTCCTCTTTATCTCATAACTAAGTGAAACAAATGAATTGGAAACTTTCCTTTGATATTATTAAATCAAATCCTTTATGTAATATGTCAACACAATCATCATATGATTGGCTCTCTGGGCATATAACACCAACAATACCTTGTTAGTGAACATGAACTCCATAATAGCCTTAAGCCACTTCTTAGATTTTGGTTCTCAATATCTTCTAGTTGATTTGTTCACTCATCAACTTATGACCAACCTATCTGAGTTGTTGGATTCACAATATTTCAATCTCAGATATGTTCTACTCAAACTTATTAGGTTATGTGTTACATGATGAACTTGAGATTCCACAACAATTTATGATTCCCAATTGTTCTCATTGTACCTTCTTGTTGACCTCAAACCTTTCGAGCTCTACTGTACTCTCATTGATTCTTTTGGAACTCGGTTATCTTAGAAATAAACACCTTTGTTATCGAATTGGGATTATAGGTAGCATTCAAAAAATTATAGTTTGTGGATAAACCTTTTCCAATAAACTACTTTTTTGTGTAGGTTTAAATCCTTAAGACATATCAGGACATTCCCATATCATATCTCATATGATGTCTTTTAAACCATTTTAGACGGTACATTGTTTTAGTGTAAAGCATGTTTCTTAGGGAAGTTAGAAGATTTGATTAAATGATAATCACGTCATGACTTGTTATGATGTGATTCCTTCTCACTGACACATCATAATATTTCAGGTGGATTTGACTTGTGATACTCTATCACTCATAATATTTCAGGTGGATTTGACTTGTGATACTCTATCACTATCTTTCCAGAAGGACCTCAAACTCTTGACTATAAAGTATTTCAACGTTTGATCATATCAAAGTTTCTTAATACTTTATCAAAGTCATACTTCATTACAATTTTCTTGAACACTTCAAGTGATTCATGTTTGTATTTCACCAAATACAAATCCTATATTAATTGAGATTATCGATGAATATAATGATGTTCAAGAAACTCTCACTAGCATTTATCCTATAACATCTTTATACATCAAAATGTATAAGTTATAATAGAGTACTTATCCTCCCACTACATCTAGTGAAGGATATTTTTCATATTGCTCATAATTAAGATTTGCATATCTCTTATTAGTTCAATAACGAAAATAGTCTAGATAAACGTCAATATGGATTCTAGTAATGCATTTCTCATATATGTGCTCTAGATGACAATGCTACATATTGTTTAAGTTATCAATTATAATCCTTTTGGTACTTACTTCATTAACATTCATATTTACATCCTTTCATATAAAGATCACTACACATTGAGGAATTGCCATAAAAGATCACATCTTTGAAATAGAAGCATTAAAAACTCTTTATTGATTTATCATCCTTGTCATACAAGATACATAAAGAAAAATGTTTCTATTTTTGGCATAATGAAATAGCAGTTCAACTAACTCTATTACATGCCAAAAGGGCTAAGATAGATTCTAAATGTGGACTAAAGTTGCAATAAATCTTGCTCCACACAGTCCACTCTTGCCCTTTCATAAAGGTTTTACTTCTTATCAAATCCTACACATCAACGTATGTTAGATCTACATCCTGGTATCACATACCAATGAAGAAGTAATTTAGAAATATCTTATAATTTATATACTTGAAGTGGAGATCTCTATCTCCTCCTTCTTCTTTAGTTCCTCCAACTAGAGGGGGCAATTCCTCTTCTACTTTCCAGCCTGGTGACAGTGGTGACATTTTCCTCCCTTTGCTTTGAGATATGAATACATGGGCTTCTGTCTAGCTTTAGAACTCTTCTTAGATTTGCCTTTGCCTTTGCCTTTAGACTTTCCCTTTGTCTTGTTGATCTTCATCATGGACATGGGCTTGTCTTTCTTCATTTGTGCCTCAGTTGTTCTCAACATGCCTAATAACTCTGTCAACGACTTGTCGAAGTTATTCATGTCATAGTTCATGACAAACTAACTTTATGATTCTGGCAGAGACTGCAGAATCACATCAGTGGCCAACTCTTGACCCAGGGGGAATCCTAGTCAAGTAAGGTTCTCCCCATACCCAATTAGCTTGAGCACATGAGGACCTACTAGATCTCCTTTTGCCATGTTACATTTGAACAGTGCCTTAAAGACGTCAAAATCTCTCCTATCTTGCCTGATCTTGGAACATGTTCTTATGATGTGTGACCATCTGAATAACATCCATGTTCTCATCCTACCTTTGCAACTCATAGTTCATGGAGCATAGCATCAGAAACTTGACATCAACAACATCTTTCAGTATGCTTCTTGTAAGAATCCTTGTCAATCATAGGTGCATTAGGAAGGGGTTCATCTAGCTCTGGTGTTTCCAGGACATAGAGATTACTCTCATGTGTGAGAATGATTCTCAACGTCCTGAACCAATTGTGAAAATTATTCCCATTTAACTTGTCCTTCTCAAGGAATGATGGTAGAGAAAAGTTGTTGTGTGTTGCCATTTGTTTCTAAAAAAGAATTTGCAATTTTGTCAAAAACTCAATTTTGATTTGATTAAAATTAGATGATGTTTATTAGGTATTTAATTAATTATTGCTCTCATTATTTTATTAAAATTGATAGCCCTCACATATCAATTTGGAATATTGCAGCGTACAATCCTCTAGTGAGCCAAGATCCAAAATAATTCAACTATTACCTAGCCAACGCCACCGTCCATAGTCAACTATTAAGGTAGAAAATGCTTCTCAATTACGTGTTATGCAGTTCTTGGATAGATTATTTGTGCAACTCTTTACCATAGTCATCTTTATTATTTTGGTGCTTAATCTCATTAAGATCAGATAGTTAAACCCGTCTCGAAAGCTGACATGATAACAATGCACCCCGCTTGGCAAGATCACAATATTACCGTCACACTTCTACGAGATAGACAGCGCACCACCCTTGGGGTGTCCACACTTAGTCAATCAATATTTTCATGTGTTCCTCTAATGGAAACCATCTAAAACTTAATAATTTTTTGTAAGAGTTTGTATATATGATACATATACTTTATCCAATCATCACATATATAGTATGCATCAAATACATACTATATCCCACAACATAAACATGCAATATCATATACAAATCAATGGTTATGGACATTCTAATGTAATTCCTTAGAGTCATAAGGAATTACCACAACCTAGGGTCTACATCACATGTAGAAAATTATTGGTGTAGATCTGTGATTTCCAATCCAGGTTGATCGATTCAATCCTTGAGCCGACTGGCTCAACTCCTGACAGGACGATTGGTCATATCCCCGATCATCATATTCTGTTCTACCATCTTCTGGGTCCTCCAATTGATCGACTGGGCCTCCAATCGATCGGTCCTCCATCTTGTAGACGCCTTCTTCATAGTAACAAGAATTTAAACAATCCTATTATTACATGATTATAATGAAACCTCGAGTTACATTCGAGGGGGACAAATGTAGGAAATAATAATACTTTTACATTGGGAAGAAGAAGGTAGAGGCTTGGTATGCAAATCTAAATAAAATAGAAATAAAATAAATTATCCAACTGCACACAAATATAGGGGTTATTGGCCATAACCATGCTACACATCCACCATCAAAACTCACTTTTAGGGTGACACATGTAAATTGCATATATATATATGTATGCACACACACACACACACACACACACACACACACACACACACACACACACACACACATATATATATATATATATATATATATATATATATATATATATATATATAGGAATTTTATGTGGTCTTTGATCGAATATGCACATTAATCAGTCTAAGTATTCACATCATATGTAATAAATAAATGTATGTATGCACACACACAGATATATATATATATATATATATATATATATATATATATATATATATATATATATATATAGGGATTTTATGTGGTCTTTGATCGAATATTCACATTAATCAGTCTAAGTATTCACATCATATGTAATAAATAAACAATGAAAACAAAAACTCTATCATATTGATTATCCCAAGACATAGTAAATTGACATGACTCTCATACCACTCTAGGGAAATATGGGCCCGAGTGGGCAGCCGAAACAAAAATTCATCTATCCATATTCCCCACAACAACAAGATCACATCAATAATTATATAATAAAAAGGATGGTTTAATGAGTTCATACCCAGTTCTGGAGCAATTCCAACGACTATAACTCGTTGTAGAAGTGCATTAGTCCTAGTTGCACTAGGACTCATCTGTAGTAACTCCTGGTCTCTACCACGGACACCAGACTTGGAAGGTGTCTGCAGCAACTCCTCTATGGACTGTAGGCTGATGTTTCCCTCCTAGTGATGGGCAAAGGCCTCCTCACCTCTATAGAAGTCGACATGAACCACCTAGAACTCCTATTGTTCTACCAGAACATATAGGAAGGAGTTTTCCCTACTATTGATGTACTAGTCACGAACTTTCTCTCCTACAATTATTCTCCCTTTCTATCCCTCCCTTTATTGGGTAGGACTTTCTCAGGTTCTCTCGGTTACCACAACCAAAGAAGACAAACAATTATCAGAGGCAATTGATGTGTTTGAGAAGCCCCCAGTACCCCTCTATTTATAGGAGGGGTTAGGGTTATGCAATTGAATTTCTCTACAAAGTGGGTGACTGGCCCACACGAACTGAGTGTCTCAGTCACCCAACCAGTCAGTTGGTGACCTGAGCCGATCGTTTCACCAGGTGAATCGATTGGTTGGTGACCTAAGCCGATCGGTTCACCAAGTAAACCGATTGGTTTGCTCCCCAATTCAGGAAAAACTCAACCAATTCAATTTCTAATCAACTTGACACTATAACCAATCATTTTATCACATGATCCAATCGGTTGGGAGTTAGTCAGGTGATTTGTTGTTCAAATTAAAAACCTAAACACTTTAGTAATCAATTCAATTATCATTCATGATTAAAATCCTATTCTAGGTGAATTCCTATGTGTGTGACCCTATAGGTCCCACATCACGTTGGTTGTGAATGCCCATAACTAGTTTAAGACATTACAAGAAAAGAGTGGTGCCTAGTCACACATCAGTTCTACCTAAGTGAATGGAAAGTTGGAGAACAACTTCAACCTACAATTTGTGTAGGGTGTTATAGTGATTGTCTAATTCATTTGTCTCTGATATCCATAATGAACTCGAGGCATGGAATCATCATCCTCTAAATATTTATTCCATGTTTCTTGAACCAAGAGCAAATTGTCTGAGATATATGTAACCTCAATATCACATATTGATTCACATGTGCATGCACATGCATTTCTTAGTTTCTCTTATCAAGTGGCTAGGATATCAAACTCCAGCACGAGGGACAAATCCCATCTACATCACTCAGTCAATCTCCATGTGTCACAACTACCCAATCATCACTGTTATGACAATCCTTATTCAAGGTTATGTTGGATGATGTCAAAGTATACCGAACGACATGTGATGAGTGTAGTGACTTTAGGTCTAAGAACCACAATCACCACTTTCACTAAGAGTTATGACCATGACCACCATTTATGGTTTCGATGTGTCGCCCTCAAGGCGGGTCTGTCTAATACACTGTTTCCTAACAAGTATCATTGTTCTTGGTTTGATATCACACATCATGACTGACGCGATTTTGTCATCAAACAACACACACTCTAGTCTTTAGTGTTACTACTGTGTATCTTCCTTCCAAAGTAACATCTGACCAGGGACATAACAAGAATGTACATACTCTTAACATCCATATGATCTTATTGTTCAAGTCACATACTTGAAGATGTACATCATTGAGTAATTTTCATTCTTTAGACATTCATTACGTTTCCTCATTATCTCATAACTGAGTAAAACAAAATGAACTGGAAGCTTGCCTTAATTATTATTGATAAAATCCTTTATGTAATATGCCATCACAATCATCATATGATTGGCTCCTTGGGCATACATACCAACAACCTTTACAAACTACAAATCCTCAACAAGATGAAAATTTATAGCAAGTAATAATAGGCATGTGACCTAGGTCAGGAGAGTTATAAGTCAAACTACCCACCAAATGTAGAACAATTGTCCTAACTATTTGTAAAATATTAATAATAGAAATAATGAGAGCAAAGATTATCAAATTGTATTTTCCTGAGTCATAAGATCAAGGATCAAATGTCATCAAAGAGAAACCATGGTTCATGATTTTGCATATTTGAGGTCATAATGTTGTTCCCTTCCACTCATAAATAAGAGTAAGGGGTATACTTGAAAATACAGAAGCCAATATAGGATCTTTCAATGATTATTACAACATCATAGGGTATGGTTGAGATCTCATATTTGTCATATTATTTGAAAAAGAGTTTTACAAGGAGGGGTTTGCCACTTGTAACAAGTTCAATCCATCATTATTTAGGGCCCAAGGACATAGTCATATCAATGTATGAAGCACGATGCATGTGGCATACAACTCACAAATACAAGATTTACTTAAGTGGAAGCGTTCATTAGCAGCGGATTACTGAAAATCACTAAAATTTTAAACCTTTTTACAAGAGATCCAAAAAAGGTAAACTCTTTCAAAAAGAACCAAAGTAATTCCATTGCATTCTAGTTCACAGAGACATGTCTGGTACATCTCATCTCAAGGATTACAACTTTACCTGCTCTGTTAAACTATACACAGGAAGTATAAGAACCTCGAGGCATCAAGCCAAAATCTCATATCAATACATTAAAACCAACTACTGACTCTGAGGACCTGAGAGTATAGAGACAACACATAGAACTCTATGTACACATATACATGACATGATGGCTAGACTCTCCACCTGAGATGTCACTACTGCCCCTGATGTTGATGTCCTTCCCCTGCTGTGTGATCTCTACTTCCTTACCCACGACCACCTAAAAAATGTGGATCCCACAGGGGTGAGACAATTGTAAATTGCCCTAGCGAGAGATATAACTCTTCACCAAAAACATTATTATTGCAGTTTAATAGTATAAAATTTGAGTAGAGGAATTATATATTTAACAAGAGTTAGATCAATGTCTAAACATGTTAGAGCAGTAATCTTATTCAAAGCATTTCAGCTATAGCTTGATAAAGCAACTCATCATTAATCCAATAAGGAATTAAAGCACATATATAACATTTATCCTTCTAGGATATGCTAAGCAGGGTAACATCAACCGATGATTCTCGTATTTCATCCTTAAGAAAATATGCTACTCGGATGATTACATTTTACAACCACACTTAAGCCCTGAGGAGATGAAGATATATCATTCATACTCCAACCGACCATTGCGAAGTCGAAATCGGTGCCACACAAGATCAATGGAAGAGCCAGACTCCATGACCTCATCTCCTCCCATTCAGTATGGGTACATTATGAAGGACATCTAGTGTCTCTACTATTTAGCTTTCTAGGGTATACTGGCACTTCGCTATAGAGCTACAGTGGCGGCTGCACTCTCTTCGCAAATCAAGAGATTTCATGTTTATCTCACCTCGATTCTGGTATTAAAAATCATCGGGAGATTCGTGATACATCCATCCCGGCAATTCATCGGGAGATTCGTGATACATCCACCCCGGTATATATAATGAAGGATTAAGAGATTTAATGTTTATCTACCATCAATCCCACATTAGGGCATAAGGATATTCACGCCCATTACCCCTACATACTAAAAAATATGCACTCCGGGTTATGCCGCGGAGAAAACCGTTTCACCATTCAGGAAATTCTGGCATTGATGGTTCTGTGATCAGGGCAACTACATTATATGATATCACTTGATTAATTAGGTGTATTACTATATTTTTGTAGCATCAATCAGGTTTCCAAACATTAATTATTATAACAATTTCTACAAAGAATGAATGAGTAATACTTTCATCAGATACTGTGCAACTAATTAATAAAAATTTTAGGATCTCAATCCCTCATCTCATCAGGTACATTCTCATTTCTCAACAAATCATCATCATGATTATGGAATAGGGGTATTCAAACCCTCAGTTCATCATAGAACACTTGTTACCATTCATTAAGTAACTAATACCTTTAAGTCATCTAACCTAGGTAAACATAATACTTTATTGACAATCATCTAACATGGCTTACAAAGCCTATTTCATCTCTTGTTACCTCTTACTAGGTCAACAAGGCATGTTATGGCTCACAAGGCCCATGAAACAATTTCAATTAATAATATATCATAGCTCATACCTGGCTATGCTCATCATTTCATGATATCTGCATGGATAGCGATCATCATAGCAGTTACATCATTATCATATATCAACACCATGCAAAACAAGGTAACACCACTATTCCCTTATTAGGGTTAGGGTTTCCCATTTCATGCCAATTAGGGATATTTATCCCATTACCCAGAATTAGGGTTATGATAAATCATCACATTGCCCAAAATTAGGGTTTCATATAATATAACCCAGAATTAGGGTTTCACATACCTTCACCCTATATTAGGATTAGGGTTTACTATTCACATCAGATTAGGGTTTCTCATATCCCTTTACCCAATTTAGGGTTAGGATGCACTATTCACATCAAATTAGGGTTTATCATATCCTTTTATCCAAATTAGGGTTTATCATATCCTTTTACCCAAATTAGGGTTTATTATTAAATTACCCTAAAATAGGGTTTCTCATATGATTACTCTGAATTAGAGATTCCAATCACATTACTGCATTAGGGTTTCACATGTTCATATTATTGATTCAGACCCCAATTCAATACTTCACCCATTTAGGAGCATACATAGTTATCATAAGTATTCAATCATACTTATTAATTCTCATCATTTACCATTAAATGATTATAAACACAAGGGATGAGTTTCTCTCTCATCCATACCAGAGTATGATTACATCATACTTTATTATCTTGGCTTAACCCTTTCTTAAGTATGCTAAGCTTTACTAATCAAAGTACATTAAATTCATTATATATTAATGTAACAATTAACATTACATACTTCAAGTGTTGCTCATTGATATTGAAGTGTATAAAGGTATATCAACATTGAAGTGTTGAATATGTTATCTATCATATCTTAAATGTATCACTTTCCTCATTACTCAGATTCATCTACTTATATTGTGTTAGGGTATTTTCCATCCTAACACTCTATGCACTAAACCCATGTTTCACCATGTAATGTATTAGTCATAACATAATACATTTTAATTGTCCAATTATCATCAATTGATATGAACATATCATAGGATGAGACATATTTGATATGAGGTTGTCCATCATCCACAACTTTTCATATAACATCCTCTTGAAATAGAATTCATTATTAAAATACCCTAAATTAGGGTTAGGGTAGTGTGTTAAGGTTTCTCTTCTATAATATACAAAGATTAACCCCTTCAAGGGTACTAATTACCCTATCATGTTAAGGGTACATCTAATGTAATCACCCTTGGTTTACATCATTAATAATCTAATAAATAATTGACCTTTAATCAACTTGGGTGTTCAAACGGTTTAGGTTAATTACCCTCCAAACGGTTTTGGTCAACTAGACCCTAAACGGTCTTGACCCTCTAGACCCCAAACGGTCTTGATAGATTGACCCTCAAATGGTCTAAAACCATTTAAACCTTCAAACGGTCTAGGTTAATTAAGTTCAAACGGTTTGAAACCGTTTAGAAAAGTTGGTGCTTGAAACCGTTTGGTGCAAAGATACTTGAGATCGTTTGAGTCTCAATTGGTTTGGTATCGTTTGGTCCCAAACGTTCTTGAGACCGTTTGGTCCATACCTCCTCAAAATCGATTGGACCAAAAATGGTCTTAACCACTCAAAATGATTTAGGGTCTCCAAGGTTAATTCCCTCATCAATTGAATCTATGTAACCACTCATAAATTGAACCTATGCACCATACTTCAATTGAGCTAATGAGTCATCCTTTAATTGATTTAACTTTCAATTGATCATCAATTAGGATTTTGAACCCAATTGGATTAGGGTTTGAAATCGATGAACCTTCAATATTGGTCATTGTGGAACCAATTGCTTTGAAATCATTGGACCACCATTCAAATTGGGCATGACCTGACCTCAAACGGTCTTGTGGTCATTTGGCCCCAAACGGTCTTGAGCCCGTTTGGTGTCAAATGGTCTTGAGATCGTTTGACCCAAACCAAACAAAGAAAACTCATGTAATTCAATTAGGGTTTCACTAATGACCCGATCTAGGTTTGATAATTGATGGACCTTCAATATTGAACCTTGTTGAAACCAATTCAATTCAATCCATTGGATCATCATCCAAAACATAATTAGTTGAGCTCCAAACGGTCTGAGACCGTTTGATCCCAAACGGTGTTGAGACCGTTTGGTTTCAAACGGTCTTGAGATCATTTGGTCTCAAGTTCATGAAACCGTTTGCAAAGGATATATGTAGAGGTGTGTGCTTATGATGATGTCATAATCATCAAGCTCTAAACCCACGAATCTTGCTGTGATTTCCATGATGAGTTAATCAATCAATCAAATAAAATTTGGAGGATAGAGAAAACTTCAACAATAGTTAAAGATATGAAATCAATAACAATATTCAAGGCTTCAAGTTATATAACCCGCCTTCAATGAAGCTTCAAAGCTCAAACCTCACGTCCCTAATGGTTAAAGAAGCTTTCTCAACTATCCCAAGCTCGTTCTCAACACTTTGAGTAAAATGAATGGCCAAAGTTGAAGATTGAGTGAAGAAAAGGAGAAATCAAGCATTGATTTTCGATTTCCACCATGAAATCAAGGTGAAAAGAGATCATGGAGCTTACCTGAAGGTTGGGGGTCGTCATCATATTGCTCCTAAGATTCCTTGGTCGTTTTTCAAGCAAGTAGAGAAAGAAGGATCAAAAAATCCTTTGAATTGAGTTGGAAGTGGTGTTTTTATAAGGAAATTCAATGAGAGAGAAAGTAGTAATTAATTCCTTTAATTTCTCAAATTGATGCCACGTCTCCCCCTCAACTCCTTGCCCACGAATCTATCCTATTTCCCTTTGCAAACCTCTTCATTATCCATGAATTTAAGGAAAAAGAAATTAAGCACCTTAACTCTTAGAATAATAATATCCAAAAATTAGTGGATATTACTTTTTCTTTATTTAATGTGAGTGGGTTATCCACTTGCTTGAGATATTTTCGTTCCTTTGCAAGGCACATGGTCTTCCATTATTTTGCAAAATCATCCCTCACTTTTTGGTTGAAGGGCTATTCAATTAATATATTTAGTTTTGTATTAAATTGAAGTAAAGTTCTAATTATGCTTAAATCTTGATTATTTTAATATCAAGATTCTCTCTCCTACAAAGTGATTCAAATGAGGTGCCCCTCTGATTTTATTTCCTCTACATGATGCCAAGAATAATTATGGACCCTCTAAAAGTGATATTTTTCATATTGAACCTTAGGTTTTGGGTAAATTGCACATTACACCAAAATTAGGTTTTAATGAACAAACATTGCTCAACAAGCTCTTTCTTGTTATTCAGGCTTGTGGAAGCCATACCTATGCATCATTCTCATTATTATGATGCTTCAATACTAGATGAACATTTATCAAGTAACATTTGCAAGTTAACCCCTCATATTGGGTAAATTGCACTTTAGTCCAAAATAAGCAAACATTACTTCAACATTATTCAAAAATGATTGAAATTGAGATATAAGTCCCTCTTGAGCCTTAATTACTTTTCAAGAGATAAGAGCAAGCATATAATCAACCTTATTAAGCAAAACATCTATGGTTAAGGCTTAACCCAGGTCAGGGATGTTACAATGCATATCAAATAGGGGAAAAGTTTGCTTAGTCATGTTTGAGGTTTGAACAATTGGGGAAACATAAGATTAATCAATAGGGACATCATAAAAATGAGGTATAAAACATGATTTCTCCTTATATCATCATATAAAGTTCATTATAATTTGCATCACACATAGATAGCACATAAGCTAGATTTTGTGAAAATGAGTTATATATTATCTAAGAGATTACACATGAGTACTCACAGTGAAGATTACATCCATCTGTCATTTTATGGTTTTAAAATTAAGATCAAATCATGTAATAATTGTCATTTCAATCAAAGTTTATCGATCATTCAAATTTTAGGTTTCCCACACATTTTTTGCCCATAGCTGAAACATCAGGCGATTAATTTTGATGAGACAGATCACATTATGAGATGAGAAACTAACTCATCATCCATCATCCAGGTAGGTTTCTTGGGGAAATCCTCATAAACAAGATGAGATGCTAGAATAATCTGTAATATTTGTGGGGAAAATCCTTCATCTAGTTTTGGATTCACTTCGTCCATGTAGGTATACATAGGAGACCAAAACCACCACATCTAGGTGGATAGGAGGTGAATAAATGCCCCTTCATTGACCATCCTAGACACCTCAACTTCACCATTATGCACTTCAGTTTTCTCTGGGTTCATTTGAGTAATTGAATTTTAATCATACATAGAGGATATGTCATTGGTTGTGATATCATTTTTTACAGAATTATTTACTACCCAAATCCCAGCTCCAAATGGCTAGAAATTCAACGGTGAAAGGACTTGAGTGTCCGTCCCTAAAATTAAGCACATTAAGAAAACATATGAATGGATAAAGAAACAAAAACGTTAAACCATAAGGTTTAAAACAAAAAGGGTGTAAGCATAAATGAAGCTAACTCAGTACCTCAACATCATAGTCCCTTACTAATTATCAAACCATATTGAGATTCATTTACATGTCATCAGATTATAGTAATACTTATAAGCGCATAAGATTATCATATAAGAGAGGAATCAACGATCATTGTATACTTGAAACCTAAAATCATAAAATTGGTGTACATCAACATTACTTTGACAAGTACTCTATAAATGACATAAAATCATAGTTTTATGCACACATATATTGCTTGGCTAAAATCAGTATAACATTAAGAAATAAAGAAACATCATTGAAGAATTTCTTTAATCATACAAGCGTATTAAGAATTTCCATTATACCCTTGACCAACTTCCAAAAGGAATGGGTCTGTGGGGGACTATAAAGACATCATTGAGTATGTTTCCTGCTTCAATATGAGGGAGTACAAGACTAAAAGTTTGGAGTTAATCTAATTTTTATGGGACCACAAGACTAAAATCAAGAGCTAACCCTTCTACCAACACGATATGCCCATGCTTTATAAATCAAATAGAGGCACCCAACCATGTGTCATCATCCCAAGAATATAGGCATAAAAAGTTTTATAGTGGACATCACGAATTATGTGTTTTGGCTTTGTTCAACATATAAAAACAGATTAGTAACAATAATCACAGCGGAAATGTAGTTCAAACAAGTATATAAAATCAAGCATTTATTGGCATAGTACATACAAACAAGTTCAATACCACTTGTCTGCCTAATAGAAGGATGAAGCATACCTTTATAATAAGAGAATTATGTTAACCAACTTTACTATATATTTTAAAAGAGTCACCCAAAGTGATCGTGATATTTAAGCAAGGTATGATTTCATTATAATCAACATGATGTTGTTGTTTTTGATGTACTTCATCATAAGTGATACAACCAGAGAATATAATCGAGATTTTAAGTTGTTAATTACATTCATAATTAGATACAAAGTATATATGATAATAAAGTTGTGACTTTTTTTTAATATAAGAAATAAATATATAAGCATGCAAATATTTAGATATAAATCTCTATGTTGTCAATAACCAACCTCAAAATTAGTTATTAATTATTTATGACATTTGAATCAATCTTCTTAGTTAAAATTTCTTTAAGAGAGGTAATTTATAGTGTTCTATGCATATGATGTACTGAAATGGGTCTTACAAAGTCCTTCGTTGTGTAGTCATTTATAAGTATGTAATTAAATATAGCATTATTATTTCTAATACTAGTATACATGATATCGGTTGTAATATAAAATTGGAGTGAGGTATAAGTTTGAGGTGTATTTATTAGTAAAGCTTGACAATTTCATATAAAAATGTGGAAGTATAGTAGTGCATGAAAGGAATACTCAATTACACAATTTCAAATATGAATCACATATTGATTTGAAAGTACAAGTGTTTAATTTGTAAGTTGATGAAAATAAGAAATACATGACAACAAACTGTGAAATTTTCTTTTTGTTGTGAAAAGGTTGATTACCCTATTATGTGAGAAATGTTATTTCTTTTATTAACAAGTTAGTTTTTTTTCTTTATAGATGCATTTGTTGTGAGTGTTGATTCATATAACCTCCCACATCTAACACAATGGATGCTAAGACAAATGAATGACACTAAATGATGGGTCATCTATTACTTGAATTTGACATGTGAATGATTGCGTTGATTGAGGAATCCAGAGGAGATAACAGTGAGAAAAATACAATCATAACTAATAACATGAATCGTTAATTCGGTTATGGTTAATGTTTTGGACCGTTTGGTTAAATCAGTTGACGCAGTTAATTTATTTCAGTTGATACAATTAATGTATTGGTTAAAATATTTTTATTTGAGAGATTTCATTGATTGAGGAATACAAGATGAGTAGAATTTGACTATAACTAATAAAACTAATAGTTAATTAGGTTGTGGTTGTTTTTTAGATAATTTGGTTGATTTGGTCGACACATTTAATTTATTTCAAGTAATTGGTCAAACAATTAATGTGTTAGTTAAAAATAGTTTTGTTTTGTTAACCGAATCACTTGACTAGCCATAGTTATCCACATGAAATTATGCTAGATGTTTACATGACAACATAGGTGTATTTGGTTTTTAAATCTCCCTATCTACATCATATTAACTTTTATTGAATTTTAAAATATATACATATATGCAATTCTAGTATGCTAGGATAATTCATCATAATTTTATGAATACTTTCAACCATTATTTGATTAACCGAATTCATTGATGAAACGAAGGGCTGAGAAACCAAATATAATTAAATTACTCAAACCAATTTTAGTTAGATTAGTGGTTCATACATGAAACCACAAATTAACCAATCAACCGAACTGACTAAACCTTTAGTAAAAACAAATTAAGCGAATGATCATCTGTAGGAGGAGATAGAAATCATCTCTCACTGCCACGTTTTGTCTTTCTCTCAAACATCTGTCACTTTATCCCTGAACAACACCAAAACTCCTTCTTCGAACAAAGCGGAAAAATAACAAACGAAGTTGATAACCAATGTCGTCTCCCAGCAAAGTATGGATTGTGTTTTCAAAGAGGACTTTGTCACCACCTTTAATGATATGGATGCTATGACATGCTCCAAAGATTTCAGAAAAGACATGATGGTCATTCAAAGTTTTCATTACTTAGGTTGTGTTTGGTACGTGGTGTTAGTGACGGTGACGGTAATGGTGACAGTGATAATGACGGTAACGGTGACGGTGAAATTGTTGAAAATTGTAATTTGATAACAAATGCATACATACATAGTGATGGTGAAAGGAACGGAGAACCGCAAATCAACACCTGTTTTGACCGTTGGCCCCGACTCTTCTCCAGCCTGACATCCACCAACGCTCTCTCAGCGCCAGCCAACATTTCCAACGGACGAGGATGTTGACCTGCATCCTCCCAAAGCGGCGCCAACTCGGGACAACCCTGGTCCCCGGATCTCCCTCTTTCCCTAACCTTCCTGGCCCTGCTCCTCCGCCCAGCAGCAGCCGTCTCTGGCCATGCAGCTGTCCTGTCGGAATCCCATGATGAAACGCCCTTTTTCACACCCCAAAACGGCCTGATAACGGCCCAAAAACGGCCAACTCGTGATTGTTGTTTTCCGCATGAAAATCCGGTTGCCGTGTTTCCTCGCTATTTCCACAACTCGCAACTGTGCTGTCAAGGTAAATCGGTGTGAGTTTTTCCGCATCCACCATGCACCCTGCTATCAGGTGGCGGAAGGCTCTCCAAGTCAGGGATGAAGGTCGCCACAAGCTCTGGAACAGCATTGGGGCGTAGAAGAGGAAGGAGTTGATCCTCGTCACTATCTGGAACGCCGACATGCATATGGCGATCACCAGTTGCAGCCTGTTCCGGCACTCCTTGAAGATGGTTCTGAAGGGGTTGTTGACGGAGTTGTCCAGCTCGCTGGCCTCCACCATATCCTGGAATTCTGCATCCACATCTTGTGTCCCACGGATCCACTCTAGACCTACCTCGGGCCTCCCACGTTTGATGAGGCTGTTGGACGTCTCCAGTAGCAGCAACCTGCCGACGGTCATCAGTAGTGCCGGCACTGCGGCCAGCCTTTGGGATAGCCTCCATCCCCATGGCTTGATCCTCTCTGTCCCCAGTCAGATACGGGACCTCTTGTTGGGCTCCCTGACCTCGCGCACCCACTTGTCTGCGTTCCGGCGGCGCACGCCCTCTGGTGGCGCGTTTTGCGGAACTTGGTCCTGCTGGCGCGACGCTTCGGCGGGGCGGATGAGATGGTCTGGTAGTTGCTGTTGGTGGTGTCGTAGCTGCGGGGTTGGAGTGTGAACGCCGGTGGGGAGGAGGAGAGGTGAGAGTACTACTGGTGATGTAGCTGGTTGTTGTGGAAGTCGTCGTCCCCCAGTGGAGAGTCGGGGCCGGTTGGGGAGTGGTAGTCGGTGCCGGTCGGTGAAGAGTAATTAATCCTATCGACGAAGAAGAAGCTGCTTCCCGTTGTAATCCATGGGGCTGAGCTCCGTGTCTTCCAGTTCCGTTGGTAGTAGTAATAGTATGCTTACCGATGTCAGCCAGGATATACCGAGAGTTTGTCCATGAACCCTCATCGAGACAGCCCTTCCCACGTGAGTTATACGGTTACTCTCACCTTCCATCTTCGTGATGATCAGCTCATTATAGTATTAATGCATAGAGAATTAAATTGTATAACAATACACATGAATGTATAGATATGTACAATATTGTACACATTACAACACACATATGTACTCAACAGCACGCATATACATACAACAATACAAATGACAGTATATATGCGTGTAAAGGTGTACACAACAATATACATGCATGACAGTACATAATTATACATGTGTGTAAAATTGTATATATAGGAGTTGAATCAAGACCACATCTTGCGAGAGGTTGAATCTGTGTCAACATGAGCCTCTTTTGTTACCGCACATGATGCCATGAGTAAGATCTTACCATCTTTTTGTTCATCCTAGTCTATTTCACTCCAAAGTCCTAGTCTATTTTGGTAAACATTTACTAAAAAATTGTTGTCCAAAGTAGGAAAACACACATGTGTACAACAATATACGTGACATTACAAATGTGTACAAAATAATACACATTACAATATACATGTATACAAGACTATATACAACAGTACGCATGGTAACACACATGTGTACAACAATACACGTGGCAGTACAAATGTGTACACAACAATACACATTACAATATACATGTGTACAAGACTATACACAACAACACACTGTAATAGAATGTGTACTAGACTATACACAACAATACACATTGCAATATATATGTGTACAAGACTATACACAACAGTTACATGGCAACACACATGTGTACAACAATACACGTGACAGTACAAATGTGTGCACAACAGTACACATTACAATATACATGTGTACAAGACTATACACAACATTACACATGGCAACACACATGTGTATAATAATACACGTGGTAGTACAGATGTGTACACAACATTACACATTGCAATATACATATGTACAACACTATAAACAACACTACACATGACAACACACATGTGTATAATAATACACATGGTAGTATAAATGTGCACACAACAGTACAAATTGCAATACACATGTATACAAGACTATACATAACAATATACATGGCTGCACATATGTGTATAATAATACATGTAGCAGTATAAATGTGTACACAACAATTCACACTGTAGTAAAGATGTGTACATGACTATAAACAACTATACACATGGCAATATACATGTGTATAATACTATACACAATAGTACGTATGACAACACACATATGTACAACAATATACATGACAATACAAATGTGTACACAACATTACACATGGCAGTACACATGTGTACAAGACTATACAGAACAATATACATTGAAATACACGTGTACAACAACATATATGGTTGTACAAATGAGTACAAAACATTACACATTGCAATACACATATGTACAAGACTATACCTGACAGTACACATGGCAATACAAATGTGTACACAATAGTACACATTGCAATATACATGTGTAAAAGACTATACATCGTACGCATGGAAGCACACATGTGTACAAAACTGTACACAATAGTACTCTTGACAACACACATGTGTACAACAATACACATGGCAGATCAAATGTGTACACAACAGTACACATTGCAATACATATGTGTACAATACTATACACAACAGTACACATGGCAACACACATGTGTACAACAATACACATGGAAGTTCAAATGTATACACAACAATACAAATTGCAATACACATGTGTAGAATACTATACACAATAGTACGTATGATATCTGTACAATACTATACACAACAGTACACATGACATGTGTACAATACTATACAAATTGCAATACATATGTGTACAAGCCTATTCACATTGCAATATACATGTGTACAATACTATACACAACAATATGCATAACAACACACATGTGTACAACTGAAAACATTGTAGTACAAATATGTACACAACAGTACACATGGTAGTACATATGTGTACAAGACTATACACAACAGTACACATTGTAGTAAAGATGTGTACACGACTATAAATAATTGTACACATGGAAAAATACATGTGTACAACAATACATACATGTGTACAACAATACACATGACTGTATAAATATGTACACAACAATACACATCACAATATACATGTGTACACAATAGTAGTATGTATGTGTACACAATAGTACAAGAGTGTACACAACAATAGAACACATAGCATATGTAGGTGTAACAACAATACACTTGTGTACATAACAATACATACATTTACATAACAATACACATGTGCACAGAACTGTACACAATAGTATGCATGTGTACACAACAATACACATGTGTATACAATTGTACACATAACAATATGTATGTGTATGCAACTGTATACATGTGTGCACAACAGTACACATTTGTGCATAATAGTACTCATGTGTACACAACAATACACATAGTAGTATGCATGTGTACAAAATATTAGGCATGTACACACAACAATACACATGTATACGTACAATAATACACATGTGCATCAATGCTCGATTGTCGACAACCAGCTGGCTCCAGTTTTCCATTTACGAGATCGGCTTTGGGCAGCAGTATGCATTTGTACACAATAATAGGTATGTGTATACAATAATACACATGTATACACCACAGTACACATAACAACAATATGTATGTGTACGTAATAGTACACATATGTATATAATAGTACACATGTGTAGTACTCATATTTACATAATTGTACTCACGTGTACACAATAGTACACGTAGTAATATGCATGTGTACACAACAATAGGTATATATATAGAAATACACACATATATAATATATATGGAAATACACATGTGTACTATTTTGTACACGTGTATTGGCCTGTGTACACATATATATTTCTATATGTATTATTTTGTACACATGTGTACTATTTAATTTTTCTGTACACATGTGTACATCCATGTGTATTGTTTAGTATAGTTTTGTACACATGTATAGTGTCATTTGTACTGTTTTGTACTACCTTGTGTACACATATGTATTTTGATATGCATTGTTTGTGCACATGTGTACATATATGTGTATTGTTCAATATTGTTTTGTAGAGTGCGTACATCCATACATATTGTTTAGTATTATTTTATACACAACTATACTGTCATATGTACTATTCAGTACATTTTTATACACATGTATATTGTCTTGTGCACACATGTGTTCATCTATGTTGCATGTTCAATATTAATTATTTTGTACACATGTGCAAACCCATATGTAATGTTCAATATTAATTTGAACACATGTGTACAGTTTTATACACATGTGTACTGCCTTATGTACAAATGTCTGATTCTTGGTGTATTGTCCTGTACATGCGTACATCAATGTGTACTATTCAATATTGTTCTATACACGTGTATGTCCATAAGTATTGTTCATTCTACACACATATGTGCTTCCATATATATTGTTTGGTACTATTTTGTACACAACAAATAAATCATTTTGGAAATGTAAATTTACTATAATTCTTTTACGTTAGAATTACCATTTTGTCTGAGTGTATTTACAAAGTTGTGGTGTAATTTATTCAGAATGTCATATACAAAGGCATAATGCATTAATATTAGTTTTGGCCACTCTTCTTTTGCTAGCTTTCTCTACGTTAGAAAATACAACCAAACTCTTAACAAAGAAAAAAAAAATGAAAACTTAATGTCTTGGACAAAATCATGATCTGAAACTCGATGCGAAAGGCTATCACTACTGGAAAGGGTGGAAGATTCCACGGTTAAAGATTTCTTATTTTTAACGATCGGTCATAATTAACGGGGTAGGCAGTCAATTCCAGGGTTGGCAATTCTGTGCAATGCAAACAAACGGATCCGGTTCACCTAATCCGTTTCGGCACCCACCGTGCGGTTTTATTCGGAATCCCTTTCGACCCCATTTGGCCATTTCCCGATATGTGCCCTAAGCACAGGGTTCACGCTTCCGCAGAGCCCAGCCGCCGCGGCTGGCAGTCCACTGCGATAGTTGAAAGCTCCACTAACGCCAGGGCGGCGAAGCCCCTGCCTTCACCAGTCGACACTCGCCAGACTTCCTCCATCCTTCATTATCCATCATCGTCATCCTACGTTAATCAACCATCGGTCTGGTGCTTCCATCACCCCCTGCACCGTCGGCTCTGCCATTAGGAGGAGGACGCACTGCTCTGCAACCACTGCCGCCAACAACAGGAGGAGGATGCATCCTAATCTAGTTGCGATGGCAGATCTAGGCCTCCTCGTCTCTGGTCGCTCGCTTCTAATCAAGTGAGTTTTCTTTTTTCATCTCCCCCCCACCCCCCATATTGTGCCTCTGTTTCCTCCCTTCTTCATTGGTGTTTTACATAATGGATTATTGCATGCATCATGCTTTGATCCCCTAATTTGCCCAGACACCTTCACTGTAGCGGCATACTAGCTTTACCTAATAGATCTAAAGAGCACTATGGCCGATAAAAACATGAGCTTGTCTTTTCCCATCAGCCGTGGCAGGTCATCTACTTAGCTTTCTAAGAAGAGTAATTGTATATTTGGTTGCCCATCCCACCCACTCAATCCCATTGTTAAACCGTCACACAATATATATACCAATTATTCTCACATTTGAACACCACATATATATGCGTTGCTGCTCATTTATGGTTTTAGGAATTATATAAATGTTATACAGCTAGTACATACTTATTTTTTGTATCTTTCATTTGAAAGCTGAATATTTGATATCCAAATCTTCCGCCAACAGTGAAACTAAGACGCTCTTGAGCTCATATACTAGCTCTGGTTTATTGTACAATAAAATCTCTTACATGTGATAATATCACACTTGCTTCTAGAGAGCAAATGTTTCTTTTTGTTAGAAGACTAGGTAGGAATGAGTGTAAATTCAATTGTATGTTTAACAAATTTCTCGTGAATGCAATTCCTTCTCATTGTAAGTGCAATCACTCCTTATCTTCTTTCTTCAGCTTCTGGATGAGTTTCCCCATATCTGATACTACTTTTGGGTCCATTTTGATTTGAGTTTGAAATCTCCTTATTGGGACGTTCATAGTTTCTATGACATCCTATTGTAATATACCCATTTTAGTCAAAATTAATACATGTCTATTTTAATCTCTTTATAGCTTTACTGATATAATTTCGGTGTTACTTTGCATTTTTAGGATAGTTTAATTGTCCTTAACAATTAAAGTACAACTTTGTTACACTTGTTTAAACATCAATGAATTAGAATCCATACCAGATGAAGACAATATTTTCTCTTCAACATATAATGATGGACAAAGGAATAATGAATGGAAGCGATTTGTAAAAGTGAATGTTGATGAGAAAGGGAAGACAATGTGTATGCACTACCACAAACTATTTGCATGGTGTCCTAATAATGGGACAATACACTTATATGGTCATATAATTAAAATATGTCTGATGTTGAATATTGGTAGTGTTAGACAAAAAAATTTCTTTAAAGAGACAACCTAGGTTTTGGAGTTGGGGGGGAGGGGAGAGTGTCTCTTTTTCAGACTGCTCAATGGAAATTTCTTTAGGCAACGATTCCATGTCTGAGAGTCTGATTCTGCTTCATTCAGCCAAGAAGATGGTAGACTTATAATTAAGCCAATTACATTCCCATCTTTCTGATCCATAGTTTGGTTTTTAATACATAATGATTCATCTCCATGAAAACCTTGCATTTTTTTCTTGGCTATCAAGAGTAATTAACCATAGTGAGATGCATTCTTCAGATCATTTGTTGTTATATGGTCGCTTGTTACTACCACTACTCCCTTATTTTCAAAATTTATCACAAAGTCTACTCCATGACCATCTAAACACCTAAATCCATCTTCCTTAATTTGGACCGATGCTTCGAGCTGAACCCTACTCTACCACACGACATTGACTATGCTTGTTGGCACATTACTACAATGATCTTGGTTCGGTCATCATTGACAAGATGTCCTTTGTGTTCCTGGTGGTGGTCCTTATCTTTGTCCTATCCTACCATTGATGACCTCTCTCGATCTCGCCCCCTCCGTTCCCCATGACAACCACTTGGGTGTGTGTGAGGAGTTCCCCTTTCATCTCATGTCCAAAAAATTTAAGTTTGATATGGCAAAGTAACCATGTATAGATGTATGACAATGTACAATTGCTATCCAGCCACCATATTTGGCCTTTAGTGTATGCTCATCTTGCTTAGTGTCACCTAGTAAGTGCACTTTTTGTATTCTATTGACATGGTTAGGTGAATAAAAATGTGTGTTTCAAATACATAGGAATTCATATTTACTATTTTAGAAGGATATCTTGTAAATCAATAAGATCATGCTTCCTTATAAAAACTATCATTTTCTAAAATCCTATAATTTGTTCCAAGAAAGTTATAAACGGTCTAATGATTAGTTATGGTGCATTGCATTTGTATGTATGTGCCACTTTCAATCAACACTCTTGTATCAACATGTGTTCTCTCTTGCTCTAGCTCTAGCTCATATGGGAGTGTTAGCTAGTAGGCTCACTTTATCAAATTATATTTAGTTGATTTCTCCTTATAAAAGGTAGTAGATAAGTAGTACTTGTGCAATGGAAAACAATCTTTGTTACATGAATCTCAATAGTTACAGAGTCATTGATCAAGCTTGTTTAATTTTATGGAAGAACATGATTGGGAGTTTCTTTGTTAACACATTTTTTCTTGGAAATTATTTATGCTTTATTAATTATTGAACTAATACTTTTTTGTATTTATTGAAGCAAACTATTCAGACAACACACTCTTAAATCCTTACAACATTCGGTGTATTGATGACTTCATTTATATTTTCGTGTTCAAGGGACACAATGCCACTAGGGATGTCAACCACGCTGGGAGCATCCATCATGACGTAAGAGCCTAATTCAAAATGTTATAGTGTATTGGTATATTATATGAATTCTTAATTTAATTGATTCATTAATATAATGGATTTTTAAAGCAAAACTTTCAATCTAGTTTTAAATTCTCTCATGCATATAAAGAATAACATGCAATAGAAATGTATACTTTTGTGAGGCTCTATGCTTACTTTACTCAATTTATGATGAAGTATCTATCTGATCTTAATAATTAGGGTTTCTCTATATTTATATGGATTTACTTCTCAAATACATGACTGTGATACTATTCCTTATAACTTATATCAAGTTAAATTATATATATGTTTTTCAAGAGTCATTTAGATAAGAAAATTTCCATTCATTGCCATTGTTTATATTTCATTTTTGTAGGATTTCTTTTCTAGACCTATTGACTTCACTTTTTTAGATTATAGATTGCAAATCACTTAACTAGAAATATCAGACACCAAATTCACTACAAAGGATGCAATTATTTCATATGTTTTAGATTGCAAGAATACTTGACTATATTTATGTGTCTTAAACTTTTGTGTTATAAGGGTTGTTTTTGTTATAGATGCCTTTATGATATCTTTTTATAATGAAGATTCCAGATTCTTAAAGTCCCTTACTTGTGCCATGCTCTTCCACGGAAGGTAAGCTTTTATCTATAATCTCAAGTCTTTTATAACTTCTATTTATATTCTCATATAAATTTTACATTGAAAAACTCTTAAAATGTATATGCACACTTAAACAAAACCAATGAAAATAGAAATATGCATTTTGGTTACTAGAAAATAGGTCTAATTTGAGGAAATTAGGTCTAGTTTGGCATATTAAGCCTCATTTAAGTCAATATATAGAACATTAGGGGTATTTAGGTTTGATTCGGTCATGTTATGCAAGATTAGGTTTGATTTAGGCCAAATTATGTCAAATTTGGATAGGTTTTGTCATCAACTACTATTCAACTGATGACTAGGTTCATGGATATGTATGAAATCACCCTTTAAGGGTTGTGGTTCTTTATACATCACTTTACTCCATCTAGGTTTTTCTTGATACAAAAGTTGTCATGAATCCGCCTCAGTAATGGTTTTGAGTATCACATGGTATGAATATATTTGGATTTCATTGATTGCACACCCCAAAACAAGTAGTTACCACACCACCTTGTTTCCTCGCCATAAATAGTGCCTCGACACTTAGCATCAAATTATATTCTCATATTAATTTTGTTAATCTAACAATCAATCAAAATGTAGAGACTTAATTACACTGAATACATTGAATAATAAATTAACAAAAAGCTTAACATTCTTACTATGACAATCTTAACATACAATGAATAATACACTAAATAGTAGATTGGAACATTTTGGCTTAAAGGATAGTGAATACACTGAATAAAATAGTGAAAAATAATAAGTGAGAAACAATATAGAAACATAGGGGCATGCAACGATTAAAAAACCAACTCGTTTCAC
Source organism: Alisma plantago-aquatica (assembly GCA_963693085.1). Lineage (NCBI taxonomy): Eukaryota > Viridiplantae > Streptophyta > Magnoliopsida > Alismatales > Alismataceae > Alisma > Alisma plantago-aquatica. Next base: position 365,713,748 of record OY856414.1, read on the forward strand.
CCTTAGACGCATTCACCAAGGACTTACCCACTCTTGCAAGGGGCATTGTGCTCCTTCATGGAGGTCTACTCCACTCCATTGAAGAGCCTCCTAAGTCCATCCTTTTTGGACTTTAATGATTGTAAGGCAAGAAAGTTTGTTGCAAATCTAGTTGCACCTGTTCTAATCAGATCACCTCCACAATACTCAGGTCGCCTCATTACATTCAATAGAAAAGAATGGTTGTAGATGAATCATGTGATCAACCTACCATCAATGATAACAGATTTAATGAATTCATACTAGTAGAATGGATAAGTGTATCAATGCTGCCTTTCTTCCTTTTGCCATGACCCGCTCTGTCTTCATCGTCATCTAGGTCAACAACATGAATACGTGCAGTACCACTGCCTCCACTTGCACCAGATGGCACATACGTCCTTGTAATTCGAGCTGCCTCCTCTCTTTCCCACTCATCTCTACGGGAATCTCTGAGGGCACATCTATACGCACGACGTGAATAAGTTGTGTCACAATCAGGAGGATATGCAATGTCATCATCTGATTCTGCAGAAGAACCTATGCTCCTAACATAATAGATGGAATTACTTTTTATCATTATCAACTCACGTAGCTAATGTCCCATTATAATCATCATATGATTGACTCTCTGGGCATGCATATCAACAAATGATTATGTGCCCTAACTTTATTGGTGAGGTGTTTTTCTAATCCTAAAGAAACAGTCTAGTTAGATCAATTCCTTAGATCTTGCAATTGATATGTGTCAACACTAATAGATCGATGGTGAGGTTGAATTATAGTTTAGGAAAGTAGGACTCGGGGTGGGGGGGAGGATTTGGAGTGTATCATGGACATGTGTGGACATGAAAGAACCTTGAGTGAGTGGAAGGATGAAGAGGAGAAATGGGGGTGGGATCCAAGCCACAAAGTTGGGAGGCGTGAAGGATGAAATGGCATAGAGTGAGCATAGTTCTAAAAAACAAGCACCCTTTAGGTTACTACACCTAAGTCTATTTATATTTGTTAGTACCATGCAATTAAATATGTAACTTTTAATTCATTGAATAGAAGACTCCATACCTGCTGATTGCACACACATTAAGATCTATTTTAAACGATAACAATTGTTTCTAGAAATTTAGTATTCAATCTAGGGACAATGAGGCTTATATTCTTAAATTAGTAACATGTTGAATGTTGTTTGTATGGACTCCTAGTGGGAAAATCAAATAGGACGGGATGAGGAGTTCAAATGAGATGGATAAATGGGCAGGATGGTTGAATGGATTATTTTGTGAGAGATGAATATGTTTATAAACTCTTTATAAAGTGATACTGACCATGTCGCAAAAAGAGTTAGTTATTGGATGTTACTACTAGTTGGTTCATAGGACTAAGTGGTAGTAATGTGTATTGTGCATCGAAATGAATAATATTAGATGATTAGTTAAATGAGAAAAATCAATCAAGTAGAAGCTCCAAGCTAGCTTAAATCTAGATGGTTTGTAAGCCAACATGCATACTTTAAATAACGATGCTCGTATTTGTCTTTTTCTGCCTCCAACCACTCTTTGAGATATGAGAACCAAGCGGCCACTACAACTGCAAGTTGAGCATTGACTTCTCAATAGTGCAACTCCTCCACCCACTAGGCGTGATCATTGAGTAGACTTGGTCTGCTTTCCCTTCGTGAAAAATAAGAGATTGTCTTTATGTTTTAAATTTAGTGCACAACTCAATATACTGGTTAGAAGAAAAAAAACATGTTTTTCTATTTTAAACTCTTTCTCAATAACAAGCCATGACAAAATACATCTGAAAATGAATTTCTATAGGAACATTGAGTGTGATAGAGTAGTAGTATTAGTAAAAAGAATAATGAAACATATATCATGTTAAGCATTATGACAAACAATCTTAGAGCCGAATTTAGCTGGGAATTGAGGACAAAATTCTTATGTTATATACCTCTGAGACATGAAAGAACAAATTTCAGAACCTGATTTCAATTTAGAATACATGTTAACTGTTAAAAATCCAAGTTTGATGATAAAACTTGGTCTGACCAAACCAATTTAACCAGAGAAAGAATGGTTTAACAAATTCTGAATCATGGTTTAGGTTAGGTAAGGTAATCAGTTCGAGGTGAATAAAGGATCAATCGCTTTCAAGCAGGTATTCATACCATCTTCTGTACACATACACCATTCTAATAGTTCCCTAAAGAATACTGAATCAAACTAAAATCCATTTCTAAAGGACCGAAAAATCATGTAGCCTACTATATACCCAAGCATTCCTATGTTGAATAATTAGTCCAACCCAAGTCATTGACAATAGAATTAACTGATATAAGTTGACTAAAGTCCATTCGTATATGTCGATATTGCAGGCAAAATTCCTAATGTGCAGTGAGAAAAAGAGGACCGTGGACTTTGTTGTGTCGGTCGTGTCATGACAGACGGTGATGGGGAAGTTCCTGGTAAAGATGGAGGCGGTGACTTTCTCGCTTTCTTCATACCACCAGAAGGCCTATGTTGAGGTTTTGGAATGAAATCAACACCAACATCCACCACGAGGTTATAATGAATTGAACCTGTCCACTCTCCTCACCTTCTTGTTGGCACTTAATGGTATCTACATTGGTTCAAGTACAATGAAAAACTTGAGCAATGAAACTGAAAATCAGTGTGAAGATGCAGTTTTGTTGATATATGTTTCTTCATGTCATTCACATTTATGTTAATGGCAATAAATTTTTGCCTTGTCCTGTTGTTTATCACTGTAATTGTGAACCTCGGAGTGTGTATCTGAGTCTTGAAAGTAATTATGTAAAACATCAACAGAACTTGGATGATTATTTACAAAAATATATTGCAAGCTGGTTTGTTTCATTTCTCAATTGTATTTCTATTACTACAAACTCAGGAGTTATCAACTTGCGAACAAGAAGGCCGCTTGACGACAAAATAGTCTATTTGATATTTTTTTTATTTGGTTCTATTGAATCAGATTCAACGGTTGTTGTTTTGGATTTTGTTCTATATTATATTATTCTCTGCCAGCTCAACATGAACGACAGGTGTCGTTGATCTAGAAAAAGCCCGTTGTTTTTGGTTGCAAGATTAACCGACCTAGGGAGGACGGACAGCAATCAACGGTTGTATTAAGATCAGCTGTCTCAACCGTTGTTGTTGCTGCTGATTGGATGGTAGTTGGCGTGGAGTCTGGCCAGTTTTGTACTAGTGAATTATATCCAACAGTGTGCAACTTACAACCAAACTCTTAACAAGAAGAGGACTTCACAAACTTTACCACAAACCACGTTCATCAAGTATTCAAGTTGTCATGACGTGTAAGGGAAAAATGGAACAGACATTTTTTCCACGCTGCAGGGAATCTGCACGCAGGAACACAAACTCAAAGCTACCAACTGCTAGGGTTGTAAATGGGTACGGATAGACCTGCAGACTCGTAAATTCAGATCCTTAAAAAATCTGTCATGGGTCTAATTTTTTATACCCGCATACCTTTAGACCTGTATACCCTTGGACCCGCATATAAGCGGGTCCAATAATAGATATGCTTGGATCCAGACCCGCTAGACCCGTGTACCAGTTATACATAACTAACTACTACAATAATGTTATATATATCATACTTTACTAGTCTAACTAATATAATTATTGAGATTATATCCTACTCTAACCACAATAAAGTTGAGACTAGTCATATAATTAAGAATTAACTATTCTAGTTACAATAATGAACATCATATGTAAACTTAAAATCAAAATGTCTACTAATTTACATTACTTTCTACATAAATTAAATGTTATGATCATGACTACAAATATGTAAATAATTACTCAATTAATGTTATTCTGTAGAATACAACATTGTCTAATATAACTATTACATGTTAATATACTATATGATAACAATATCTTGTTGTTTTAAATATATATATCATAGTCATTTATCTTACATAAAAATATGATGTTTTATAGAACCGCTTACCCGCATATCCGCTATTATTGCGGGTACGAGTATGGTGTGGGTCCATGTTTTGTATTATGCGGGTCTAGAACCGGAACTGAACCCGCTAAATTAGATGGATATGGATATAGGTATGGCCAGACCCGCACCGTACCCACACCATTTACGCCCCTACCAACTGCAAAGTTACCAAAGTTACCGGGCTTGCCGGTTAGCAAAACACAAACCAGACCAACCCCTCCATCAGGATGACCCTTCCATTCAGGATGACCTCTTCCGCGTTGACCTTGGTCTTGGGCCACCACGACCGCACTTCCTCAGACAACCACTGCCACTTTAGTTCACAGGTCTCGGTGACACTGTAATGGGAGCGTGAAGTTTGGAGGCGACTGAACAGGAACTTCAGGGAGAACCTACCACGGTGTAGCTGGCACACCAGCTTGGCTATGCGGACGATACTGATGTAGGGTAGAGGGATGTTTGAGGCCATTGTCGAGTTGTAACAGTTTCATAACTGTCATCCTCGTCGTCTTAGATGTAAATTACTTCCGGCTGAATTGTTGGGCTGTCGAAGATCTGGGCGTCTCCATCATTATCATCATTTTCGCTGCCTGAAACGTCGACGACTTCTGAGTTGCTCGTCGGGTAAAAGTGCCAAACACCAGAAGTCACCTCCTCCGTGATTCTGAACCTTGTCGCCCCTCCGTGTTGAGACTGTTTCCATCACGTTGCCGGGTAATGGTGCGACATATTGCCATGCTCATCCCAGCCTCAACCGCAGCCGCGACGACTTGGTCTTCACGTTCCTCCTCGTCCCTTCTGGAGCTCGGATTCTCCTTTCCCGTCACAGATGCAGCCGGCGGCTGGCAGTATAACTCTGGAACCACCGCCACGCTGAAGGAGGGGGCGGTGGCAGCCCTCCCACTGATCCTCCAGGTCGAGATGGCAGAGAGGAAGAGAGATGCCACATCAGTGATGATGGATCTGACCCACTTCATGGACAGACTCCGCCCAACTAGAGCCTCCTCGTTGACTGAGAGCGCTGTGAGCCAGCCGCCGCATTCGGACCCCCTCGCCTCTGTCGTGGAGGCAACCACTAGCGTTTTCCTGTAGCAGTGGCCTCCGGCAAGCTTGACGTCTGAAACGTAGTGTGACGGCGACCCGCTAGTGAAGGGACCGGATGGAAGTGGAGATAGCAGCGAACAAGGAGTTGGCGGTAGCGGGAGGAAGAGAGTGTATGAGCCGTTACAGTGACCGTTGGCGGTCCACAGGTCTGTGACACGAAAGAGAGTCAGGCGTCACAGTCTCTGTGGCGATCTATGGCTGTTAACGAAAGAAGAACGTTGCCAGGTGCAATGCGGGCTTGGAGGGCCTGAAGCTATTGGAAGTTGGCCGTTGGAATATAGGCGCTAGTTGTTGGGGCCGTTTGAGAATTGAACCATTTCGGGGTGTTTTTTTTTTTGATTGAAAAGCCATTAAATATATTAATAAAAAAGGTTCTCCGGCATGTAAGACCACATCTGGAGAAAGAGTAACTAAACATAAAGCTCTGGACACCAATAGTGTTGAGAGAAAGGCAAAGTGATAATGGGGGACCCTATAACAAGCCCCTAATAAGATGAACGAAGAAGTAAAAAGATCATTTCTACGGTAGCAAATGTGAGAAGGTAGACAATCAGCAAGGCCCACTGTGGTCATTAGAAGCTTGTATCGTCACGTTCAATTTCCTCCAAGGTGTATGTGCAGACTGGGGTGTGGAAACTCATATCCTTCGTCAGGGGAGATGGGGCGGAGTCATTATTTCTGTCGTCGTTACCTGGGTAGAGCAAACATGAAATAAAGTAGCATGTATGTTAGCTTTAACTATATTAATCGAATGAGGTGAATGGTGTCTTCGATGATTTATCTCATTTCAGATGTGCCAGACTATGGTGATGATGATAGAAGCATGGTTAACTTTGAAACTGGGTGATGTAGTTTTAGCAAAATGTGTAGAGATGACCTCTTGGATTGTGGATTGGGTGAGGAGTGTAGGGCTAATAATATTATGCATGATGTTTCGAATGTAGGGGCAGAGAAGGAATATGTGATGGATATCCTCACAGTCCATAAAGCATAGATGACATCTGGATGGTCCATGGATGCCCCGTTTGTGAAGGTTTTGATCAGTGAGAAGCTTGTTGTTCCAAAGTAACCAGTCGAAAAGTTTGAATCTGAGGGGGATGTTTGTGTGCCAAATGTGTGTGATGGTATTGATGTAGCCTTTATAGGAGAAGAATCTATATGTTTTTTTAGTTGAGTATCTAGGCCCCCAGATCCAATTCGCATGGGAGCGTGTATCATATTCTAAGATACGAATTACATCTGAGGTGGGGATGTTAAGGAAATAGTGTGCAAGGGTGTGTTTGAGCATGTTGTATATGTGACCGCTACATAGAGCAAGGGCTTTCTGAATGTTGATATCATGTCGAGAGCGTGGAATGTCATATGATATGGAAAAGTTAGTAATGGGTTGGTCATGGTCATGGATCAGACCAGAAGTGGACGTTGATATGGCAGTGTGGCGGCGTGTGTATTGTGGCTTGGATGAGGTAGAGAATGCCATTGAGGTGTTTCAATAGGGGGAGGCCGATTTCCTCGTGACAGGATGCCATGGAGGGTGTAGAGTGTAGTATTTTTTCCTGACATGGTCGGACCAGGCGGAGTATCTTTGCAGAGTTGTGCAATGATCTTAAGGAGAAGACAGACATTATGTGGTCTAATGTCAATGATACCCCAGCCCCCCTGATCGATGGGAGCTGTGATGGATTTCCAGTTGGTCAAGTGGATGTGTTTATTCCTGTGGTCCCATAGGAACGTTCTGCGGATCTTGTCGATGTGAGAAGCAATAATGGCGGGGAGGGGGATGCAGCTCATGTAGTAAGTGAGGGTGGGCGAGAGGAAGCTATTGAGCAGTGTGAGCTGGCTTGCCATACTCAGGAAGTTCAATTTCCAGTCAAAGAGTCTGGCCTCAAGTCAGTTTATAACAGGGTCCCAGGCAGATGAAGGGATACAAGTAGGGGAGATGGGGAGCCCAAGGTAAGTGAAGGGGAAGTTCTCCCTTTTACATCTGATAAGATTTTTGTATTTGTTCATGTCATCGTCGGGTATATGGATGCCGATGATGGTGGATTTCTGAAGGTTGATCTTCAGTCCAGTGAGGTATGAGAAAATACCAAGCAGTCGGATGGTGTTGATGATGTTTTGGTCAGAGGGGGTGATGAAAATCATGGTGTCATCAGCATATTGGGCGATGTTGAAGCTGCAAAGGTCGGAGGTATGTATTAGGTTGTTTCCCTCCGCGATGGTCATCATTCTGGTGAGTAGATGTGTAGAGGATGAAGAGATATGGTGAAAGAGGGTCCCCTTGTCTGAGTCCATTTGTGCCACTGAAATAGCCCTAGGGAGAGCCATTGATAAGAGTGGAGAATTTGTATGTAGAGATGCAAGAAATGATCTAATTGATCCATTTCTGTTGGAAGTTGTGGTTTTTGAGGGAATATGTGATGTTGTCCCAATTAACATTGTCGAAAGCTTTGGCAAAATCAAGTTTGAGGGCTAAGGTGGGAGTATGGGATATATGGCAGGAGTGTAGCGTTTTGCTAACAGTAATGTAAGCATCCTGAATGGTGCGGTTTGGCAGGAAGGCACATTGATTGGGTGTGATAATGTGCTGCAGATGGGGTTTTAAATAGTTGCTGAGGGCCTTCACAATAATTTTGTAGGAAGTATTGATCAGAATGATAGGCCAATATTGATGAATGGATGATGGGAGGATGGTCTTGGGTATGAGGGCGATGTTAGTCTGATTGAGGAGTTTGATGACAGATGTAGGGATTGGCAGCAGTGTGGAGGTGTTCGAAGATTTTGAAGAAGTTGTTTTCAACAAGTGACCATATGGAGCGGATAGCAGCAGCGCTGAATCCGTCCGTGCCAGGTACTTTATCAGTGCCTAAAGCAAAGGCATCTTGTTTGATTTCATCAATGGAGAAGGGGGCAGTAATATCACCACGGTCAGATTGCTGGGAGGGAAAGATATTCCTCCATAGGAATAAGTTGGTACGGTGAGGTTGGTGAGCAGAGTTGAAAATGGTTTGAAAATGCGAGACGATGTGGGTGGTAATGGTGGTTTGATTTGTGGTGCAAACCCCATCGATGGTGAAAGAGTGAATGTGATTTTTCTTTTCTTTTTTGCGGTTGTACCATTGGTGGAAGAATTTAGAATTTTTGTCCCCCAGTTTCAAACAGCGGATTTTTGCCCTCTGTGCCCATATAGCTTCCCAGTGGTCAGAGAGGGTGTCGAGTTCAGCTCGTAGGGTGAGTATGTGAGTAGAGTCAGCGTTTGGATCAGAGTCAAGTTTGTGTAGGTCATCTTCCTTGGCAGCAGTGGCCTCTTTGATGTCCCCGTACTTGGTTTTGGCCCATGTGAAAACGGCCATTCTCATAGTTTTGAGTGAGGTCAATATAAAGATGCTAGGATTTTGGATGTTGGGAAGAAGTGTCCATTGGGAAGAGAACCAAGGAAGGAAATCGGGGCCAGCTAGCCAAAAGTTTTCAATACGCTTGAGTTTTTGACCATGGGGTGGGGGGCATGTGTTCAAGATGACAGGAAAGTGATCTGAGATTGGTCGGTGAACAATGTACGTGATAGTATTTTGGTAGAGATGGTGCGAAGGGTTGTTGTAGATGAACCGTTTCGGGGTGTAGAAAAGGGTCTGAACCCGGTTACATATATCACACCCTTATTTAAAAAATGTTGTTTGTTACATGATTACGGTGAGGAGATATAAAACTATTTTTATAGAAAACACATCATACAAATATAATTTTATTTATTAAATAGCTCATACATGAAAATTTCTTATGGCAAGAATAACACAAATATTCTATCATCAAATTTTAGTATGAGTATGAACTATCTAATTTAAAGATATATCAAGGAGACTCTTTCACATGCGAGTTATATTTCTTAACAATCATTGCAAAAAAATACTTCATTGAAAAATTATGACAACAAAAATATTTCATCATAAATATTTTCTTGATAAATACAATATGAGAATTTTTCTCAATCATATTGCTATGACTTGACGTCGCTCATGTCATGGACAAAAAAATTTGATGGAAACGTCGTCTGGGAGAAAAAATATGCCTTGGATGAAAAGGTGTGACGGGAGAGTTTTTTTTTAGGAGAAAAAGATTTGACGGAAAACTTTATCTTGTAGGAAAAAAATTTAATGGCAAACTTTATCTTGGGGGAAAATAGTGTGGCGGAAAATTTTTTCTCGGAATGAAAGAAATTTGAGGAAAAACTTTGTCTTGTAAGAAAAAATATTTAGTGAGAAACTTTATCTTGGAGGAAAAAGGGTATAACGGGAAACGTTCTCTTGGAGGGGAAAAAGATGTCTTGGATGAAAAGGTGTAGCGGAAAATTTGGTCTTGGAGGGAGAAAACTTGTCTTGGAGAGAATCATTGTGGTGAAAAAAATTTCTGTTAGAAGGATGATTTTTTTCCATGAAATAAATATTTTTAGTTGGTAATGAGTACATTAATAAATAAAAAATTTATTGAGACAAATTTTGTTCGAAAAAATAAGATATATAAATAGTATTTAGAGCAATATAAATTTTGGTGAGAAGTTAAAATTTTTTGATGGGAAGGAAATCTTGGAGGGAAACATGTTGCATAGGGAGGTAAGGAAAAATATAGTAATATTTTTCTTTGTGCATATGTCCATATATATGGAGATTTGAAAAGATCTTTTTTCACCATCATTCACCTTTATTCACCATACTTTTTCATGGGGACAAAAATAGACTAAAATTCACCATGGATTCACCACAGAAAAATTTCCTATCACTACCACATGCATACCAAACAACATTTTTGTTTCACCATCATTCCCTATCACCATGATTCACCACGTAACCAAGTGCAGCCTTAATTAACTATATCTACATACCAGCTACAAGATGCTGGTCAGAAAAACTTTTAGGCATCAACAAGTCTTTCTGATGACGGCTGGCACATGCGTCGGTCTATTTTGTTCATTGATTATTTTGGGTAAGAACTAAAGACCACAAACGTATTGACATCGGTTATTTTCGCTTTAGGTTCTGTAATAATATGATGGGCCGGTCAGCTCCGGAACCTGCTTAGCTACTGTTTGTTTTCTAGTAATGGCAGTGAGCGGCCTGCAGCTTGATCTGAGCCATCTGACCTGATTCTCGATAAGCTGTTACTTCTCAAAAATCTATAACCAACCACGGGCCCAAGATCAGGCCCAAACGGCCCCGAGGCCCACAGGTGCCGAGAAACATGGAAACGAGAGCTGATGCTCCGTCTCCGACAGGCGGGCTGCCCGGGGCGGCCACTCGGAGACGGCACGGGATTGGATAGGCGGCGGCAATCCGAGTAGTGGAGACGACTGTGGCACACGCTTTTGTGGTGGTAGCGTTGGGTGGCCGAGTGCCGGCTATCGCTGAAGGATGCTCGAGTTGAAGGATAAAGACCGACAGATGCGCTGCTCCAAGATGGCAGAGAAATGATGATCACACTTAAAGAGGAAGTAGGGGTGTCGGCGCTCCTAAAGCGAGGGGTCATTTGTCATTCTGCCGCACCCGCAGCCCCGAAACCCCTTCCCGGCGGAAGGTTGCGGGGAGAGACCGGCGAGCAACTGCCGCAGATGGTGTCAACCACCGTTGACAGCTCACTGCATGTGGGATTGATCCCACGCAAGCCAAAGTTAAGTGATCGCGTTTGGGGTTGTGTCCCCAATTATTCTAGTTTCAATCTATCCAGTGCATGTGATTCCGAAAAGAGAGCATGCTTGTTTATCTTCCAACTGGGATGGGCCAACCAAAATAATGTAAATGCATGTAACAACAATCAAATTTTGTAGTAAAAGGATATTTCAAACCACCCCCACCCCACCCCCAAAGTCTCATGAGTGAATATTCTATTTAGTTATTGCTATTGCTCTTTACATGCATTCCAAAAGACAACGTAGTGTGAACTATGAGGTAGTTGAATTACTAAAATCTTCTTATTGTTAGTTTTGTTGACCACTTCTTCCTTATAGTTCACTAAGAATATCATGTGTTTATAGACGTATTTCGTGTATGTAGCTGCGAATATTAGATTATTAAGAAGAATGTAATTGAGGTATCACCTTATTTAGTTAAAGAAAAAAGATAGATAAAAATTAGAACTAATAAACAATAAAGTTGTGATTAAAATAGTCTCATAAAAAGACTTCTATTAAAGCTTGTTTCAATTAACTTTTGTACCGGATACATTATTAAAGAAGTAAAAAAACTATCAAAAAGAGAAAGTAATATCACCAATTAGATGCATCTTGTTGTCATGTGAGAGCTACCGCGTCCTCAACCTCATCTGATCTTAGTTATACTATACTGTCAAATCTAATAATCACAAAAAAATGTTGCAACTGTGTAGACTAGTAAGGGTCAACTCTCCTATGGTGGTATATACAATCTTATTAGAATGCACACAATTAAATTAATAAATCCAAATGATGTTTATACAACCTTTTTCATGATATTTTATATACACATAGTATGAGAAAATAAAGATAAAAATTACATCCAATGCCTCATATGATAATTCATATAGTCTTTATTAGAATGTACCATGACTAGTTTGTAATTTAGACATTTAGTAGAAAATTTGCATCTGAACCCTTCTATGTTTCCACACAGCTGCCTTATTAAGATAAAACACTAATTTTATATCTAAGCCATAACAACATACAAAAAATAATTCTTGCACTCTTTCTTAAATGATTTAGATTAGAATACATAGACTAATTTGTAACTTCATAACAACATACAAAAAATAATTCTTGCACTCTTTCTTAAATGATTTAGATTAGAATACATAGACTAATTTGTAACTTCATAACAACATACAAAAAATAATTCTTGCACTCTTTCTTAAATGATTTAGATTAGAATACATAGACTAATTTGTAATTTCTCCAATTATTCTAGTTTCAATCTATCCAGTGCATGTGATTCCGAAAAGAGAGCATCCTTGTTTATCTTCCAACTGGGATGGGCCAACCAAAATAATGTAAATGCATGTAACAACAATCAAATTTTGTAATAAAAGGATATTTCAAACCACCCCCACCCCACCCCCAAAGTCTCATGAGTGAATATTCTATTTAGTTATTGCTATTGCTCTTTACATGCATTCCAAAAGATAACGTAGTGTGAACTATGAGGTAGTTGAATTACTAAAATCTTCTTATTGTTAGTTTTGTTGACCAATTCTTCGTTACAGTTCACAAAGAATATTATGTGTTTATAGACGTATTTCGTGTATGTAGCTACGAATATTAGATTATTAAGAAGAGTGTAATTGAGGTATCACCTTATTTCGTTAAAGAAAAAAGATATATAAAAATTAGAACTAATAAGCAATAAAGTTGTGATTAAAATAGTCTCATAAAAAGACTTCTATAAAAGCTTGTTTCAACTAACTGTTGTACCAGATACATTATTATAGAAGTAAAAAAAACTATCAAAAAGAGAAAGTAGGGATTAAAAAAAATGGTAATTGCTTCCATGTGTCGGTAATATCACCAATCAGATGCATCTCATTGTCATGTGAGAGCTACCGCGCCCTGAACCTCCTCTGATCTTACTTATACTATACTCTCAAATCTAACAATCACAAAAAAATGTTGTGACTGTGTAGACTAGTAAGGGTCAACTCTCCAATGGTGGTATATACAATCTTATTAGAATGCACAAAATTAAATTAATAAATCCAAATGATGTTTATACAACCTTTTTCATGATATTTTATATACACATAGTATGAGAAAATAAAGACAAAAATTACATCCAATGCCTCATATGATAATTCATATAGTCTTTATTAGAATATACCATGACCAATTTGTAATTTAGACAGTTAGTAGAATATTTGCATCTGAACCCTTCTATGTTTCCACACGACTGCCTTATTAAGATAAAATACTAATTTTATATCTAAGCAATAACAACATACAAAAAATAATTCTTGCACTCTTTCTTAAATGATTTAGATTTGAATACATAGACTAATTTGTAACTTCATAACAAGATACAAAAAATAATTCTTGCACTCTTTCTTAAATGATTTAGATTAGAATACATAGACTAATTTGTAATTTCTCCAATTATTCTAGTTTCAATCTATCCAATGCTTGTGATTCCGAAAAGAGAGCATCCTTGTTTATCTTCCAATTGGGATGGGCCAACCAAAATAATGTAAATGCATGTAACAACAATCAAATTTTGTAATAAAAGGATATTTCAAACCACCCCCACCCCACCCCCAAAGTCTCATGAGTGAATATTCTATTTAGTTATTGCTATTGCTCTTTACATGCATTCCAAAAGATAACGTAGTGTGAACTATGAGGTAGTTGAATTACTAAAATCTTCTTATTGTTAGTTTTGTTGACCACTTCTTCGTTATAGTTCACTAAGAATATCATGTGTTTATAGATGTATTTCGTGTATGTAGCTGCGAATATTAGATTATTAAGAAGAGTGTAATTGAGGTATCACCTTATTTCGTTAAAGAAAAAAGATAGATAAAAATTAGAACTAATAAGCAATAAAGTTGTGATTAAAATAGTCTCATAAAAAGACTTCTATATAAGCTTGTTTCAACTAACTGTTGTACCAGATACATTATTATAGAAGTAAAAAAAACTATCAAAAAGAGAAAGTAGGGATTAAAAAAAATGGTAATTGTTTCCATGTGTCGGTAATATCACCAATCAGATGCATCTCGTTGTCATGTGAGAGCTACCGCGCCCTGAACCTCCTCTGATCTTACTTATACTATACTCTCAAATCTAACAATCACAAAAAAATGTTGTGACTGTGTAGACTAGTAAGGGTCAACTCTCCAATGGTGGTATATACAATCTTATTAGAATGCACAAAATTAAATTAATAAATCCAAATGATGTTTATACAACCTTTTTCATGATATTTTATATACACATAGTATGAGAAAATAAAGACAAAAATTACATCCAATGCCTCATGATAATTCATATAGTCTTTATTAGAATATACCATGACCAATTTGTAATTTAGACAGTTAGTAGAAAATTTGCATCTGAACCCTTCTATGTTTCCACACGACTGCCTTATTAAGATAAAATACTAATTTTATATCTAAGCCATAACAACATACAAAAAATAATTCTTGCACTCTTTCTTAAATGATTTAGATTTGAATACATAGACTAATTTGTAACTTCATAAAAAATTACAGAAAAAGCCATCCATGGACTTTCTTATATAGTATAGAACTATAGATGATGCTTTTGTGGGAAATCGACTGAGTTCATTTTTTCATGAGGAGCTTGTTGTAAAACAACCCCTATTAACGGCTATGTCTTCCAAAATGCTCCAAGCAATATTCAAGAAACGAGAGGCCATTGTAAAGAATTCATCATTTGTTATAATGTAAGACTTGTGTCTAGACTAGCGATTAAAAATATTGCACTATGTTGACCGCAAGCATAGCATAATATCCATAGTGACATGACAAAAACATGCAATATCCTAAAGACCTGATAATTATTTAGTAAGCATTCAAACATAAAATAGTTTGAATGACCTCGAGCCGATAACTTCGAAGTTTCCATTGAAATATTCCAGCGCTCAAGTACATATTAGCCTTATTAACTCAGATCTTACCTCGATGGTACGTATCAATTTTGAAAGGAAGAAATAAAAAACTTGGTAACTTTGAGAAGGTAAAAACAGTAGCACCAAAGCGAACCTTCTTTAGAGAGTAACAAATGATTGTCATATTTATTATGATCAAGTATCCTAAGATGGGCTCCATAAACCTAAAAAAATCAGCGTGTAGTCCCCCTTGATCGTTACCTTACTCCCTTCAAACTATATACTCATGGAGATCCAAATACGACACTCAAATGGAGAGGTAACATCAATCTAAAGGTTAAATTACGAATAACTAAAATACATATTCTATAGAGGTAAACTTTATAAATTGAATATCCTTGGAAAATGGAAACTCATTATTTTATACTTCAGTTCAAGAAAAGTACTTTATTTATATAGAAAAATCAATTCATCAACACCTCAAGGTATTGTTCTCCATATCAGAGAAAATACAAGCATACACATTTGGAAAGTAGCATGTATGTTACAAAGTCTAAAAGGTATTCGGTGATAAGCACATGTGCCATAAGGACAAGTGAAGGTAGACTTCTCGTGATCCTCAGGTTCAATAAAATATTTATAATATTCCATATAGCCATCTAAGAAATAAAACTGTGAGCGGCCCACCAACCGCTCCAAGATCTGATCGATGAAAAGGTAAAGGAGAGAGGTCTTTAAGTGTAGCGACATTGAGACTATGATAGCCTGTACAAACACACTGTCTCATTACTAGCCTAGTAGATTCTAACTCATCTTTTATATTGATGATGATTGTGATACCACTTTTTTTTAAACAACATGTGTTATACTTATATATTTCTTAATTTAATATTGCATAAATTATACTTGCCAATAGGAGTCTGGTCACCACCTTCTTTACTAACTCTGTCATGATTGAATTTAATTTTCTATGAGGTTGAACTATTGTCTCCCTCTTCCAAATGGATTTTATGTTGGCATATGGTTTGTGAAATTCCCTTAATATCCACCATTGATAACCTGAAACTGCATGGTGATTCTTGAAAAAAATTATCAATTTCTCCTTTTCTGGATTGCTCAAAGATGAAGAAATGAACATAGGAAGCTTTTCTTCTAGTGCTAAGGTGTACTTAAATGTGAATGTAATTCTTTAATTCTTGTTCTGAAGGAAAGCTAGAGATGTCACCAAGCGAGGTGGTGATGGATCCAAGTCTTCAAAATGCATCATGTAGTATTCGAGTAACACCTTCAAATATAACACAAATTCCTCTATGAAATCCTCACAAATGGTTACTTTTTTAAGTTCATCAGATATGCATTGAGAGAAAGCACTGTATGTGAATGTTGTATGACCGCATGTACTTTGTCAGAGATATGGGTAGGCATAAAGAGATCATTTGGCAGTTCTGGATATTTAACAGCTTCAACAAAGGATATTGTATTAACTTTCTCCATTGCTTCCACTTGAAGATACACATTGTAAACTTTTTGTGTTATGTGAGACATGTCTAGGATGGCTTCCCTAGAAGTAAGGGAGGATCTACATGTTACACTGTAAGAAATGTGGCTTATGTGTCCACTTCTACTAGCTTTTTGGATTTTTTGGAAGCTTGAACTCCATTATGTGATCTTTAATGGCCAACGTCATTCTCCCTCTCCCTATTTCTGACGTAACATCTTTTTTGGCCTAGAATGATATGCCCAAAAGTAACTTGGATCCATGATCTGCATGCATATCCATTACTACAAAATTTGCAAGGAATATAAATCTATCTACTTCAACTAGGACATCGTCACAAATACAATAAGGCCTTATAGAAGATTTGTTTGTCATTTATATATTCAAATTTATTTTCTCATTGTGTGACAAACCCATTTTCTTGACCATCTTTAATGGCACCATATTTATGCATGCTCCTAGTTGACATAGATCATCTCTAAAGTGGTATTGGCTTATGAAGCATGGAATGTTGAAACAACCCATGTCTTTTTTTTTCTAGGTACCTTTCTTTGAATTAGGATGTTAACTTCTTCATTTAGCACCACTACATCAGAATATAAAATTCTCATTTTAGTTTAATAATATCCTTCATAATTTTCCATTTGGAGAAAAATTGTTTGAGGGGATCTATCAAAGGTATATTTATGTAACATCCCTGACCTGGGTTAAGGCTTAATCCTAGAAGTTTTACTTAATTAAGTCATTTAGATTTTTATCTTTATCTTTTTAAAAGTAATTAAGACTAAAGGAGAGCTTAGGTTTCAATTTTGGTCCTATTTGAATAATGTTGAAACAATATTTTACTTATTTTGGACTAAAGTGCAATTTACCCAATTTAAGGGGATACCTTGCAAAATGTTACATGATAAATGTTCCTAAAGTTTTATAGCATCATAAGAATGAGAATGATGCTGAGGTATGGCTTCCACAAGCCTAAGTTCCAAGAAGGAGCTTGTTTGAGTAATGCTTGTGTATTGAATGCTAGTTTTGGTGTAATTTGCAAATTACCCAAAACATAGGGTTGGATATGTAAAATACCACCTCTATTATGTCCCTACTGTTTCTTGGTATCATTTAGAGAAAATAAAAAGAAAGGGGCTTCTTGTTTAAACTACTTTTGAGGGGAGATAATCTTGATAATAAAATAATCAAGATTTAAGCATAAATGAAACCCTAATTTATTTTGTAGCAAAAACAAATATATTAATTGAATAGCCCATCAATTAAAAAGGTTGTGGTTGCAATACTATAATGGGATGACGTCCAAATACTTTGATTTGTACCGAAATATCCTAAGTAGGTGAAGAAATCCACTCACATTTGTTAATTACAAAGTAATGTCCACTAAAAATGGATAATAGTATTATAATGATTAAGGTGCTTAAAATGGTTTCTTTTAATTCAAGGATAATTGGGAGGATAATGAGAGTAAGGAATATGGCTTCAAAGGCAAGGAAGGGAGGGGGCATGTGGCAAGAAAGTGGATGAATTTTCTTCTACTTTCTCTCTCCTAGAAAATCAATTACATATACTCGATTTTCTCCCTACTTGGAAGGCTATTTTGCAAACCACTTTCATTCCTTGCTTTGGACGATGACCAAGGAGCTTAGGAGCAGGAGGAAAATGTTCCCCAAGCTGAAGTTAAGCTCCATGATCATCTTCAACCTTGGATTGATGGTTGAAATCGGATTTCAACATTAATTTTCTTCTCTCCTCCATCCAATGCTCAACCTTGGCTATCTTTTGCATCCAAAGAGTTGGAAACGAACCTTGGATAGTTGAAGGAGCTTCTTTCACCATTAGAGATGAGAAGTTTGAAGCTACTTTGAAGGCGGGTTATATAACTTGAACCCATCAATGTTATTATTGATTTCAATTTCTCATCATATGTTGATCTTTTGTTTTCTTCTTGAACAATTGATGATTTTTTCATATATATTATAGTAGAATTCAGAGGTATAAAGATTGATGATGATGACATCATATTAGCACACACTTCAAGAAAATAAGAAGAGAATAGTTTCATTTGGTTGGTCAAACAGTTTCAAACCGTTAGAGAAACCGTTTGGTGACCAATCAGTTTCAAAACCGTTAGAGGTCAAACGGTTTCAAACCGTTAGAGACCAAACAGTTTCAATGGATTCAAGGATCAATTGGTTTCATGAACTAATAACTTAAAACCAATCAAATTCAATTAATTTCAGAACCCTAGATCAATTGGTTTCAAAGCCCTAAATCAATTGAGATCATAACCCTAATTTAGGGTTAAACAGTTTCAAGATGATTTGATCAAACAGTTTCAACTCTGATTTGACCAAACGGTCTCAAACCGTTTGTGGACCAAACAATTTCAAACCATTTGATGGATTAGATGTCAAGACAGTTTAAGGTCTAACGGTCTTCAAACCGTTTGATAAGCAAGAGGTCAAGACCGTTTAAGGTCTAACGGTCTTCAAACCGTTTGATGAGCAAGTGATCAAGACCATTTAAGGTATAACAATCTTCAAACCGTTTGATAAGCAAGAGTTCAAGACCGTTTGAAGGTCTAATCAGTCTCAGACCGTTTGGAGGTTTGGTCTAAGACCGTTTGAAGGTTCAATTGGTCCAAGAACATTTGAAGGTTCAATTGGTCTAAGACCGTTTGAAGGTCTAATTGGTTCAAACCATGTAAGTACTAATAACCCCATAAGTGGTTGAAGAGTATCTCAAGGTTATTTCAAATGAAAGCACCTCTAAAGTACTTAGATGATTAGTATAATTAAAGTGATGATCACTTGATGCCTATGAAGGCAATAAATTCAATGCACTATGATAAGCATAGGTGCATGTACTTAGTGAAAGGTTAAGTCAACTGAATAAGGTATGATGGTGATGTGTGTTCCTAATACATGGAACAATGATAAGTATGATTTAATACATAAATAATGCTATGTGCTCCAAGATATGTGGAAGCACTAACTTAGGGTTTGGATTAATAAAGTAATTATAAAACCCTAATCAATAAAGAAAATACAATTCATAAGTTTATTTGAATACTTATGAAGTTATTATGTAATTCTAGACATGGGGAACAATGAGTTAGGTTTTGGATATTAATTGTAATATCAATGTATTCTCCAAGATGCATGGAGTTTTGAATTAGGGTTTGATCTTTGCTAATGTAATCATGAAACTGTAATCGAGAAGGATGAGAAACCCTAACCCTAATTTTGGGTAATGGGTTGAGAAATCCTAATTGAAATGGAATGGGGAAACATAACCCTAATATAGGGTGATGTTATGTGAAACCCTAATATAGGGTGATGTTATATGAAACCCTAATGTAGGGTGATGTTAGGCGGAACCCTAATATAGGGTGATGTTATGTGAAACCCTAATATAGGGTGATGTTATATGAAACCCTAATGTAGGGTGATGTTATGTGGAACCCTAATATAGGGTGATGTTATGTGAAACCCGAATATAGGGTGATGTTATGTGGAACCCTAATATAGGCTGATATTATGTGAAACCATAATTGACAAAGATGGGAAACCCTAACACTAATGAGGGAATAGTGATGTTACCTTTGTATTGCATAATGTTGATATGTAATTGATATGGTTGTTATCAAGTATACTAACCATGTAGGTATCATGAGATGATGAGCATAAATAGGTATGAGTTATGAGGTTAATGGGCCTTGTGAGCCATTCTTTTATTTGTTTCCTAGTTAGAGGTGACAAGAAGTTGAATATGTCTGGTAAGCTATGTGAGGTGCTTGTGTAACAAGTATCATGAATACCTTGGTCAGATGACCTGGAGGTAATAATTACCTGATAGTGGTAACCATGTTCAATGATGAACTAAGGGTTTGAATACCCAAATCTAGAAAAAATGATGATGACATTGTTGAGGGATGTGAATTCCCAGTATTGAGACAAGGGATTGAGATCCCAATGTTCTATAAAGTTTTGAAAAGCACTTGATAGAAGTATTACATGTTTCATGTTTCTTTGTAGCATTCGTCATAATATTTCTTGTTTGAAAACTTGACTGATGCTAAAAGAATATGGTAATGTACTTAAATAATAAAGTGGAATATTATCATGTAGAGCCCTGGCCATAGATCCATCAACGTCAATAGCTGGTGATGGTGAAATGGATTCTTCTGCAATTAATTCAGAGCATATATTGTTGAATATACGGGTTTCTCTTAGCCGAAGATCGGAGGATTAGAGTGCAACCTCAGTTGTAGACTCAAGATATGTATAAGAGCATGGTGAACATGCCCATAGCTTAGGGTGATGGAGCATGAATGTGTTCATGGCTCAGAGAGCGCGGTGAACTGGCCCGTGGCTCAGATTTACTAGTGTCGGGACCTGTACCAAGGCGGGCTAAAGAATGGGTAGTCTATGAAAGCTAACCCTGTGATTGAGGTCACTTAAGCAAGAGACTGCGGTCCTACTTTTAGTCTCTCACTGACCGAGACAGATGAGATTGAGGAGTCTGGCTCTTCCTTTGATCTTGTATGGCATTGTCTTTGGGTTTCACAACCGAAGGTTGGATTTGAGCGGTACGGCTCACTTCCTCAGGGCATAAGTATGATTGTAAAATGTAATCAGTCGTGTAGCATATTTTCTTAAGGATAAAATACGGAAATCATTGGTTGATGTTACATTTCTTATTGTATCCTAAATGGGTAGATGTTATACATGTTCCTCATATTCCTTATTAAAATGGATAGATGATGTACTGCTTTATCATTCATAGCTGTAATGCTTTAAGAGATGATATTGCTCAATCCTTCTTTTCAATAGAGATTCCTCTACTCAGTTTATTACTGTTTATCTGCAATAATAATGTTTCTGGCATAGAGTTATATCTCTTGCTGGGACAATTTCAATTGTCTCACCCCCGTAGGATCCAACCTTTTTAGGTGGACGAGGATGAGGAGGTAGAAACCATACAACAGGGGAAGGACAACAGCATCAAGGACAGCTGTAACATCTCAGGTGGAAAAACTGACTGTCGTGTCTTGTAGATATGAGTCCTATGAGTCGTCTTTGTACTCTCAGGTCCTTGGAGTCAGTAGTTAGTGCTTTAATGATTGATCTGAGATTTTGGCATCGAATGCCTCAAAGTGTTATGTTGCTTGTGTGTAGATTTAATAGAGCAATTGTTGTATGTAATCCTCGAGAAGAGAAGGTACATGGTATGTACTTTGTGGACAAGAATGTATATATAATATTTTGGTTCTTGTTATAAGAGTTTCCTAGAAATGGATCTCTTTGCAAATGGTTTTAATTTTTAGTGATTTTTGTTAATCCGCTGCTAATGTTCAATTCCACTTAATTGTAATGATTTGTTTATCAGTTTTGGCGATTGTCATGACAAGTTAAGTGGTATTAGAGCTTAATGTTCGCTGAGTCTACAGAGATATAGGATTAAGGTCATTGAGTATGTTCTAGTGTCTTTCAGTTTATCTGATAGTGACTTTTTCTCTCAGGAGAAGAAGTAAAGCTTGAAGATGGCTGGATCACACGAAGAACAAGTTGTTGAATGTAGTGTTGCTGCACTAGGAGGAGGTGTAAGGGATCGGGATAGGGAAGAACTAGTACCTGAACATCCCCAGCTTGACCAAGATACACTAGAAAACCCAGATTTCCATGCTCTGTTTGGGCAGTTCATAGCGACTATGACACATATGGCAGACAGGATGCCACCACCTGCACCTAGGGCACCAGCTCATAATGAGGGACATGGAGCTGGAAAGACTTTTGAATGGCTTCGCTGGGTAGGAGCTACTGATTATGTTGGTACAGCTGACCCAGTAGACACAGACTTGTGGATGATTGAGCTGGAAAAAGCCTTTAGAATTCTTAATATCCCAAAAGCTGAGAAGGTTAGGCATGTGGTGTACCTGTTGAAGGGGAGTGCTGGCCATTGGTGGGCCATAGAAGAAGGCAAAAGGCCAGGTGTTGAAGTCGGATGGGAAGAGTTCCGACAAGAGTTCATTAGTAGATATTTTCCCAAGACTTACCTCGATGAGAAGATCTCCCAGTTTGAGCAGATAAGGCAAGGACCAATGAACATTAGTGAGTATGAAGCTAAGTTTATGGAGCTTCTACGGTTCTGTCCGCACATGGCCGTTAAAGATGAGGAGAGGATTTGGCATTTTGAGAAGGGTTTAAATGCTGATTTAATCACACCAGTATCTACTCTAGAGAATAGAGAGAGGTTTGCAACCTTTGTGGAGTCCGTTAGGCGGATAGAAAGGTCCGTGACTGAGAAGCGTCTGGCCAACAGTAAGAAGGTGTATACACAGTTCTAGGGACAGAGGTCCGAGAGTTTTGAGAAACCAAGGTTTTCTGCACCAACAACACCATCGAGGTTTAATACTCAGACACAGTGGACATCTAGCAAGGGTAGGGGCCGTAGTTTACCACCAGAGGGAGCTCACAGTTTAGCATCAATGTTAGTAACATGACCATCTAGACCACAGTGTGAGAACATAGTCTGTTATAAATGTGGGAAGATGGGACATTTGATGAAAGATTGTTTAGTTAGAAATGTGAATGTAACCCAACCCCCTAGGTAGAGTCAACAAGGCTCTCAGAAGTGACATCTTAGTAGTGGCACACGAGGACATGGACAGGCATCCCAAGCTGGCTCATCCACATCCAACAACAGGGCAACTGTTCGACAACCAACAACGACAAGATTCTATGCTATGGATTAGCCAGAAGTAGTGGTCAACCCACGAGTTGTGACAGGTCAGATGGAATTATTTCATTCTGATATGTATTTATCCTGCTTCATATCTATTTTAATTGATCTGGGTGCTTCACATTCCTTTATCACTCGAGAAGTGATTCATGACTGCAATATGACTGTCAGTCATAGAGCAAATAACTTGTTATTAAAAACTCTGTTAGTTGGATCTGTAGTGTTGCAGGAGGTATGTTATCCATGTGTTCTTTCTTTTTCAGAATATAGCATTCAGGTGGATCTTATACCACTTGAGATGCATGGGTTTGACATAATACTTGGGATGGACACCCTAGAAAAGTATAAGGTTGTCTTGGATTGCAGTTCCAAGCAGGCTATGTTCACAGACAATGGTGTTACATGGATCTTTCAAGGGGACATAAAGATTCTTCCAACCTGTCTATTGTCAGCAATGGTAGCTGAGAAGTTGATGAGACAAGGATGCTTCGCATTCTTGGCACATGTGGTAGATACCAGAGCAGAGAGTCCTAGTCTTTTTGAAGTTCCAATTGTTAGGGAGTTGAGCCGCTCTCTCTCTCTCTAGGTTTTCGCAGCTCTCCCTTCTCTCTACCTTCCCGGCGGCTACCGCTGGGGGGAGGGAGCGCCTCCTCGGTGCTTTCCTCCCCCTGGCCTCCAACGGCCTCGGGTGGTGTTTTGTGTGAAGCGTGAGGCGGATATCTAGAGCTAGGGTGCTGGTCGTGCTCACTGGCGCCGCCTCTCTCTCTGGCGGATACCAGAGAGTAGTCATTATATGTTGAGTTGAGCCGCTCTCTCTCTCTAGGTTTTCGCAGCTCTCCCTTCTCTCTACCTTCCCGGTGGCTACCGCTGGGGGGAGGGAGCGCCTCCTCGGTGCTTTCCTCCCCCTGGCCTCCAACGGCCTCGGGTGGTGTTTTGTGTGAAGCGTGAGGCGGATATCTGGAGCTAGGGTGCTGGTCGTGCTCACTGGCGCCGCCTCCTTGGCTGTAGCGATTCTCGGAGATAGAGGCCATAGAGAGCGTGATCTGTCCTCTCCGCCAAGGTTTTCTCTGGAGGTTTCCTGGAGCCGGCGCCCAATCGATCGACTCCTCATCTGCCCTGGGCCATAGCAGGAGTGATGCACCGTAGGGTTCAACTCAGACTGGTGGATCGGAGTATCGGCCTTGCCGAATCTACTCCATTCAAGTGCGATGGACGGATAGGAACCGGTCCCAGACCGGAGTTTGACCTTTGTGCTGCTGTTCCGCCGCTGGTGATGCTAGGGGGTCTCCGTGCCACCTTCCTCACTGGCTCCTGCTATCCAGTGGATGAGGAGCCGTTTCGGCCTCGACTGGACCTTGCTTCGGCACCTCTTGGAGGTAGGAGGCATCAATCGCTTGGTGGGGAGGCTTTCCTCGACTGCTGTGCGGCTGCTACCCCCGCCAGATGCTCTGCTTTGACGGCTCTACCACAAGGTTCTGGGCAGCTCATTCTCTTTCCCCCCTACTGATCCGGTGGTGGCCTTGGGCACATGGTGCTGCACGGGTTGGGTCAAGGGGGGCGGAAGGTCCTTGCTTCTCCAGTATCCTCGATAGGGGGAGTTCGTTTAGGGCTCGTCCCTGTATGCCTTTCATTTGGTGCTGTTGCTTGGTCGCCTTCGATTGCTCGACGAAGTTCTCCTGTGAAAACAGGGGAATCGAGTTCTTAGGTGGCTGGCACTTGTTGATGCGAGTTGATCACCCTCAAGGTGTTCGACCTCATGACCCTTCCGTGGATGGGTGTACTGGTGTGTTGGTATCTTAACTGGTGTATACTCAGACTGAAGTGAGCTTGTCTGTTGATAAGCCTGGTCTGTAAGTGGCTGGCTGGAATCTCTTCGTGCAACACAACTTTGTGGGTGAGCAGACTGTTAGTGTTCATGGTTTGACGATGGCTGGATGTTGATGACCTAGGAGTGTCCTGGATGGGGTTCTTTTAGTCTGAATATGTTGCCTGTTTAGTTTCCTTTTCTGTTTGGAGCTGGGTTTGAAGTGGCAGTTCACCTATCTCGAGATGTTTCCTGGATGGCAATCTGGACATGACCTGGGCAACTTGGTCATGTTGTCATCAGAGATGCTTCTCTGGTGCCTTGGTCAGTTCTTGGATGGTGGCCTCAGTCTGCTTCAGCCGGTTAATGCTTAGTGGGGTCTCTCTCTTTGGATGAATGCAGGGGTCTTTAATCTTTCTGCGGCACATTTTTGTGGGTGCTCAGTTAAGGAGTATTTCAGATAGGTTTTGATTATCTGTGGAAGTTCGAGGGCGTGACCTCATGATGGCTTTTTCCTTGATCAGGGAGAGGACCGTTCTGGTTGCTGATATGGTTAGGAGTTTTGAAACAGGGTCTGATGTTTTCAGAATACTCTTGGAAAGGAGACATGGGGTGGCAGCTCTTGTTTTCTTTTAAGTTCATTTTTTTGGTGCTTCCAGCTGCTGGACTAGGTTAAGCAAGAGAATGGAACTGTCTCTCTGTGCTGGTTCTATCTGTAGTGAGGAGTATCATACCTACATCTTTGTGGGTGGGGTTTATTGTATGTTTGTATGGTTTTCCTTATTATTTTGTAGTTTCAGTCTAGTTAGATGGAGACTCATCTTGGTTATGTTCTCCTGTTAGTCTGGTGTCTTTTCTTAGCTGTTTCGATCCTCTATTATCTCCCTGCGTGGAGATTTAGGGATCAGGTCTTATTTCTAAGGGGCACTTTTGTACCCAAAGTTTTTGGTTTTCTAGAACACGTTTTTTGCCGACCAAAAAAAATTTGTTAGGGAGTTTGAGGATGTGTTTCCTAAGGAACTTCCAAGTGTTCCTCCCCCGAGAGATTGATTTTGAGATTAATCTAATCCCGGATACACAACCAATAGCTCAAACACCTTACAGAATGGCACCTGCTGAGATGGAAGAACTCAAGAAATAGTTACATGAGTTGCTTGAAAAGGGTTTTATTCGACCAAGTACTTCACCGTGGGGTGCCCTGGTTCTTTTCGTTAAAAAGAAAGATGGGTCTATGCGATTATGCATCGACTATAGACAACTAAACAAAGTAACCATAAAGAATAAATATCCTCTGCCAAGGATAGATGACTTGTTTGACTAGTTGCGTGGTGCAACTATATTCTCTAAAATAGATCTGAGGTTAGGATACTATCAGTTACATATCAAGGAAAGTAACATACCTAAATCAACTTTCAGAACAAGGTATGGTCACTATGAGTTCATAGTTATGTCGTTTGGACTAACTAATGCAACAGCTGCATTCATGGAACTCATGAACAGAATCTTCTGACCATTCCTTGATCAATTCGTAGTAGTCTTTATAGATGACATCCTAATTTACAGTAAAGATGCTCGACAGCATGAGCAACACCTTCGTCAGGCCCTGACTTTACTAAGAGAGCACAAGCTATATGCTAAGTTTAACAAGTGTGAATTCTAGTTATCAGAAGTGTCTTTCTTAGGACATGTAATATCTGCCTCATGTATCCGTGTTGATCCTAAAAAGGTAGAATCTATCTTGGAATGGGAACAACCAAAGACACCAATGGAGATACGCAGTTTTCTAGGATTGACATGCTACTATAGGAGGTTCATTAAGAACTTCAATTCTGTAGCATTACCCCTAACTAGGTTAACCAGGAAGGAGGTTCCTTTTGTCTGGAATGACAAGTGTCAGCATTCTTTCCAGTTGTTGAAAGAAAGATTGACCAGTGCACCTGCGTTAGTGTTACCTGAGCAAGGGAAGGGGTATATTGTTTTCTGTGATGCTTATAAGAATGGTCTAGGATGTGTGTTGATGTAGGATAATCAAGTGATTTCTTTTGCTCCTCGATATCTTAAGAAACACGAGGAAAATTATCCGACACATGATCTAGAATTAGCTGCAGTGGTTCATGCGTTGAAGATCTAGAGACACTATCTATATGGAGAGACATTCCAGATTTTCATGGACCATAAGAACCTAAAATACATCTTTTCATAGAATGAGTTGAACATGAGACAACACCGCTGGATGGAGTTAATCAAGGACTACGATTGTACAATTGATTATCATACGGGGAAGGCTAATGTAGTAGTTGATGCACTAAGTAGAAAATCATCATCACCAAATATGAACAAAGCACAGTTGAACTCTTTAGTGTGCTTTAAACGAGACATTCTTGTATCTTTAAGGCAAAACAATGTACAGCTTAAAGTATCCTTGTTAGCTGGACTATTAGCTGAGATGCACATAAAACCTACTCTGAAACAACAGATGAAAGAGGCACAACAGGCTGATACTGTGATTCAGAAGATTAGATCAGAGTATGGTAGTAAGAAACAGGATGGGTTTCATGAGTCATATGATGAGGTAGTCTGTTACCATGGTAGGATGGTAGTACTTGATGCCAATGACTTAAGAAAGTTAGTCATGGAGGAAGTTCATTCATCTATGTATGCAATGCATCCAGGGAGCACCAAAATGTATCATAACTTGAAGGATATGTATTGGTGGCCCAGTTTGAAGAAAGATGTAGTTGAGTTTGTTATGCGGTGTCCAGTATGTCAGCAGGTTAAAGATGAACATCAGAAGTCTGCACGAACAATGCAAACTTTACCTATACCACAGTGGAAATGGGATCACGTAACCATGGACTTTGTGGTTGGTTTACCCAGAATAGCCAAAAGTCATGATTCCATTTGGGTGATAGTTGATAGGTTGACTAAGTCAGCACATTTTCTTCCTGTCAAAACAACCTATACTACTGAGAAACTTGCATAAATCTATATAGATGAGATAGTGCATTTACACGGGGTTCCAGATACAATTGTTTCTGATAGAGGTCCCCAGTTCACGAGTCATTTTTGGGAATAATTGCATAAAGTTTTGGCTACACAGTTAAGGTTTAGTACCGCCTTTCACCCACAGATGGATGGACAATCTGAGAGGACTATACAAACTTTGGAGGATTTGCTTAGGGCATGTGTCCTTCAGTTTATAGGAAGTTGGGATATACACTTGAGCTTAATAGAATTCACTTACAACAATAGTTATCAACACATTATTGATATGGCACCATATGAAGCATTATATGGTAGACGTTTTAGATCTCCAGTATGCTGGTATGAAATAGGGGAATATCAACTTTTGGGTCCTGAATTAGTGCAACAGACAACTGAAAAGATTAAAGTAATAAAAAATAGTTAAAGGCCGTACAGGATAGACAGAAGTCATATGCTGATAAATGGTGAAGACCTCTAGAATTCCAAGTTGGAGATAGAGTATATATCAAAGTCTTACCCTAGAAAGGTGTTCTTAGATTTGGGAAAAAGGGTAAGTTAGCTCCTAGATTTATGGGTCCTTATCCAATCACTGAACAAATTAGAAAGGTAGCCTATAAGTTGGAGTTGCCACATGAACTACACAGATTGCATCCAATATTCCATATATCCATGCTGAGAAAGTGTCACCTTGATACAAAGTTAGTTTTGCAACCTGTGGAGGTAGAATTAAATGAAGATATATGCTATGTAGAGGGACCAGTGTTGATTCTTGATAGGAGAATCAAAAAGTTGAAAAAGAAAGACATAATGCTTGTGAAAGTTCTCTGACATCATCGTGGCATTGAAGAAGCTATGTGGGAGCTGGAGGAAGAGATGAGGAGGAAGTACCCTTCTCTTTTCTCTTGATGATTTCAGGGATGAAATCCCTGTTAGGGGTGGATAATTATAACATCCCTGACCTGAGTTAAGGCTTAATCCTAGAAGTTTTGCTTAAGTAAGTCATTTAGATTCTTGTCTTTATCTTTTGAAAAGTAATTAAGACTAAAGGAGAGCTTATGTTTCAATTTTGGTCCTATTTGAATAATGTTGAAACAATATTTTACCTGTTTTGGACTAAAGTGCAATTTACCCAATTTAAGGCGTTACCTTGCAAAATGTTACATGATAAATGTTCCTCAAGTTTATAGCATTATAAGAATGAGAATGATGCTGAGGTATGGCTTCCACAAGCCTAAGTTCCAAGAAGGAGCTTGTTTGAGTAATGCTTTTGTATTGAATGCTAGTTTTGGTGTAATTTGCAAATTACCCAAAACCTAGGGTTGGATATGTAAAATACCACCTCTATTATGTCCCTACTATTTCTTGGTATCATTTAGAGAAAAGAAAAAGAAAGGGGCATCTTGTTTAAACTACTTTTGAGGAGAGATAATCTTGATAATAAAATAATCAAGATTTAAGCATAAATGAAACCCTAATTTATTTTATAGAAAAAATAAATATATTAATTGAAGAGCCCATCAATTAAAAAGGCTGTGGTTGCAATCCTATAATGGGAGGACGTCCAAATGTTTTGAGTTGCACCGAAATATCCTAAGTAGGTGAAGAAATCCACTCACATTTATTAATTAAAAAATAATGTCCACTAAAAATAGATAATAGTATTATAATGATTGGTCATCCGAGCTATGGCACCTGTTTGAGGAGGAGGGGGAGCGGGGACTCCCTAAGACTAAAAAAAATAGTATTATAATGATTAAGGTGCTTAAAATGGTTGCTTTTAATTCAAGGATAATTGAGAGGATAATGAGAGTAAGGAAGATGGCTTCGATGGCAAGGAAGGGAGGTGGCATGTGGTAAGAAAGTGGATGAATTTTCTTCTACTTTCTCTCTCCTAGAAAATCAATTACATATACTCGGTTTTCTCCCTACTTGGAAGGCTATTTTGCAAACCACTTTCTTTCCTTGCTTTGGCCGACGACCAAGGAGCT
This sequence comes from Alisma plantago-aquatica, assembly GCA_963693085.1. Taxonomy (NCBI): domain Eukaryota; kingdom Viridiplantae; phylum Streptophyta; class Magnoliopsida; order Alismatales; family Alismataceae; genus Alisma; species Alisma plantago-aquatica. Next base: position 365,743,478 of record OY856414.1, read on the forward strand.
TAGAAGTAGGAGGAAAACATTCCCCAAGCTGAAGGTAAGCTCCATGATCATCTTCAACCTTGGATTGATGGTTGAAATAGGATTTCAACATTGATTTTATTCTCTCCTCCATCCAATACTCAACCTTGGCTATCTTTTGCATCCAAAGAGTTAGAAACGAACCTTGGATAGTTGAAGGAGATTCTTTCACCATTAGAGACGAGAAGTTTGAAGCTTTGAAGCTACTTTGAAGGTGGGTTATATAACTTGAACCCATCAATGTTATTATTGATTTCAATTTCTCATCATATGTTGATCTTTTGTTTTCTTCTTGAACAATTGATGAATTTTTCATATATATTACTGTAGAATTCGGAGGTCTGAAGCTTGATGATGATGAAATCATCTTAGCACACACCTCAAGAAAATCAGAAGCAAAGGGTTTCATTTGGTTGGTCAAACGGTTTCAAACTGTTAGAGACCAAACGGTTTCAAACTATTTGGTGACCAATCAGTTTCAAAACCGTTAGAGGTCAAATGGTTTCAAACCATTAGAGACCAAACAATTTCAATGGATTCAAGGATCAATTGGTTTCATGACCTAATAACTTCAAACCAATGAAATTTAATTAATTTCAGAACCCTAGCTCAATTGGTTTCAATGCCCTAAATCAATTGAGATCATAACCCTAATTTAGGGTTATACGGTTTCAAGATGATTTAATCAAACATTTTCAACTCTGATTTGACCAAACGGTCTCAGACCGTTTGAGGACCAAACGGTTTCAAACTGTTTGAGGGATTAGAGGTCAAGACCGTTTAAGGTCTAACGGTCTTCAAACTGTTTGAGAAGTAATAGGTAAAGACCGTGTAAGGTCTAACGGTCTTCAAACCATTTGATGAGAAATTGATCAAGACTGTTTAAGGTCTAACGGTCTTCAAACCATTTGATAAGCAAGAGGTCAAGACCGTTTGGAGGTTTGGTCCAAGACCGTTTGAAGGTTCAATTGGTCCAAGACCGTTTGAAGGGTCAATTGGTCCAAGACCGTTTGAAGGTCTAATTGGTTCAAACCATGTAAGTACTAATAACCCCATAAGTGGTTTAAGAGTATCTCAAGGTTATTTCAAATGGAAGCACCTCTAAAGTACTTAGGTGATTAGTATAATTAAAGTGATTATCACTTGATGCCTATGAAGGCAATAAACTCAATGTACTATGATAAGCATAGGTGCATGTACTTAGTGAAAGGTTAAGTCAACTGAATAAGGTATGATGGTGATGTGTGTTCCTAGTACATGGGACAATGATAAGTATGATTTAATACATAAATAATGCTATGTGCTCCAAGATATGTGGAAGCACTGACTTAGGGTTTGGATTAATAAAGTAATCATAAAACCCTAATCAATAAAAAAAACTACAATTCATAAGTTTATTTGAATACTTATGAAGGTATTATGTAATTCTAGACATGTGGAACAATGAGTTAGGTTTTGGATATTAATTGTAATATCATTGTATTCTCCAAGATGCATGGAGTTTTGAATTAGGGTTTGATCTTTGATAATGTAATCATGAAACCCTAATCGAGAAGGATGAGAAACCCTAACCCTAATTTTGGGTAATGGGTTGAGAAATCCTAATTGAAATGGAATGGGGAAACCTAACCCTAATATAGGGTGATGTTATGTGAAACCCTAATATAGGGTGATGTTATATGAAACCCTAATGTAGGGTGATGTTATGTGGAACCCTAATATAGGGTGATGTTATGTGAAACCCTAATATAGGGTGATGTTATGTTAAACCCTAATATAGGGTGATGTTATGTGGAACCCTAATATAGGGTGATATTATGTGAAACCATAATTGACAAAGATGGGAAACCCTAACACTAATGAGGGAATAGTGATGTTATCTTTGTATTGCATAATGTTGATATGTAATTGATATGGTTGTTATCAACATGCAGGTATCATGAGATGATGAGCATAACCAGGTATGAGTTATGATGTTAATGGGCCTTACGAGCCATTCTTTTATTTGTTGCCTAGTGATAGGTGATAAGAAGTTGAATATTCCTGGTAAGCTATGTGAGATGCTTATGTAACAAGTATCATGAATACCTTGGTCAGAAGACCTGGAGGTAATAGTTACCTGATAGTGGTAACCATGTTCAGTGATGAACTAAGGGTTTGAATACCCAGATCCAGTAAACATGATGATGGCATTGTTGAGGGATGTGAATTCCCAGTAATGAGATAAGTGATTGAGATCCCAATGTTCTATAAAGTTTTGAAAAGCACTTGATAGAAGTATTACATGTTTCATGTTTCTTTGTAGCATTCGTCATAATCATTCTTATTTGAAAACTTGACTGATGCTAAAAGAATATGGCAATGTACTTAAATAATCAAGTAGAATATTATCATGTAGAGCCCTGGCCATAGATCCATTATCGTCAGTAGTTGGTGATGGTGAAATGGATTCTCCTACTGGTTAATCTGGAGCGTATATTGTTGAATATACGGGGTTCTCCTAGCCAAAAATAGGAGGATTAGAGTGCAACCTCGATTGTAGACTCAAGATTTGTATAAGAGCATGGTGAATAGGCCCATGGCTCAGTGTGATGGAGCATGAATGTGTTCATGGCTCAGAGAGCACGGTGAACTGGCCCGTGACTCATATTTACTAGCACCAGGACCTGTATCAATGTGGGCTAGAGAATGGGTAGCCTATGAGAGCTAACCCTGTGACTGAGGTTCCTTAAGCAAGAGACTGTGGTCCTACTTGTGGTCTCACACTGACCGAGACAAATGAGATCGAGGAGTCTGTCTCTTCCTTTGATCTTGTATGGCACTGGCTTTGGGTTTCATAACCGAAGGTTGAATTTGAGTGGTACAACTCACTTCCTCAGGGTATAAGTATGATTGTAAAATGTAATCATCCGTGTAGCATATTTTCTTAAGGATGAAATACGGAAATCATTAGTTGATGTTACATTGCTTATTGTATCCTAAATGGGTAGATGTTACACATGTTCCTCATATTCCTTATTAAAATGGATAGATGATGTATTGCTTTATCATTCATAGCTGTAATGCTTTAAGAGATGATATTGCTCAATCCTGCTTTTCAATAGAGAATCCTCTGCTTAGTTTATTATTGTTTATCTGCAACAATAATATTTCTGGTGGAGAGTTATATCTCTCGCTAGGACAATTTCAATTGTCTCACCCCCGTGGGATCCAAACTTTTTTGGTGGACGAGGATGAGGAGGTAGAAACCATACAACAGGGGAAGGACAGTAGCATCAAGGACAACCGTAACATCTCAGGTGGAGAAACTGACTATCGTGTCTTGTAGATATGAGTCCTATGAGTCGTCTATGTACTCTCAGGTCCTTGGAGTCAGTATTTAGTACTTTAATGATCGATCTAAGATTTTGGCATTGAATGCCTCGAGGTTTTATGTTGCTTGTGTGTAGATTTAACAGAGCAACTATTGTATGTAATCCTCGAGAAGAGAAGGTACATGGTATGTACTTTGTGGACCAGAATGTATATATAATATTTTGGTTCTTGTTATAAGAGTTTCCTAGAAATGGATCTCTTTGCAAATGGTTTTAATTTTTAGTGATTTTTGTTAATTTGCTGCTAATGTTTAATTCTGCTTAATTGTAATGATTTGTTTATCAGTTTTGGTGACTTTCGTGACAATTTATATGAAGTTTATGTGAGCCATCTAGAATATTCTAAAATTGGTGGTCCTCTTTAGTTTTCTTCAAGATTTTTGGGAAAGATATAGGTACTACAACCTTCCTACTATGTGGTAGAATGTAGCCCTTGTTAGAGGGTTTTTCACCCTTTAAGTTGAGCTCAAAGGGACCTATAATTCTCTCCTAGTCTTGGAATTGATCTGTAACTCTCTCTTCACCTTTAGTTGTTGCAAAAGGAATGCTTGTTGTTTGAACCCCTTGTACTTTATTTTCTAACCTCTTCCCATTGTGCAACATCACCGTTTGTTCTTATTTGTAGCTTTGTAGGATATCTAGAAAACACTACTGAGATGGTGTCTTTAATTATTCATGATATGCTACAATGTATAATGCAGTTAGATTCCTTTTCTGGGTCTCCATGTCTTGATTTTCTTTAGCCGATTCTTTAAAATATGCACCAATTTTATTGATGACATTCCTCTATTCTTCATCTTCTTTAGGGCATTGTTGAAAATGTCTAGGCTCATGTTGCTAGTCGTGTTGTTGTGTTTTTGGTGGATTATTTTGAAAGTTACTAATTTTTTTGAGGAATATTTTGATTTGTTTCTCAAAGAATACTCATTATTCTTCTCAACTTTCTTTACTAGCTTGGCAACCTGATTCTTTAGTTCATGAATTTCATGTGATTCTTTGATAGTTTTAGCAAAGGTGGAGAACTCAACCCATTATTGGTTTCTAGCCATATTTCTTAAGATCTCATGGAATTTATTTGGTTTACTATTCAAGAAGAATCCTATACTAGTGATATCAAGTGAGATTCATTCTCTTGCGTACAATCCATAATAAATTTTTTTGTACAAATCAATCCCACAATGTGGTACTTTCATTTACTATATTAAAAATGTTACTGGGCCTCTGAATAAAATTCATTAGCAAGTTATTCAAATACAAAAATATATTAACTTCTCCCAAGATTCTATCTCATCCCAAGATCCTATGAATTCAGAGAGCAAACTTGAAAACCATGTTTTAGCCCTACATGTTAAAAATATGGATATAACTTTAGGTAGATGAAACTGACAAGATGTGGTCTCTTTTAATCATTTCACATTTTTACAAATCCATTTATGATGTATGTGTTCACATTATTGCGCCCATAGAAACATTTTGACTTTATTAGTGTAATAAGACCAAGATCTATCTTACAACTTCCCACATTAGTTGCTTTCTTTTAGTGTGACTCAATGACTCAACTGTGTCGTAGCAGATGAAGCTATGTTCTTCTCCCATATGGTTTGTTTATCATATGAGATGTTCACATACTCATTATTCTCTCTATGGTTAGACATGCCGTCTAATTCTACCATGGGCTTTTCAAGATTATTTTTCTACTCTTGCTCGATTTCTAGATTATCCTCATGTGGCAGTGTAGAACACTTGTCATAGTCCATAGTCTGTGTGTGGAACATGAACATGAACCTAAATGGAAAATAATGGATTATGAGAATCACAAAAACTTATCAAAACTAAAAAGATTTTGTAATAAGTTATTAATTGGAAAGAAAAAGTAAGAGAAAAAGAAAAGTGGCATAGAGTGGTCAGTTTCATCACTTGTAGTGCTAGCATTGCCAACTCCCCAACATAGCGCCAAAAACATGACACAACTTAAATGTGTGCGCTAAATGTATGTGTACGTGTCAGAGTAGTAATGATACTCAAATAAATGCAAATATCATACTTAGGAAATTAGGACAGCTAAATGCTAATACTAACATAAACAGATCAGCTAAGTCAAATAAAAGAGTTGGTTTGGTGATTAAAAACTAAAAAAAGATGGAAAGTACATAAAGTAAATATGATGAGAGATCATATGGATGGATTATTTAGAACACTTATTTCACCACAATGTCAACCTATGATGTAATTTATTAGATCAATACAACTTACTTATTAGATTTATAATATGTAGATTGTAGTACCTACTTTCATAACATCGTATATTTTTTAGCCTAGTTACTAACCCATTTTCACATTAAACAATAAGAACCATCTTTGGATATTTGCTTCACAATTGTCAGCCCACTTTTGTGGCAAGTAATTGACAACGATGATAACAGACTCTCCAACTATCAACTCCACTTTCATAGTAGTTGACAATTCATTTTAGAATGGAGATCAATAATAAATATCAAATGGATTTTATAATTTCAATCCTCCTTCCATAGAAGTCAACAAACTATTATCAACTTACAGTGATCAATCATAAATAAGACATTTAAGCTTTTCTATTAACCAAATTGTAAGACCCCTGACCTAGCTTAATGCTAATATGTTCTTACCTTTCTTAATAAGATGCTTATAACTTTAATCTAATCATTTAAGATGTTTTGTTACCATGTGACACGCTTATGTTTCAATTTTGGTCCTGTTTGAATGTTGTTTGAGCTATGATTTCTTATTTTGGACCAAAATGCAATTTACCCAAGTTGAGGGGTTATCTTGCAATTTGTCACATGTTGAGCGTTCCCTTATAGATTTAGCATCATAATAATGATAATTATTCTATGGAGTGCCTTGTGGGACCTTGATTGGTGAGGTGGCATCATGTGGTATGTTAGGCTTTCTAGGGTTTTGTTGGTGTCGACCTTATTGTGTTGCTTGGGTGTTGCAAACCTTGTTTCGACCTTATGGTGTGTTTTAGGAGTGCCTCAACTGATACACCTCCCTTGGTGATGTTGTCTCGACCTTGATGGTCATGGATGTGTATTGGGGTCGAGACAGTTGTCTTCTTATGGTGTGTCTCAACCTAGTGTGTTGATGAACCTTTTGTCTCGACCGAGACATGTGTTTTAAAGATGGTTTCGACCCCCTTGATGTGTCTCGACTGATACTAATGGGTTTTGGTGACCGAAAGAGGTCGATATCCAACATTGTTTGTATCACCATCTCGTACATTCATGCATAAAGTGGTTGCATGGCTATCTTATTGATGGACAAGTGTTCCTTTAGTGTTCTAATATGTTGACACCCCCACATATACCCTACTTCTCTCCTCCTTTGGGTATATAAACACTTTCCTTCATTAGCAAGCCTCCTTTTCGGCCCTATCCTCTTCCCTCTCCCTTGTAATCGACCTTGGATCTTTGGGAGAAAAGGAGATTGGATCCTAAAGCTATGGTTGTCGATCAACCTTGCTTGAGCAAGGATTTGTGCTACATCGACTCTTATGGTGGTGATTCTTGGTGATTATTCACTTGGTTAGTTGATCTACATTCTTGATCACATTTTCCCCATGAAAGCCCCATCTTCTTCTTCCTCTTTCTTGTCTGTAGACTAGGGTTCTACCATGGTGGTCCTCTTGAGAGAAACTCCTCTTCATAAAGGCCCTTAGACTGTGGTTTTACCATGGTGGTAACTAGTGGAAGGATGTTTTCTTCTCTTTTCCCTTTGGTTCATCCTAGGGTTTATCACCCTCTTTCTTGAGCTACCTTTTAACCACGGTTCTCTTTTCTTTTAAGGTGATTTTGTAGTCGAAGTGCTAATCAAGTTGGGGCTTCTTTCCTTCTCTTGGAGCTTTTGACTTGGAGCTTGAATCACCACAAAAGGTCAGTTATATAACTTTTCTCTCTTCTATTTTGGCACCGTAATATTGCTCATTTGTTGCTACTTCTATCTCTGAAATATAATATCAAAATTATAAGAAGGATTATCATGATTTAGGATTTAATCTTTGGTGATAATTTTTATGAAATTTGCTTTTAATCCTAAACCCCAATCTTCTTGTACCTGATTTTTGAGATAAATAATAGATGGATAAGTTCTCTTGTTCCTGATTTATAATATCTATCCTTGTGAATGGGGATTTGTGTACCTTAGTGTAACACGGGTTTTAGTTCAATTTGCACATGTTGAATATAAGAATTTATCTCTCTTAATAAAGATTATTTTATGGAGATTTTATCATATGTGTTTGAGGGATTTCAGTGATCATCTGTGTATGGAGTCATCCTCTTTGGTTTTATGAGTATCCCTTGATCATAACCTACTATTTGGGTTAGGGTTTGTCCTTAATTTGAGGATGGTAATATGTTCTTGTGCTTGTTAGACGTTGGTGGTCATTACACCTATGTTTTAGTCTTATATGTTTGGTTAGTGGTCGATAACCATGTTTAGTTTAGAGGGGCTGGATGTGATGATCCTATAAGAATTATAATACTTGGTTTTATTAACGTGATGGTTAAGATGGTAAATGAGTTCCTTTTGATTTTAGGGTTATGACTTTGTAGCATTCTCATGTAGGGTGCTCTCTTTCTAAACCCTAAATCCATGTACTTGATTCCTAAAGTGTTCCTGAGAGGATGATCTTATATGCATCATAATCTTTGGTTTAATTACCATATGCTAAGTTTCGGTCATCATGTTATTCATAGAGTTATGGAAGATTTCTTGTATATGTTAAAGTGCAACTTTCTCTCTCCTAATTGGTTTGGCTTGATAACCTTCATGGTGACTTGTTCTAGGGTTTAAATGATCTTAATTTCCTAAGTTTTAAACATAGTGACTCTTAATATTCTTATTGTTTAGATTTCTATTTTGGGTCGAGACATATGTGCCTCTTGACGAGTTGAGGTCGAGATGCCCATGTATGGATATGGGTAGAGACAACCATACTTTTCTTTGGGTCGATACACTTTGTTTTTTTAGGCTAAGATATCTTGCTTTGAGTTTTGGTCGAGACATATATAAACCTTGGTGTTAGGTTCGTAACCAGGAGTTGTGTTTTGGTTGAGACTCCTTTGAGTTGGTTTTTTCATGATCATGACATGTACCTTTGTTAATGATTAAAACCCTAACTATAGATTGGTTGTGACCCATGATGGATAGTGGCCATAACACATGGTTTTATAGTGGTTGAAACACCATGTTGATGGTATGTCGAGTCACCATATCTTATGTAGGTCGAGACACCTACTTATGTTTTGATTGAGATACTATTCTTTGGAGATCATCAAGACATGTTGAGATGTTGGCTCTGATGCCCTGTTGTGATGGTTGAAAGCAACTCCTTGTTGAGATGGTGGGCGCAACGCCATGTTTCAAGTCATGACACTGCCTTGCTTTCGATCATAATGCAGTGTTGATCTCAGTCATGATGTTGCATTGAGTCGGGTCACAAAATTGCATGGCTTTGGGTCACGACGTTGCGTTGAGTTGGGTCAAGACCCATTTTTTTGTCATGGTCGAGACACCATGTGTAATGGTGGTCGAGATCCTTGGTTTGTTGCGGTCATGACACCTACCTTGAAGTGGTCGAGACCCCATTTTGATGCATGGTCAATATACTTATATGATTCATGGTAGTAATACATGCATGACATAATGAGATGATACATCTACACAAGTTTATAAAGGAGATTTTTAGTGTTACTAATATCATGACCTAATCATGATTCATTTAATGATGTTAATTTTTAATCAATTCCAAGAAAGTGGGAAGTGACTCAATTAGGGTTTGGTGCTATAATCATGATATAAACTCTAAATGGCTATGTGAGTGAACCCTAACCCTAAGCCTAGGATATGTTATACTTGTTGAACGTGAATGGATGGATAACATGTGATTATACTTTCTCTCTCTCCTACTCATATAGTTCTAACTTGCAGGTTATTTGAGTGTCATATCTTGTGAATTCTATGAAGATGATTAAATGATACTAGATGATGGCCATGAGCCTTGATGAGGTGCACTAGAGTTATAAATATGTGAATGTGCACACTTAGTTATAATCTATAATGTTTAACCCTAATACATTCCAAAATTGTTGAAGGTAATGGAACTAGAGATTGGTAAATAAATAATGCTATGGAACCCTATGTGATTAAGCATGATACCATAACCCTAAATTGAGGGTACATATGAAGTATTGCTTACATTGCCTAAGGTGTTTAATATCTTGAGATATTATAATGTTGACCTTATAGGTGAAAGGAATATCATAACTAATGATTGATATGGTGTATATGTGATGTGACACAAGTGATTCCTATATGCCAGATGAGGCATGATGAGATAACAATGAGTTATAAGATTCAGTTTGGGTTTTCCATGTCCATTTGTATGATGGAGCCTTAATTCACCAGTTATGCTTGATAGATTCAATTAGGGTTTTGTATGTCCACTTATATGATGGAGCCTTAATTCACCCAATTGGCATAACTAATAAAGTGAAACCTTAATTATGTAGTTTCCATATACCATAGATTCATCTTCAACATCAGTATCTAGCTGGATGGTGAAACAAGTAACTCCTACAGGAAACTCAAAGTGCATATTGTTGAATATGTGGGGTACAAGTGGAGATATCTCCTTGTATCCTTAAATGTTTGAAATAGTGGTATGATGTATTATTATAGAACGACCATGTGTGAGCCTATTCTCTAGTGATGTTCCATGTACCAAAGTAGGCTAGTTCTTTTACAGCTTCATAGCTTTGACTATGGGCTATTGTCTTTATAGGACTATAGCTTCAACTATAAGTTGTTGTCTTTGTAGTATGACTATATGTCACTACATTGCAGACTCGAGCTGACCGAGTAGTGATGGTGATGATCATGGAGTCTAAATCTTCCATTGATCTTGTATGGTATTGATTTCGACTTAGCAGGGGTCAATTGAATTTGAGTGGTATGCCTCAAATCCTTAGGGCATTATAATTAAATATATAACATTACTTAGGGTCATATATGAATAACATTGGATGACCCCTTTGTTGTGTTTCTTATACTATTTATTTTATAACAAATGTTCATGTTCTTCATATTCCTTCTAAGAGCATAAGACATTTTTTTGCTCAGTTGTAGATACTTGAACAGCTTAACATAGATAATTGCCTTGCTTATATCATTTATCTGAATATGTTTATATGTTAATAATAGAAATTGTTGCTTAGTTTATCTTTGCTTATAATAGTTGTTGGTGGAGAGTTATATCTCTTGCTGGGACTTTGGTCTCACCCCATGGGATCCACATCTTTTTATAGGTGGATGGACAGAGTGAGACAAAGATCGTGTGGTTGAAATTGACAATGAAAGGAGTTATAGCTATTGGATCATGTATATGCATTCAGTGTCTAGTAATACAGTCCTATGTGTCATCCTTATACACTCAGGTCCTTGGGGTGTTTTGTGAATGTTGTACATCAGTTTGAGTTGTTGGCTTTATGCCACTATGGTACATACATGAATTGTATACGAGAACAAGTGATCATATGTAACATGTTGTGGCTAGATAGCCAGTGAACAATGATGTGTAATACTTTTTGATATGAATGAAATACAAGTGTCAATAGTTATGGCTTCAATTGATATTTTTTAAACTTGAGAACCTGTCATGAGATCGGTTTTAATTTACCTTGGTTCTGTGGTAATATCAATATTAGTGATAATTCTACTTTTTGTTTTGAGTAATCTCGCTTGTGTGGCAAAGGGTGTCACATTTGGTGGTATCAGAGCTATATGTTTTCCGAGTCTATAGGGACACTATGACTAGGACTAGGATGATGTCTAAGTTGAGAACATGATATAAAATATGGTGCATTCTACCCAACCTTAGTACTTGAGTGCCCTGGTCAAATATTCAATTAGTGAAGAGAAGGTGAGTATGGGACTCTTAGGTTGTTATCTCTCTAATTACTCTGATCAAGTAATCATTTGAAACAATCCAAAGAGCATAATAGATAAGGAATCATGGTGCTAATACCTCCATCTTACCCTAAAGAAAATGAGAACTAGATCATAATATACTTAAACTTTAAATGTTTGGTGATTAAAAGAGAAAGATAGGAAACCATGAAACCTGAACCTGAGCACAAGTAAACTACGAGAGGTTCTTGAAGTTGTAATTTCAAGAAATTTATAAAGAAACAGACAGATAAATCTGTGCTAATGAGGTGAGTCAAGGTATAAAATCCACATATGATGGAGAGAACTTCTGAGATAAGTATGAAGGGATGAGATAAATAAGAACAAGTAATGAATGAATAAAGTGGAACCTGAGTTAATCTTAGACCAACCCATGTGTACGAGAAAGTGTAAGGTGCAATTATTATAATTTGTAAAGGAATATAAGGGAGATGATCCCTACTCAATAGAGAACATGTGAAAAATAATGATTTAATCTCTTGATGTGAAGTTGTAAAACATGGTAACACAAGGGGATATACATGAAAATGATGAACAACTAATAAAGAAGGAGTAATAATATGTTTTAATATTTATAATTACTATGTTGATGGCAAGGAAACTAAGATGAAACATGTTAAAATGAGACATGACTAGTCGTAAACCCGTGTAATAACAAAAGAGGGTTGGGTAACCCCATCCCCTTGTTAGCAATCCCTGGGTAGCGTTGTGGTATTTACAGAAGTATGTTCCCTTAGTTTTCTTTAGCAATCCCTGGGCAGCGTTGTGGTATTTATGGAAGTATGTTCCCTTAGTTTTCTTTCTTTCCAGGGATGCAACATTCAAGTGAGTCTTATGTTACTTGATGTACATGGTCTCGATGTGCCATTGAGATGGATACTTTGAAAAGTATCAATTGGTCTTAGACTTTAGTTCCAAGACATGACGTCTGTGAATGACAATATTTTGTGGATCTTCCAGGATGTTAGGAAGATTCTTCCAATGTGTTTGGTATCGACAATAACAAATGAGAAGTTGATAGGATAAGGATGTGATGTGTCTGTGGTACATGTGATGGATACCAAGGTGAGAAATCCTAGTATTTGAGAGGTTCCAGTTGTATGAAAGATCAAGGATATGTATCTTGATAAGACATTAAGTGTTTTACTTCCTAGAAAGATTAACTTTGATATCAATCTGGTTATAGGTACCCAATCTATAGTATGGATATCATATGTTAGGGGTTTATGCATCGTAAAGGATGACTTCGGCAAGGAGACAAGAGTTAAATAGATAGTTGCAAGATCTGCTTGGGAAAAGAGTTATATAATATTCTATGAAGCATTAAGGAATGGTTTAGGTTACATATACCTTGAGTAGGAAGTCTTCTTTGTTATCATCCATTGAGTAAGCACAATTGTACTCTTTAGTGTGCCATAGGAGAAACATGTAGTCTCTTTATGATAGGTGAATGTATAGTTGGACGTGTACATGACAGTAGGCTCATCAGCACAAGTTATAAGTGAAATTGGTGTTGAGTCAGCAGATAAGAGTAGCATAGCAGAAGTGTGGTAGGCCTTGTAGTCCCAAGTGGGAGACAGGGTGTATCTCTGGTCTCTCCTTGGAAGAAACTTGCTAAGGTTTGAGAAGGATATGTTAAAATCCCAAGCCTGTGAATCTTATCATGTAATGTTGCAAGTTGAGAAGGTGGAACATAAGTTAGAGTTTCCACCTGAGTTGGACAAGGGATGTACAATGTTTCTATGCTAAGGAAGTGTTACTTGACATAGAGTTGACTCTACAACTTGTAGTGGTAGAGATAGTTGAGTATGTGTCCTATGTGGTAGATCCTATGTTGATCTTGGATAAAAGGACATCATGTTTATTAGAGTTTATGACATCACTATGGCATAGAGGATGTCTTGTGGGAGTTTGAGAACGTGATACTTGGGAAGTATCTATTTCTTTTTGGGTGGAATTTTAGGGATGAAATCCTTTTTAGGGGTTTATGGTTGTAAGGCCCCTAACCTAGCTTAATGATAATTTGTTCTTACATTGCTTAATAAGATGATTAGAACTTTAATCTAATCATTTGAGATGTTTTTTTTATCACATGACACACTTATGTTTACCTTTGGTCCTTTTTGAATGTTGCTTGAGCTATGTTCTCTTATTTTGGACCAAAATGCAATTTACCAAAGTTAAGGAGTTATCTTACAATTTGTCACATGATGGGTATTCCCTTAGTTCTTTAGCATCATAAGAGAAAGAATGATGTTATGGGGTGCCTTGTGGGACCTTGATTGATGAGGTGGCATCATGTGGTATGTTAGGGTTTCTAGGGTTTTGTTGGTGTCAACCTTATTGTGTTGCTTGGGTGTAGCAACCCTTGTCTCGACCATATGGTGTATTTTGGTAGTGTCTCAACTGAGACACCTCCCATGGTGATGTTGTCTTGACCTTGATGGTCTTGGATGTGTTTGGGGGTCGAGACAGTTGTCTTCTTGTAGTGTGTCTCGGCCTAGTGTGTTGATGAACCTATTGTCTCGATTGAGACATGTGTTTTGATGATGGTTTCGACCCCCTTGATATGTATCGACTGAAACCAATGGGTTTGGGATCTAAAGAGGTCGAGACCCAACACTGGTTTTATCACTATCTCGTGCATGCATGCATAAAGTGGTTGCATGGCTGTCTTATTGATGGACACATGTTCCTTTAGTGTTCTAATATGTTGTCACCTCACATATACCCTACTTCCCTCCTCCTATGGGTATATAACCCTTTCCTTCATTCACAAGCCTCCTTTTTGGCCCTATCCTCTTCCCTCTCCCTTGTTACAGAACTTGGATCTTTGGAAGAAAAGGAGATCTGGTCCTAAAGCTATAGTGTCTGATCAGCCTTGCTTGAGGAAGGATTTGTGCTAGATCAACGCTTGTGGTAGTGATTCTTGCTGATTCTTCACTTGGTAAGTTTTTATACCTTCTTCATCATGTTTTACCCATGAAACCCCATCTTCTTCTTCCTCTTTCTTGATCGTAGACTAGGGTTCTAACATGGTGGGCCTCGTGATAGAAACTCTTCAAAAAGGCCCTTAGACTATGGTTTTGCCATGGTGGTAACTAGTGGGAGGATGTTTTCTTCTCTTTTCTCTCTTTTTCCTTTGGTTCATCCTAGGGTTTCTTGCCCTCTTTCTTGATCTACCTCTTAACCATGGTGTACTTGTAACGCCCGGGCCCACTGCCCTAGGCTCTAGTAGAGTTTTAGGAATGACGACTGGCCCCACAGACCACCACTAGCCTTAACTGCGCACTTTGTCCACACTGACGCACAAGCCAGGATCAACTTCCCGACTGGTCACCCATCCTAGCAGAGTTCTTTAGAGATGGGCTCCCAGAAAAGGAGGTGCACCTTGGTGATATGGGTAGTCCAAACATTCCTTTTAAGATCAACTTATCCGAGGCCTCAAATCCTGGGATGTTACAATATCCCCCACTTAGACTCTTGACGTCCTCGTCAAGGCTCAACTATAAGGCCTCATAATCTCTTCCCCATTTGAGTGCAGACCGACAATGGTCCATGGACACCCAGCTCCCGATCACGGAATACCATCGCAAGGGTGGCTACGTCAACCATGGATAGCCCTTTCCTACATGCCTAGACCGCACGGCTCAAGACTGGCATGCCATGCCCATGTGGGCCCCACCTACTGGAGGGGAATTGGCTCTGATACCATTTGTAACGCCCGGGCCCACTGCCCTAGGCTCTAGTAGAGTTTCAAGAATGACGACTGGCCCCACAGACCACCACTAGCCTTAACTGCGCACTTTGTCCACACTGACGTACAAGCTAGGATCAACTTCCCGACTGGTCACCCATCCTAGTACTACTCTGGGCTGAGCACACTTAACTGCAGAGTTCTTTAGAGATGGGCTCCCAGAAAAGGAGGTGCACCTTGGTGATATGGGTAGTCCAAACATTCCTTTTAAGATCAACTTATCCGAGGCCTCAAATCCTGGGATGTTACAGTACTTTTCTTTTAAGGTGATTTTGTGGCCAAAGCTCTAATCAAGTTGGGGCTTCTTTCCCTCTCTTGGAGCTTTTGATCTTGGAGCTTGAATCACCACAAAAGGTGGGTTATATAACTTTTCTCTCTTCTATTTGGCCATCATAATATTACTTGTTTGTTGTTGTTTCAATCTCTAAAATATAATATCAACATGCTAAGAAGGATTATCATGATTTAGGGTTTGCTCTGTGCTGATAATTTTATGAAATTTGCTTTTAATCCTAAACCCTAATCTTCTTGTACCTGATTTTTTAGATGAATTATAGATGGATAAGTTCTCTTAATCTTAATTCATAATTTCTATCCTTGTGAATGGGGATTCGGGTACCTTAGTGTAACATGGATTTTGGTTCTATTTGCACATGTTGAATATAAGAATTTATCTCTCTTAGTAAGATTACTTTATGGAGACTTTATCATATGTGTTTAAGGGATTTTGGTGATCATCTATGTATGGAGTCATCCTATTTAGTTTTAATGAGTATCTCTTAATCATAACCGATTGTTTTGGTTATGGTTCATCCCTGATTTGAGGATGGTAATATGTTCTTGTGGTCATTTGACGTTGGTGGTCATTACACCTATGTTTTAGTCTTATATGTTTGGTTAGTGGTCCATAACTATGTTTTGTTTCGAGAGGGTGGAGGTGATGATCTTACAAGAATTATAATACTTGGTTTTATTAATGTGATGGTTAAGATGGTAAATGAGGTCCTTATGATTTTAGGGTTATGACTTCGTAGGATTCTCATGTAGGGTGTTCTCTTTCTAAACCCTAAATCCATATACTCGATTCCTAAAGTGTTCTTGAGAGGATGATCTTATATGCATCATAAGCTTTGGTTTAATTACCGTGTTCTAAGTTTTGGTCATCATGTTGTCAATAGAGTTATGGAAGATTTCTCATATATGTTTAAGTTCAACTTTCTCTCTCCCAAGTGGTTGGTCTTGATAACCTTCATGGTGACTTGTTCTAGGGTTTGAATGATCTTAATTTCCTATGTTTTGAACATAGTGGCTCTTGGTATTCTTACTTTTTAGATTTCTATTTTGGGTCTACACATATGTGCCTCTTGATGAGTTGAGGTCGAGACAGCCATGTATGGATATGGGTCGAGACACCCATACTTTGATTTGGGTTGAGACACTTTGTTTTATTGAGACTGAGTCATCTTGCTTTGAGTTTTAGTTTAGACATATATAAACCTTGGTGTTAGGGTCATGACCAGGTGTGGTTTTTTGGTTGAGACCCCTTTGAGTTGGTTTTGTCAGTGATTGTGACATGTACCTTTGTTGATGATCAAAACTTTAACTATAGATTGGTTGTGACTCATGATGGTTAGTGGTCGTAACACATGGTTTTGTAGGTGTCAAGACACCATGTTGATGGTAGTTGAGACACCATGTCTTGTGTAGGTCTAGACACCTACTGCTATTTCAATTGAAATGCTATTCTTTGGAGATGGTCAAGACATGTTGAGATGCTGGCTGTGACACCCTGTTTTGACGGTTGAAAGAAACACCTTGTTGAGATGGTGGGTGCAACACCATGTTTCAAGTCATGACGTTGTCTTGGTTTTGGTCATGACGCAGTTTTGATCTTGGTCGTGACGTTGCATTGAGTTGGGTCGCAATGTTGCATTGCTTTGGGTCGTGATGTTGGGTTGAGTTGGATTCAGACCCATGTGTTTCACGCTCGAGACACCATGTGGAATGGTGGTCGAGATCCTTGGTTTTTTGTAGTCGTGACACCTACCTTGAAGGTGGTCGAGACCCCATGTTGATGCATGGTCAATACACTTATATGATACATGGCAATAATACATTCATGACATAATGAGATGATACATCTACACATGTTTATAAAGGAGATTTTTAGTGTTACTAATATCATGACCTAATCATGATTCATTTAATGATGTTATTTCCAAATCAGTTCCAAGAAAGTGGGAAGTGACTCAATTAGGGTTTGGTGCTATAATCATGATATAAACTCTAAATGGTTGTGTGAGTGAACCCTAACCTTATCCTAGGGTATTTTATACTTGTTGAACGTGCATGGATGAATATTATGTGATTATAATTTCTCTCTCCTACTTGTATACTTATTACATGTTGGTTAATTGAGTGTCATAGCTTGTGAATGCTATGAAGATGATTAAATGATACTAGATGATGGCCAAGAGCCTTGATGAGTCTGATAAATGAATAATGCTATGGAACCCTATGCGGTTAAGCATGATACCCTAATCCTAAATTGAGGGTACATATAATTTATTGCTTACATTGCCTAAAGTGTTTAATATGTTGAGATGTTTTCTATCTCTATTTGTATAATGTTGACCTCGTAGGTGAAAGGAATTTCATAGCCAATGATTGCTATGGTGTATATGTGGTGTGACACAAGTGATTCTTGTATGCCTAATGAGGCATGATGAGATAACAATGAGTTATAAGAACAATGTGATTAGGCTGATGACCTAATGAAGGCTTAATGCCTAGTGAGAGGTGTATCCTCTAGTGATATGATGAGGGGTTACTATTCCCAATGATGTGTTAATAATGATTATTTTGATATGGCAGTGTTAATAGGTGATGATGTTGATTGCCTTGTTTAAGGCAGTGAGACAGTGTTGCCCTGAGATGATGTAATAAGTTCACACCTTATTCATTTTATATATTCTGAAGTTGTATCACAGTTATGCTTGATATATTGAATTAGGGTTTTGTATGTCCACTTGTATGATGGAGACTTAATTCACCCAACTATCATAACTAATAAAGTGAAACCTTAATCATGTAGTTTCCATGTACCATAGATTCATCTTCAGCATCAGTATCTAGTTGGATGGTAAATCGAGTAACTTCTATGGGAAACTCAGAATGTATACTGTTGAATTTGTAGGGTACAAGTGGAGATATCTCCATGTATCCTTAAATGGTTGAAATAGTGGTATTATGTTTTATTATAGAACAACCATGTGTGAGTCTGTTCTCTAGTGTTGTGCCATGTACCAAGGAAGGCTAGTTGTTTTACAAGACCATAGATTTGACTATGAGTTGTTGTCTTTACAGGACTATAGCTTTTACTATAAGTTGCTTGTTGACTTGAGAGTTATACATTGTCCATATTTTGATAATGACTTAACCATTCCATTCATATGTATCTAATATGTTTGTTTAAGATTGATTTCAGGCTTTAGGTACATGAAGAGGATCAAATTACATAAGCCCTAGATTGTCCAAGTTCAAGTCAAAAGCAATGCAAATGTGCAATTTGGGAAATCACTCCAAACCACCTTAGAATATTTTGTAATCATTTGTATTGATGATATGAATTGTAACTAAGATGAGAAAAAATTAGGGACACTTAATTTCATTGTTTGATCACTTAAAAATCATTTTGAAAAATTGTCACAACAACTTTGTAGGTCAAGTTTGAATCTTGATCGATTCATGAAGGATTTTTGGAAATGGTTGCATCGGTCGAGTTGTACACTCATAGAACTCGACTGACCGATTTACTAACCAAAGTTGAATTTAGCTGTTCATTTGAGTTTCCCCAGGACAAACTCAACTGATAGTTTGAAAATTGGTTGTCGTTTAGTGGATCGGTCAAGTTATCTTTATTGAAACTCGACCTAATGTACAGTACGAAAAACACAGAAAAGTGGTTACAACCATTGGAGAGTTGTTAGAAATGAAAATAGATTTGTTGCAAGTTATGAAATGGATATTGTTTGTTATTAAGTGATCCCACACTCAATGGAACACCCCCAACTATAAATAGGACCTCTTGGAGTTCATTCCAAGGTTGCTCATTCATGCTATCCTTGGTCCTTGCTATAGTTGAGTGTGCTACAACCCTTTGAGCCACTCTGTCTCATTTACAAAGAATTTTGTGATTATGAGTGAGTTAGGCATGTTGTAAGAGATCTACCTCCATGTTATCTTGTAAAGCTCTCCATGTTTCCATCTTCCCAATCCCCTTTCTCAAAGAGCAAAGGCTGAAATGATCTTCTCCGAGAGAAGGAAGAGTTGTTGTTCTTCTTCAAGGTTGAAGAAGGTGTGAAGATCTTCTCCAAGTGAAGGAGAAGGACAAGGTGGAAGATTAAATAAAAGTGGGTAATCCCTGTGAGGCCAAAGATTTGACGCAAGTGTGGGTAAGTCCTTGGTGAAGGCTGAAGACATCTTGATCAAGTGGGTAAGTCCTTATGTAGGTGAAAGACTCTTGTCTTGAATTGGTAAGTCCTTGGATGTATGGTGGTCTTCTTGTATCTTTTATAATGGAATATAAGTATACATGGGTTACAAAGTCCTATAGGTTGAACTCTCTAGGTAGTGGATTGATTGCCTCCCTAGTTTGGAGATTGGAACCACTCTAACCACCTTGTATGTGTGTTTCTTTCAGTCTCTCTCATTTTTTTTGTGCATGTTTAGATAGAACTTCAAATTGAATTTTATCATTTTGGTTTGAATTGATATAATTTGAAGGTCTAACTATTCTTGTAATAATTTTGAAGCTCTATTCACCCCCCTCTACAGCCCTAGATCCAACATTGATGTCTTTGTAGTTTGTCTATATGCCACTGTGTTGCAGACTTGAGCTGACTAAATACCACTGGTGATGATCATGGAGTCTGGCTCTTCCGTTGATCTTGTATGGTATTGATTTCGAATTAGCAGTGGTCAGTTGGATTTGAACGGTACGCTTCAAATCCTCAGGGCATAATAATTAAAGATATAACATATCACGTGTAGTGTTATTGCTTAGGGTCATATATGAATAACATTGGATGACCCCCCTTCCTGTGTTTCTTATACTATTTTTTATAATAGATGTACATGTTCTTCATATTCCTTCTAAGAGCAAAAGACATTCTATTTCTCAGTTGTAGATACTTGAACTACTTAAACAAAGATAATTTCCTTGCTTATATCATTTAGTTGAATCTATTTATCTATTAATACTATAAATTGTTGCTTAGTTTATCTGTGCTTATAATAGATGTTAGTGGAGAGTTATATCTCTTGTTTGGAATTTGGTCTCACCCCGTGTGATCCACATTTTTTATAGGTGGATGGATAGACTAAGATAGAGATCGTGTGGTTGAAATTGATAATGAAAAGAATTATAGATATTAGATCATGGATATGCAATCAATGTCTAGTAATAGAGTGCTATGTGTCGTCCATGTACACTCAGGTCCTTGGGGGTATTTTATGAATGTTGTACATCGATTTGATTTTTTTTCTTTTTTCCATGAGGGTACAAACATGAATTGTATACGAGAACAAGTGATCATATGTAATAGGTTGCGGCTAGGTAGCCAGTGAACAATGATGTGTAATACCTTTTCATATGAATTGAATACAAGTGGCAATAGTTAGGGCTTCAATTGAGATTTTTTCAGCTTGAGATCCTATCATGAGTTGGGTTTTAATTTACCCTATTTTGTGGTAATTCATTACTAGTGATAATTCCACTTTTTGTTTTGAGTAATCTTGCTTGTGTGGCAAAGGGTGTCACAAAAATCATAAGAAAAATAACATATTGTATGAATCAAGATTTGAAAATGCATAGAGGTAGCATCGGGCTACTCCTATGTCCTAAAGAATGGGGTTTTAGCCCCTCATGCTCAATAAAGAATCTGAAGAATGGAGAAGGAGAAGAAAGTCATTGAAAACTCCTAAAAGGTTTCTATGGATTCTCTTCTTCCTCCTTCTTGGGCTCTGGATCATCCAAGGAAGGTCATTGGGATGGCCTATAGATGAGATGCCTCTACTCTTAGTTGGGATGCAAGAGCGATCAAATGAGATGTCTTGCCCACAAGTGAGATGCATCCATGTGGATGTACGCATTTAATTTATATAGGACAAATTAGGGCACCACTTGGTTACGGATCACCAAATATGCCTTTGTTTGATATTGGATGTCACACAAACATTAGTGCCACTAGTATGAGTTAGTTCCACTGATTCTCCACTTTTAGTGCATATTAGGGCTTGAAATATTGGTACCACCAACTTAGGTCAGTGGTACCAAGTACCTTTTTTCTATTTCCCCTCCTTCTCGATTCTTCATTGTTCCTTTTTTCCAGGTCAGTGCTACTGAATTTTTTCTTCTTTAACTCAATCATTTCAACAATTCAAGCAACAATAAATCATGTGAGTAATAAAAATGAAGCAGTTTCAGACTAAACATATGAAAATGGATAATATTACTGTATAGGGATATTTTAGACAATTTAAACAAAATATTCATTAAATATGTGAATATGTGTGAGATCATCCTTAAATCATGCCAAAATAAGCCCCAATTTTGGTATATAAATAATATGCATCAATCCCCTCATCAATGACCCCATCAGTGAGTCAATTTTACCTCTCATCTATTAAAATATACAAATCCAAGTTCCTTTCACAATTCTGAATAACTATTCCTTCTCATCTTTCCTATATAACATCGAGGTGGTTGACACACTTCAACTCTATGTGTAAAATGCAAGTGCAAGTGCCATGTAATGCACGCCTTTGAGGCTCGAGTCTTGAACTAGGGAAACATTCACCAAAGACTAATACTTATTGAGACCAAACTAGCTAGACCTAGAAAAGGGGTTGATTGGTTGTTTTATATCTAAGATAAAATAATTTAGCATAAATTAAGATGGTTGTCATCAAGAATGGATGGATTCATTAATATTTATGGTTTCACCACAACATACTCTGCATTCAAATTTGATTTCATTAACAATTGTACACCCTTTATTCTTGATTAAAGATTTATATCAAGTATTACCCACATCCACAACATAATACACTACCTAGACTAAAGTAAGCCTTACTTCTATAGAAGTTTAGGAATTAGTTAGGTCCATTAACGAAATCTCTAGGTTGTTCTTTCATAGTCTAAGCCCTTTCCTAAGGTGCGATATATGCTACGTGAAATAATGACTTGTCCAACCCCTAATCCCTCTCTCGAAGAAATTAGTGGTCTATTACTTCTATTAGGTGATCAAACATAAATAAATCGATGAAGATATCATAAATTCATGTCCAGAATGAAGGAAAAAATCTATGGAGTCATAGAATTTGGATACAAGTCATACAACACAGTACTAGGCTACTCTTTGGTCCTAAGGAATAAGGGTATTGACTCTACATGATTGTCATCATTGTATTTCAAGAGGAAGAAGAAGAAACTATTCTAAACATCAGAAAACTAATGTAGTGACCTCTAATGAAGTCAGTCTTGACGGCCCCTTCGATTGAACTCTCCAATCTGCATCATTATGGCTGCATATCTATCCTCCAGAAGTGTCTAGAGCATCCGATCAGTGGCTCCTTATATCCTCCTCTCTCGGTCTTTCACTTTGCTTTTATATGACAAAATGTGTTACCCCCTTTTGGCCACACTCCCTTAGGTCATAAGTGGTGCTTTTGTTGTCATTGAGTTGCAACTGTTGGATCTGACTTAGGCTCATATTCAAACTCATCACATAGTGTCGGTACCAATGATAGGGTGTCGGTGGCATCGAGTTGTCAGTTGAAATGTAACTCTCAGACTGTGTCAGTAGTACCAGCACTATTGCCGATTGCACCCAGTTGCATTTTGTTGAGATTTGGATGCTAAAGTCAGTACCATTGACATAGGATTCAGTGACACTGAGATAATTATTCTTGAGTTTTGATTCTCCCTAATCTTGAGTTTGTATCACTGACTACTAAGCATGGTAGCATTGATTCTTATCTCAATATCAACGAGCATTCTCTTGGTAGCATCGAGATTTCTCTAATTTCTTGTTGTAAATTTGTGCCTTATCAGTACCACTCACAGATGTGTTGGTGGCACCGAGTTGTCCACTCAATTTCCAAGTTACTTGAAACAAGGGAAAATTATCATACGTTTGAATTAAAAATGATAATTCACACGATTCGTTGAGACTATTAAATATGTAATGCCACATTGATTAATAGGCTAATGATAGAAAATGATTCAAAAAAGTATGTCAAGAAGAACATATATGCAACTAACGCCCAGAAAATAGGCTATGAAAAGCGATTGAAAATTGATGTATCAAAATCCCCTAAGCTTGAATGTTGCTTTCCCTCGAGTAACACTACTTTTGGATCTGTTTGAAAGAGTCAGCAAGAGGACAAATATTATGAATTATTTTTCTCAATTTTCCCCACCTGATAGTCCCAAACTGGCCCTTACCAACCAATGAACAAATAAGTATTCTATAGTGATAAAAAATGTTCATTAAATATGTCCACAAAAACATCAATGAAACACTATCGATAAGGATTGGTTAACATCATAGTCAATAGGCAATAGGGAATATTCTTGATGCATAATGTGATTCCCCAATCTACATTTGTCGCGTCCCAATCTCACATTAACCGCAACCCACGAGATTAAGGCACGACAGGTGAGATTTACGCATAATCCAACCACTCTTCACTTTTGAAGGCATTAAAAAGAAAATCTGTTTAATACTGCAAGTAAAACTAAACAAACTGCGGAAGCATTTCTATTAACTGACAGAAATGTAAACAGAGTCTACAACATAAAGCATTGATCAACATAAAATAAAGCATAACAGTTAATTTACATCTTTGTACACATTCACTCTCTCTCTCTCACACCTTGTCCTGAAGATTGAGGGGAATGGACTAAGAGACCTCTAACTAGTCTAACTACAAACCTTCTATCTACTAAGCGTTGGGATGAAATGATCCTTTGGACTCCTGAAACTGGTGCTGACCTGAAAATGTTTGAGTAGAGGGGTGAGCCTACTCGCTCAGTGAATAACATTTCACTTAGCTATCAATAAACAACTCATCAGGTTTAACAACTGAAAGTAAACAGGTATACAGTTTAAGAAGAGCAATTCTATTGACATAGCAGATGTTCAGATAATAAGCACATTCCTATGCATCATCAGGTGTGTTAAGTAGAAAGGCAGTTATATAAATTTACTGTGATCCTAATTGATTATTCATCCATTTTATTATTATGCCCTAAATATATGCAGTGTACTCTGCATATAAAGATCCGCAGCAAATTCATGCTACGGCCTCACCGTACAAGACTTAGCGACACACCCGGGAAATGCTAAGTCTGACTGCTGTCCTGGTCTGCGTCAGGACTCTCAGGCTCACACGGCCTCACTGCACTCTCAAAGAGTGTACTCTAGACTCCTCCTTTAACCTAAGTACATCGGCGGAGGGTCACAGGGTTACCTTCGTGACGCTGCACGAATTGTGTTAGATAACCAAGTTTTCTTTTCTTTTCCAGTGCCACCGTGACACACGCACGGATTATTGTTAAACACTGCCTTTCTGCCCTCGTGCCACCGTGACACACGCACGGATTATTGTTGAACACGAGTCACCGACCATCTAGTCACACTCTAGCTAGGTCGTTTCACCCCAAGGTGCAGACCTCACGAGGGGTTCTACGGCGTTAGGGCATCTAAGTCTATACTTAATTAACAAATAACAAAAATAACACATTATAACTGTAAAACACAGAATTTCCTCTTTCATATCATTCATATCACATATTTCAAGTTCCAATGAACTTATCATACTATTACTGAAGCAAATAGACATTTAAAATGAGTTAAATAATGATTTCTAAATGAATTGCCACTCACCACTTGAAACTCGACCGATCCCTATGGAACTCGGCCGACCGTTTCCCTGGTTCTGAAACTCGGCCGACCAATCTCGGCCGACCAACTCACCGCTTGAAAAACCTACAAAGAAACTCGGCCGATCAGGACCCAAACTCGGCCGACAAAAACGATGTTCGCTTATCTTAATTGAGAAACTCGGCCGACCAAGATCAGAACTCGGCCGATCAGAAAACGCTGTACAAAAGCCCTAAATAAGAACTCGGCCGACCGAATTGGAAACTCGGCCGAACCGCGCACAGGCAGAATACAAAAACGGCCTGCAGAAGTCGATTTCTCTCGAATCGACGGGCAAACTTCGAGCAAACAGAACCAAACGATCACAAACGACCCATACAACTAAACCGTACCTGAAAGAAAGAAAGGAATAAGCTAGGGCTGCTCCGAGCACCCCAATTCCTTGACCACTTTTCTTGCAAATGCAGCTCCAGCTGCAAAACTGATTCGATTCGACGGAGATGATGATCTACGGAGGGAAGGGACGATCTACAGCAACTAATTGGAGCAAAACAACGCTCCAGAGCTCTTCCCTTCTCGGCTCCTTCTCTCTCTCTCTCTTCCTCTCTTTCTCTCACGCAAGGAATAGAACGCTTCCTGCGTTCTGCGTTTCTGAGAAATGAAACGAGAAAGGGAGAAAGGAAAGATAAGGAAGAAAACTTAGGGGCCAAATTGCAAATTTCGAAACTTTTCACAAAATTACAATCGGGTCCCTAGAAGCCCAAAAACATGCAACTTTTGACTCGAAGGTCGGATTCGAACGATTTTTCTGGCAACGCTTCAAGCGTAAGATACTACATACTTTAGAAGCTAGAAAACATACTAAGCACATATCATGTCCATTTTAAACATTATTAACAAAAACAGGCTTATAACTTAACACATCAGCTAAACACATGTTGAACAACTTACTTACGGGATAAGCTCGACGCGGGTCGTAACAATTCCTCTTACCCTTATAAGAATTTCGTCCTCGAAATTCCTAGAAGAGAAAAGGAAACTTGCCACGCATCTCAGACTCTAGCTCCCACGTAGCTTCTTCAAGATTATGGTTTCTCCACAAAACCTTTACTAAAGGAATTTCGCGGTTCTTAAGCTTTTTGATCCGGTGATCGATTATCTGCACATGTCCTTCAACATAGGACACATT
The DNA here is from genome assembly GCA_963693085.1 of Alisma plantago-aquatica. Classification (NCBI taxonomy): domain Eukaryota; kingdom Viridiplantae; phylum Streptophyta; class Magnoliopsida; order Alismatales; family Alismataceae; genus Alisma; species Alisma plantago-aquatica. The sequence continues at coordinate 365,769,773 of OY856414.1, forward strand.
TGTCCTAAGCTGCACCGGTTCTGAATCTAGAATCTTATCTGTACCAGGATGACACTTTTTCAGCATAGATACGTGGAAGACATCATGTAGATTTGCCAACTCAGACGGCAAATCCAACCTGTAAGCTACAGGTCCAATCCTCTCAACAATAGGATATGGACTCATAAATCTAGGGGTCAACTTGCCCCTCTTTCCAAACCTCAGAACTCCCTTCCACGGTGAAACCTTCAAGTAAACCTCGTCGCCAACCTCAAACTCAAGAGGTCGACGTCGTCTATCAGCATAACTCTTCTGTCTATCCTGTGCAGCTTTCAACTGATCTCTGATCACTGATATCTTTTCAGTAGTCACATCAACTAGCTCGGGTCCAAGAATTTTCTTCTCACCCACCTCATACCAACAAACTGGCGATCTACACTTTCTGCCATAAAGAGCTTCATATGGAGCCATTCCCAGACTAGAATGGTAGCTATTATTATATGCAAACTCTATTAGGCCTAAGTGTTCTTCCCAGTTACCTCTAAACTGTAACACGCATGCTCTTAGCATGTCTTCAAGGGTCTGAATGGTCCTCTCAGATTGACCATCTGTCTGTGGGTGAAACGCTGTACTGAATTTTAACTTTGTGCCCAACGCATGTTGTAACTGATTCCAGAATCTAGATGTAAACTTTGGATCTCTGTCAGAAATAATAGAAACTGGGATCCCATGCAACCTGATTACCTCATTCACGTAAAGTTTAGCCAGCTTTGAAGCGTCAAAGGTTGACTTGATTGGAAGAAAATGAGCAGACTTAGTTAGTCTATCCACAATCACCCAAATCGAGTCTGAACCCTTAGGCGTTCTTGGTAATCCTACCACAAAGTCCATTGTGATGTGCTCCCATTTCCATTCTGGTATAGGAAGCGACTGTAAAGTACCAGCAGGTTTCTGATGTTCAGCCTTAACCTGCTGACACACCCCGCACCTAGCTACGTATTCAGCCACATCCTTTTTCATACCTGACCACCAGTACAGCTCTTTGAGGTTCCTGTACATTTTTGTGTTACCTGGATGCATGGCATACATAGAAGTATGCGCTTCTTCAAGAATCTGCTCTTTCAACTCACTGTTTCCAGGTACACACAACCTATTATGAAGATACAACATGCCTTCATCAGAAAACCTGAACTCTGTCCTCTTACCCTCTGACATCTCCTGCATGATTTGCCATAACTCATTATCACTCTGCTGCAACTCTTTAATCTGATTATAAAAAGTAGGTCTGACTTGCATCTGTGCAATCAGCCCACTCTGTCTTGTCACCTCCAAGTCCAAGTTCATCCTCCGCATATCTACAAGCAAGTCTCTCTTGAAACATGCCATAGAAAATGCATTGGCTGTTGAACTTGACTTTCTACTCAAGGCATCAGCTACAACATTCGCCTTTCCAGGATGATAATCAATCGTCACATCATAGTCTTTAATCAGCTCAAGCCATCTATGCTGTCTCAAATTCAAGTCCTTCTGAGTGAAAATATATTTCAAGCTCTTATGGTCTATAAACACCTGACATGTCTCACCATACAAATAGTGACGCCACGTCTTAAGAGCATGAACTATAGCAGCTAATTCCAAATCATGAACAGGGTAATTTTCTTCATTCTTCTTAAGCTGTCTAGATGCGTAAGCAACAACTTTACCTTCTTGCATCAGTACACAGCCCAAACCTTTCCTAGAAGCATCACAAAACACTGTATAGCCTTTATCTGCTTATGGTAAAACTAGCACTGGTGCTGAAGTCAACCTCTTCTTCAAAATCTGAAAACTTTTCTCACAGTTATCAGACCACACAAACGGTTCATCCTTCCTTGTCAAACGTGTCAAAGGTGATGCTATCCCACTGAAGTTCTTTATGAACCTTCTGTAATAACCTGCCAAACCCAAGAAACTTCTTATTTCAGTAGGAGTCGTAGGCTGTTCCCACTGAAGCACAGACTTAACTTTCTTAGGATCCACGCTAACTCCATCTCTCGAGATAACATGTCCAAGAAATGCTACCTCAGCCAACCAGAACTCGCACTTGCTAAATTTAGCAAACAACTGGTGTTTTCTCAACAACTGCAACACTATTCTCAAGTGTTGCTCATGATGTTCATTGTCTCTGGAATAGATCAGAATATCATCTATAAAGACTACAATAAACTGATCTAGAAAAGGTTTGAAAATCCGATTCATCATATCCATAAAGGCTGTTGGGGCATTGGTCAGCCCAAACGACATGACCAAGAACTCATAATGCCCATACCTGGTTCTAAAAGCTGTTTTGGAAATGTCAGAAGCCTTTATCCTAAGCTGATGATATCCGGATCTCAAATCAATTTTAGAAAAGATCGTCGCTCCACGCAACTGATCAAACAGATCATCAATTCTCGGCAATGGATACTTATTCTTTATTGTGATCTTGTTTAGTTGCCTGTAATCTATACAGAGACGCATGGTTCCATCCTTTTTCTTAACAAACAGGACTGGAGCACCCCATGGTGAAGAACTGGGTCTAATAAAACCCTTATCTACCAACTCCTGCAACTGCACCTTGAGTTCTTTCAACTCTGCAGGTGCCATTCTGTAGGCTGGCAAGGCTACTGGATGACTACCTGGATATACCTGAATTTCAAAATCAATGTCTCTGACAGGAGGTAAGCCTGGTAACTCTTCTGGGAAAACGTAAGAGAACTCACGAACTACAGGTACATCATAAACACTGGCGGTGCTCCTTTCTGCTCTGGTGTCAACCACATGAGCAAGGAACGCTTCACATCCTTTCTGTAACATCTTATCAGCTACAGCAGCTGATATTATGCACGTAGGCAGAACTTTCCTGTCTCCAGTAAAGACACAAGAAAATTCTCCTGATTGAAAGGTAGCTTCCTTCTTCCAGCAATCGAGTTGCACTTGATATGTCTCAAGACAATCCATACCCAAGATGATTTGAAAAGTATTTACATCCAAGGGTATGAGATTAGCAGCAAAGGTAAAACCTCCAAAAGATAACAAACATCCGGGACAGGACTCGGATAAGACTGTTGGTCCACCTAGTGGAACCCTCAACACTAACTCATCTACCAACTCTTGAGTTAACAGGTTAAGTTCAACAACCAAAGAACGTTGTATAAAAGAATGAGTAGCTCCCGGATCTATCAAAACTGAAACTGGTATACTATTAAACAAAAGCATCTCTCCTGTAACAACTTGTGAAGAGATTATACCTTCCTGAGGTGTCAAAGAAAAGAAACGTGCTGAAGCTCTCCCTCTGCCACGTTGTCCTCTCTGACCACTCCTGCCACTAGATACTCCACCTCCTCTAGAACCAGAAGCCATAGAAGAACTTGGTCCTTCAGCTGGAGGCTGTCTCTGAACATCATAAAACTGAGACTGAGAAGCTTGTGATGCTGCTTGTTGAAGCTGAGGACAAAACTTCCTTATATGTCCCATCTGCCCACAATGGAAACATCCTGAATAATCTAGACCCCAACATTGCCCAGAGTGAGATTTTCCACAGGTATTACATACTCGCTTTTCCTGTCTCTGTGGACCAGTCACTGACATTGATGACCCAGATGACTGTCCACTATCGGCACTGCTCCATCTTCCTGGGTTGTATCCTCCTCTGCCTCTAGAAGTAGTGACATCCTCAGATCTCTGCCTGCCAAAACAACCAAAGCCACGCCCAAGCTTAGAAAAGAAACCTCTACCTCCACCTCTGTATCCACCACTGGACTGTCCTCCACTAAACTCTGCAGATCTCTTCTTTGACTCGGGCACCCTATCAGCATTCACAGATTCTTCAACTTGTCTGGCAGCCTCGACAAACTCGCCAAAGTTCTCTCTGTTCCTCCTACTAGTGGCAGAGACTGTATGCCGGATTTCTGGCCTTAGCCCTTCCTGAAACCTTCTGCATCTCTCTATGTTATCAGGAACAAGCTGCGGACAGAAATTCGCCAAACGTGTGAAAAGCGCTTCATACTCTGTAACTGTCATGTTTCCCTGCTTAATGTTCTACAACTGCCTGATTTTCTCATTAAGAAAAGTGGGTGGATAGAATTTGAGATGAAACTCCTCAGAGAAATCCTGCCAGGAAAGCTCTGTACCTCTCCTCTTTTCTTCCACACCACGCCACCACAGCTCTGCATCACCTGTCAGAAGGTAAACTGCATGATTGATCTTCTTGTCTTCTGGAAGCTCCATCAGACGGAAGACCTTCTCAATCTGTCTAAACCACTCATCAGCTTCTGCAAGATCTGTGGTGCCACTAAACTCTGTGCCACCAAGCTTCTTTACAAGCTCATAAGATCGCATCAAATCTTTACTGCTAGTAAAAGAAGATTCTCGCCTATCAGCCTTGTACCTTTCCTTGGTTTCCAAGAACATTCTGTACATCCGGGATGCTTCATCCACGTGGTCACCACCACCTGGACCCAAGTACCGCGGATCAGGGCCAACATGGCTCTCAGCCTGATCATCTCGATCAAAGCCTCTTCCTGCCATCTGCAATGATATAATAGAATATTTCCTATTAGAAAATTACAGATAGAAGAAAGACACTTAAACCCTAATCCTATTGGTCTCTTATCGTCCCCTGACTTGAGTAATAAGTACTCAAACCTAAGCTCTGATACCAAAAATTGTCGCGTCCCAATCTCACATTAACCGCAACCCACGAGATTAAGGCACGACAGGTGAGATTTACGCATAATCCAACCACTCTTCACTTTTGAAGGCATTAAAAAGAAAATCTGTTTAATACTGCAAGTAAAACTAAACAAACTGCGGAAGCATTTCTATTAACTGACAGAAATGTAAACAGAGTCTACAGCATAAAGCATTGATCAACATAAAATAAAGCATAACAGTTAATTTACATCTTTGTACACATTCACTCTCTCTCTCTCTCACACCTTGTCCTGAAGATCGAGGGGAATGGACTAAGAGACCTCTAACTAGTCTAACTACAAACCTTCTATCTACTAAGCGTTGGGATGAAATGATCCTTTTGACTCCTGAAACTGGTGCTGACCTGAAAATGTTTGAGTAGAGGGGTGAGCCTACTCGCTCAGTGAATAACATTTCACTTAGCTATCAATAAACAACTCGTCAGGTTTAACAACTGAAAGTAAACAGGTATACAGTTTAAGCAGAGCAATTCTATTGACATAGCAGATGTTCAGATAATAAGCACATTCCTATGCATCATCAGGTGTGTTAAGTAGAAAGGCAGTTATATAAATTTACTGTGATCCTAATTGATTATTCATCCATTTTATTATTATGCCCTAAATATATGCAGTGTAATCTGCATATAAAGATCCGCAGCAAATTCATGCTACGGCCTCACCGTACAAGACTTAGCGACACACCCGGGAAATGCTAAGTCTGACTGCTGTCCTGGTCTGCGTCAGGACTCTCAGGCTCACACGGCCTCACTGCACTCTCAAAGAGTGTACTCTAGACTCCTCCTTTAACCTAAGTACATCGACGGAGGGTCACAGGGTTACCTTCGTGACGCTGCACGAATTGTGTTAGATAACCAAGTTTTCTTTTCTTTTCAGTGCCACCGTGACACACGCACGGATTATTGTTGAACACTGCCTTTCTGCCCTCGTGCCACCGTGACACACGCACGGATTATTGTTGAACACGAGTCACCGACCATCTAGTCACACGCTAGCTAGGTCGTTTCACCCCAAGGTGCAGACCTCACGAGGGGTTCTACGGCGTTAGGGCATCTAAGTCTATACTTAATTAACAAATAACAAAAATAACACATTATAACTGTAAAACACAGAATTTCCTCTTTCATATCATTCATATCACATATTTCAAGTTCCAATGAACTTATCATACTATTACTGAAGCAAATAGACATTTAAAATGAGTTAAATAATGATTTCTAAATGAATTGCCACTCACCACTTGAAACTCGGCCGATCCCTATGGAACTCGGCCGACCGTTTCCCTGGTTCTGAAACTCGGCCGACCAACTCACCGCTTGAAAAACCTACAAAGAAACTCGGCCGATCAGGACCCAAACTCGGCCGACAAAAACGTTGTTCGCTTATCTTAATTGAGAAACTCGGCCGACCAAGATCAGAACTCGGCCGATCAGAAAACGCTGTACAAAAGCCCTAAATAAGAACTCGGCCGACCGAATTGGAAACTCGGCCGAACCGCGCACAGGCAGAATACAAAAACGGCCTGCAGAAGTCGATTTCTCTTGAATCGACGGGCAAACTTCGAGCAAACAGAACCAAACGATCACAAACGACCCATACAACTAAACCGTACCTGAAAGAAAGAAAGGAATAAGCTAGGGCTGCTCCGAGCACCCCAATTCCTTGACCACTTTTCTTGCAAACGCAGCTCCAGCTGCAAAACTGATTCGATTCGACGGAGATGATGATCTACGGAGGGAAGGGACGATCTACAGCAACTAATTGGAGCAAAACGACGCTCCAGAGCTCTTCCCTTCTCGGCTCCTTCTCTCTCTCTCTCTCTTCCTCTCTTTCTCTCACGCAAGGAATAGAACGCTTCCTGCGTTCTGCGTTTCTGAGAAATGAAACGAGAAAGGGAGAAAGGAAAGATAAGGAAGAAAACTTAGGGGCCAAATTGCAAATTTCGAAACTTTTCGCAAAATTACAATCGGGTCCCTAGAAGCCCAAAAATATGCAACTTTTGACTCGAAGGTCGGATTCGAACGATTTTTCTGGCAACGCTTCAAGCGTAAGATACTACATACTTTAGAAGCTAGAAAACATACTAAGCACATATCATGTCCATTTTAAACATTATTAACAAAAACAGGCTTATAACTTAACACATCAGCTAAACACATGTTGAATAACTTACTTACGGGATAAGCTCGACGCGGGTCGTAACAACATTGCTCTAATCTACCAACACAACTATGTTGGTAGCAATTTCCCATATAGACATGGTTGAGGGGATTAATCATATATGTGGCATACCATGCAGATCAATGGCTGGAAATAGAATAGACAACTATGAAATAAGAATAACAAGTAATATCCAAATGTTTATGCGTGAATAAAATTGATGGACCCACTGAATGGAGGAATTGAAAAATGCATGACTCCTAATGCCTACCATTATGTTGGGATGATGAATGAACTAAGTGTTTCATTCTAATGATGAGTATGGATATAAGGATGCATACCTGTAAGCTATTTTTCACTTTCACCTTTAAGAGAATTCAAATTAAGTTCAAGGCATCATTTTCTCCCTCTTCTTGATTTGTTTCTTTTTTATCTCTGCTCTCTTATTTTAGATTGTGCCATGGATCGTCCTAGTGAGAACCCTTTTTTTTGGTACATCGAGCTCTCATGCTACCAAGATAGTGCATCATGGGTCATGGGTACATGGGAACTCAGTAGTTGGCTTCGACTTGATTGTGGCCTCCCTACGACTGCTCAGTTGAGGGTAGAGGGTGAGGAACGAGGAAATTACACTTCCCTTCCCCCACACTTCCTCCCTCACTTGTTATAGACCTACAGGAGCCAGTATCCTTCTCATCTCCCCTTAGCGCAGATAGGACGGGTTGGAGGAGGAAGAATGAAGAAAAGGTACCAGGAGTTTCAGAGGAAGCTAGGAGAGGAAAAGAGAGCTTGTGATCAGAGAAGTTGAGTGCTAGAGAGAGAGAGACTACATGGTCGATAACCGTGGATATCTTTCCCCAGATCTCTGGTACGATGGTAGCTTCATGCGAGGAAGAAGAACACAAGGAGAGAGATCAAGTAGACGCTGAGGACGACGAGCTGATTGCACGCCAGAGCAAACTCCAAGCATCCAGTCATCAGGTGCTCTGAATAACCGCCCAACCCAATTCTTGGGGGAAGTTAAAGAGGATAGTTGATGGGCTTGGAGCTCAAACCAGGTGGAGGACCACAACGATAGGGATTCCTAACCATGGATCGATCGTGTGAGGACACTCAAAGTAGAGGAGCAACGCACCCAGGGCATCAAACGAGTAAAATTGGCGAGGAGATGGAGACTGTGGCCAATATCTCACTGGTGCTCCTGTCCAGCGACGATGCTCGCACAGGCAGACAGAGAGAACCTCACGGCAACAGGCGTGATCGCGTGAAAGTGAGAGCATGAGAAGAGAGAGGGAGCGGATGGGGCGAGGCCAAACCCAGGCGGCGCTGTTACCAGGAGACGATGCAACGTCAGGTAGAGAACAACGCAATGGGTGTCCATCTCGAGTGGAACCAGAGAAAGGGGAGTAAACCCAAACCAGCTGAGTCAAACTGAACTGATTTCAAAACACCTGAACTGCCAGTTCAATCAGAAAGCAGGAGAACTATGCACCTCCCTAGAGCCACATGTAACATCCTGATTGACTGGAAGGTAAGAATATTTCAATAAATATGCAGATCTTTGATAATTTGTAGTAATTAGCCCGCTTATCAGAAAAATACAAACATGATACTAAATTTCTCAAAAAAAATGCGTTGAATAGCATGGAACCATCATATCAATCTTTTCATGCTTAAACACAATGATATCATGTAAGATGTATTATATTCTTTTCATAGATAATAAATATCAAATGATCAACTAAAATTATGATAACATGTCATTAAATCTAAATTCATGTTTATAATCCATTTAAAGTCAGTGAGTATGATGTTGATGCACAAAATAATCTGATTTGCTCCATATGACTAATTAGGGCTAATAACCCTAATTAATATACAATAATTACAAGTATGCTGAAAACTTGAGAATATATTCATAACAGTATATGGAACACAATGTGAAACTAACATATCAATCTTATGCACATAATTCATGTTATGATGATGATGACTCCTAAAGTGATATAAACCCTAATATGACTAATACATGTCATCTAGGGTTAATATGTGCACATAATTAAGTACAATCAAATAATTAGATTCTATATGTCAATATGTAATCCAAGACCAGTAACTTAATATCAAGAAGTTAAGATAAGACACAATGATGTGAATATCCTAATGAGCTACGTCAAACCCTAAAATGGAGATAACTAGGGTTGAGATGATGAGAACCTGATGGTGATATGCGATCTTGTCTTGATCAGGGTTTGACCAAGAGTGGTAGCTGAATCGAGGAATATATGATGATTAGGTTATCTTGGTTGAAAATACGTGATACCTCTTACTTGACTTATTATACAATATGCTTGTGTTATATGTGTAGTAAAATACTTGGCATATGTATTAGATGAAATGATTATTCTTGTATGATATGTTGCTTGATTTTCCATACTTATTGCTATGAACACACAAAACATAATATATTTGTTCCATTATATCCAAGAACTACAACTCTTTGGTAGTAAAGTGCTGGAAAATAAAGTACTTCAACTCTTTGGTAGTCAAGTACTTGAAAGTGATCCAACTCTTTGGTAGTAGATCACATAATGAAATGATACAACTATTTGGTAGTAGATCATAAAGGCCTTAATGCATTCAACTCTCAGGTAGTAAATACATGGATGATATAATGTAAAATGTGCCTAAAACATGTGTTCTATTTTGCTAATAAACGTTCTTTGTTCATGTATGTTTTGTTATATTTCTTCTATTACTACCAAGTTCTAGTTTTATCTTATTTCCAAGCTTAATAATGAGAGGTATATAAAAAAACACGTAGGCTTACTCAGTACAATATTCTTGAATATTGTGTTGACGTGTACCACTTGTAATCTTTTGTTTAGGTTATGGGCATCTGATCTTTAAGAACCATGATAGTTGAGAGTTGTGTAGTGAATTGATGTACAGGTGGACCTATTGTCTTAAGATCATGTTGTTTAGTGGTAGTACATGTATATGTGTAAAGTTTACTGTTCAATATGTAATATCAAATGTTGTAACAATTCATTTTGTAATTATATGTTGAATTGTGAACATGTGTTATATGGTTTTATTATTATTCATGTGCACGTGGCTCTATTGTTTCCTTCTGACTTCCTCTAATTTTCTTCTTCTTAGCCTCGTGTGGGGTGTTTAAATTGTAGTCTCGTTGAGGTGAGGTTTAATTTGGACGTCACACAGCAGATTTAGTTTTAGAAAATTTGGGGACGTCACAGGTAGTATCAGAGTATGAACAATATAAAAGCCTGACATTTTCTCATTATGAAACTCAAACTAAAGACAACCTTGAACTTGAAAATCTTTAGGGTTAGATTAGTCATATTTTATAGACTATGTTGTGACCGTCAAATGAAAACAAGATTAACTAATGCGGAAGCAAATTATTAGCAGCGGAATTACTAAAAATCATTAAAATAAAACTTTTTATAAAGAGATCCACAAACTGTAAAACTCTTTTATAAAGAACCAAAGTAAGTTATTTACATTCTAATACATCAGTACATCTCTATATAATCTCATCTCGAGAGTCATAAACATTAATTGCCCTGTTAAACTGTACATGAGCAGTATACAAAAATCTCGAGGCATCAAGCCAAAAATCTCAGATCTATATCAAAACATCTATTGACTTCTAGGACCTGAGAGTACAGAGACGACACATAGGACTCTCTATAAATAGAACCTAATAGACAATGTCTCCACCCATGGATCACTGCTGTCCTTGTTGTTGTTGTTGCTGCTGTTGTGGCTGCTGTTGTTGCTCACCCACTGAAGGGTTTCTTCTTTCTCGGCGTCTGCCTAAAAAGTTGAATCCCACGGGGGTGAGACAATTGAAAATTGTCCCAGCGAGAGATATAACTCGCCACCAGAAAATTGTTATAGCAGATGAAAGAATAACACTGAGCAGTAGAATCATAATATTTAGCAGCAGGTAAATCATTGATTAATCTATGTAGAGCAGTATTCTCTATGCAGTTCATTTTAATTATAACTTGCATAACAACATGTCATTTATTCAGTAAGGAATATGAAGAACATGTATATCATTTATTCAACTAAGACATAATAGTGTTGTTGCTGTTGTGGTTGCTGTTGTTGCTCACCCACCGAAGGGTTTCTTCTTCCTTGGCGTCTGCCTAAAAAGTTGAATCCCATGGGGTGAGACAATTGAAAATTGTCCCAGCGAGAGATATAACTCTCCGCCAGAAACATTGTTATAGCAGATGAAAGAATAACACTGAGCAGTAGAATCATAATATTCAGCAGTAGGTAAATCATTGATTAATCTCTGTAGAGTAGTATTCTCTATGCAGTTCATTTTAATTATAACTTCAATAACCGCATGTCATTTATTCAATAAGGAATATGAAGAACATGTATACCATTTATCCAACTAGGACATAATAGACAATGTATCATCAACCATTGATTCTTGTAATTCAACCCTAAGCAAACATGCTACATGGCTGATTACATTTTACAAACATACTTATGCCCTGAGGAGATGAGGTATACCGCTCATACTCCAACCGACCATTGCAAAATTGAAATCGGTACCATACATAGGTCATTAGAAGAGTCGGATTTCTATGACCTCATCCTCCTCAGTCAGTGTGAGGAACAACATGCTGGACATCTCGTGTCTCTGCCAAAATAGCTTTCTAGGGTATTCTGGCAACTTCGCTATTAGAGTTACAGTGGCATGTTGTACTCTCTTCGCAATCGAGAGATTTCTTGTTTATCTCACATCGATGCGGCATTAACATCATCATTGGGAGATTAGTGATACATCATCCTGACATATACATATAATGAAGGATTGAGAGATTTAATGTTTATCTCACATCAATTCCTTCATTAGGGTGTAAGGATATTCACAACCATAACCCCCACATACTCAAAAGTATGCTCTCCAGGAGTTCCCTTAGGAAAACCTATTTCACCATCACCAAACTACTAACGATGATGGATCTATGGTCAGGGCTCTACATGCTATCATTTCACTTGATTATTTAAGTACACTACATCATTACTTTAGCATCAAGCATGTTTTCAAACATAAACCATTATAACAATTGTTGTAAAGAAAGAGTACTATTTTTATCAAGTTCATTTCACAACTATTAACATTGGGATCTCAATCCCTTATTAGCTCATCATCATGATTCAAGAATATGGGTGTTCAAACCCTTAGATCATCAAAACACTTGTTACCACTTTAACATGTAACTTAATGCCATCAAGTCATTTGATAGTGTAACATGATAATTGCAATGCAGGTATTTCACATGGCTCTAAAATCTTATCATTCTCTTTTATTACCTTTCACTAGGCAACATAGAATATCATTGCTTGCAAAGTTCATAAAGTACTTTCAATAAACAAAGCATCATAGCTCATACCTGGATATGTTCAATATCTCATAAAACCTGCATGATTAGTACAAATGATAACAGATACATCAATTTCATATTAGCACAATGCAAAATAATCATAACATCACTATACATGGGGTTACACCACTATGCCCCTGTTAGGGTTAGGGTTTCCCTTTTCATTTCAATTAGGGTTAATCATCCCCTTTAGCTCAATTAGGATTAATGACTTATCATTTCATTATCCAACCTTAGAGCTTCATGCTATAAAGTATAACCCAGAATTAGGGTTTCACACTTCCATTTACCTTATTTGGAATTAGGGTTTACTATTCACATTATATCACCCTAGATTAGGGTTTACTATTCACATCACATCACCCTAGGTTAGGGTTTACTATTCACATCACATCACCCTAGATTAGGGTTTACTATTCACATTACATCACCCTAGATTAGGGTTTACTATTCACATCACATCACCCTAGATTAGGGTTTACTATTCATATCACATCCCCCTAGGTTAGGGTTTACTATTCACATCACATCACCCTATGTTAGGGTTTACTATTCACATCACATCACCCTAAATTAGGGTTTACTATTCACCCTAAGTAGGAGTGAGCATCAAAGTTCCTTGAATTAAGATTTATCATGTCATCATTATGAATTAAGTTCATACCATCATCATGCATTAGGATTTCACCTATTAATGCCCTTAATTAGGGTTATGATCCATTAACCATCATAATTAGGGTTTCATGATCTCACTATCATGGATCATATCCCAATTATACATCTATCCATAACAAGAGTCCATTACATAATTTACATTCATGTAGGAAGTCTTCTCTCTCATCTTCTATAAGATGATGCTTACATCAGCCTTGATTAAGCCAAGTCAACTCAATTTTGAAGAAGAATTGACGTCATAATTTATGTTATCATCACCATGATCATTAATGCTTGATTATTTAAAGGGTACTAATCACCGTATCTTATTAGGATACAAACACTATAATCACCTTTGATTACATCATGTATTAGTCAATTGATTAACTTGTTCTTTGACCACTTTAAGTACCCATGCGGTTTTGGTTAATTATCCACCAAACGATCTTGGCCACATAGACCCCAAATGGTCTTGCAAAAAACAAACCTCAAACGGTCTAAGACCGTTTAGAACTCCAAATGGTCTTACAAAAACCACTAAGACTGTTTGCTAAAGCTGGGGTTGAAACCGTTTAGTAAAGTAGGTGGTGAAGATCGTTTGCCAAAGTTGACTTTGAGACCGTTTGCTAAAGTGACTTTTGGAAAACGCATGAACCCAAACGGTTTTGGGGTCGTTTGGTCCCAAATGGTCTTGAGAACGTTTGGACTCAAACGGTCTTGAGACCGTTTGGTCCAAGCCTCCTCAAAACTGCATTGACCAAATATGGTCTCAACCAATTAAATTGAATTAGGGATTCCAATGTTGATTCCGTCAATCATTGAATTCATGTAACCAATCATCAATTAGACCTATCATCTTACTTCAATTGAGTTAAATAGGTCAACTTTCAACTGATTTGACCCTCAATTGGTCATCAATTAGGGTTTGAATCAATTGGATTAGGGTTTGGAATCGATGATCCTTCAACATTAATCAATGTAAGATTAGATACTTTGAAACCATTGAACCTTCATCCAATTTGAACATGACCTGACCCCAAATGGTCTTGAGGTAGTTTGTATGACCTACAAATGGTCTTGAGACCATTTTCCCATGTCAACATCAAAATCCAAGTCAACCAATTAGGATTTGGATCATTGGATTGATCACCAAATCAACAATTGATTACACTTCAACTTAGTATCTTTGGATCTTCAATTGCTCAACCATACCTAACCCTAGACCTACAAACGGTCTTGGGTGACCACCAAACGGTCTTGAGACCATTTGGGTTATCCCCAAATGGTTTTGAAACTGTTTGGGTCAATCAACCCAAGTTTCAAACTCAACCACTTATGAAAACAACACTTAACCCGATTTAAGGTTTTGGTAATTGATCAACCTTCAACTAGTGAACCAATTGGAGATAATCAATAATTATTGATGGGTCATTAACCTAGATTATTTTCAATAGATATCCAAATGGTCAACCCTTGGTCAATTCCACCAAACAGTTTGAAACCGTTTCCCTCCATGCGGTTTGATAAAACCGTTTCATTTCAAACGATTTGAAACCGTTTGCTCCCAAACAGTTTGGAAAACCATTTGAACAAAAAACATAAGACCGTTTAGTGAAGTAGTTCTTTGGATAATCATCCAAGATGATGTCATCATCTTATTCCTTTGAACATCCAAGAACTACTGCTGTTCTTCACGGAAATTTCAGCAAGAACTCAAAAGAGTATCAAATAGAAAAGAATGACCAGCGATTATTATAGAAATGGATGCAATAGCAATGATTAAGGGTTTGAGTTATAAAACCCTCCTCTAAAACTGATCCCAAGCTCCAAGCTTCATGTCTCTAATGGTGGATAGAGTTCCAACAACTGTCCAAGGTCCGTCCTTCAACTTTTAGATGAACAACTTGGCTAGGATTGGAAATCGAGTGAAGAAAACCATTAATTAAGCATTGCATTAGGGTTTCCACCATGAATCTGAGGTAGAAGATGATCAAAACTTACCAACATGTTATGGTCGCCTTTCTCTTTCTCTTGAGCTCTTCCTTGGCCGGCCAAAGCAAAGACGGGAAGAGGAAACTAAGGAAACGATCCTTATGTGTATTGGAAAAAGATATACATAAGGGATTTTTCAAGGAAAGAGAAAAAGAGGATTATTTCTTTAATTCCAAAATAATTTCCATCAAATACCCCTCCACTTCTTGGCCACGAAGCCATATTCATGTTCTTGCAAAACCTTTTCATTATCCAAGAATTAATGGAAATGAAATTAAGCACCTTAAAGAATTAATATCCGACCTTTTAGTGGATATTCCTTTTTATTATGATAATGTGAGTGGGCTTCCACTCAACCAAGATCTTTTTGTGCCCAAGCACGGCACAAACTCATCCAAAACTACTGCAAACACATCTTTAAACTTTTGGTTAAATGGCTCTGACGCAAATTTACCGTGCGTAGAAACGCAAGTGAACGCGTCGAGTAGTACAGGCCTTTGTGAGGCCCGAGTCGAACTCAGGGATACATGCAATCGTCGGGGACTCCTACTAACTACTCGCGATCAGCTAAGCCGATTAACAAGTTGAGAGTTGTTGTTAAAATAAAAATAAAAATAAAAATAAAACAAACGAGCAATCGATTAAATGTTGGTTTAATCAATTCAAAAGAGAATCTTTAGTGTTGCGGTTTCACCGCAAGTTTTCATTGTATTAAATTCTATATAGTTACTCAACTTTATCTCTCTATCCGGGTAGTGGCCTGAAATCAGAACTGCCCACTATCGTGGTACAATTCACTACCTATGTCTAGGTCGGTTCCACCGTCGTAGTAACCTATACCCTAAACTAGGTGCATTATAAATGACCTCTCAGTATCCACCATTAATCTTACACCACCTTGTTCAAGGGATTTGTCAATTAATGTAAATTTCGTCTCTTTTCAACCGTTAATTCTTCTTTCGAAGCAATTAAGGGCATTCGATTATTATTATGGTGATCAAGCATAACAATATATTGGAGAACACGAAACTATACCACGGATTTAAGAGATAAGATATGAATTACTATTGTAAAATTGTCATACAATGAATCCCCGGGGTACTCTCGGTCCTAAAGATAAAGGGGATTAGCCCCGCATGGTCATCTCAGAGTACAATGTAGTAGAGAAAAGGGGAAACATGAGAAAAATGAGATTGAGTGGTGAAACCCCTGAACGGAGAAGGTCCAATTGATCCTTGGCGTGGAATCCACGTTCTGCTGCCTTTCGGTGGTGGAAATCGTCTTCTTCAGCGTCCGGATCGGCTGGGGTGTGCTATAGTGCTCCGTTCTTCTCTCCTTGCTCTCTGGGATGTGTGCATCAACTAATGACGTCATCCCCCAGTCCAGGGTGCCGTCATTAGGTATATCTCCCGAATTAAGTCGCTAATTAACCACGGCCGTCCGATTAAGATCATTCTGAATCAAACTAATATCTGACGGTGTCGATACCATCGGCGCAGGTCGATGGTATCCACCTAGCGTTGTAGTGGCAATCCTTCTCTTCTTTCGTCTAAGCGCCTGATGTCATCTTGATATCATCGACTCAGGTCGATGGTATTGACACTCTAAGGCGTCGGTTTTATCGTTATGCGTCGCAGTAGCCTCCATGCGTCGATGGTATCGACTTGGTGTCGATACTATCGACTGCTTTCTCGCCAGCAACCTGATGGTAGCTCGATACCATCGACATCCCTGTCGATAGTATTGACTCTGTGCTGATACTCGCGACTGGCAACCTGTGGTCCGGTCGATAGTATCGACTTCCGTCGATGGTATCGACAGAAGAAGATACTTGTTTTCCCTGAAATTCAAACACGAAACCACATCAATTCACACAATAATAATATTTTGACAGTTAATGCTCAAAGCGATGAAATAAAGGGGATTTGACATAAAATTGTAGCAAAGACCAAAGTGGATGAATTATGCAACATTAACCATAAAAATGACTAATAAAAGCATAAAACACATATCAAATAGGTCTATAAATGTGACTCAAAATCATCGCATCAAACTCCCCTAAGCTTGAACATTGTTCGCCCTCGAGCAACTAATCCTTAGAATAGAATTGCCAGAGTCAACTAAAGAACAAAACATCACAACAGACATCCCACATGACTCCCACCGGACATTCACATACCGGCCCTCGCTAACCACAGAATGATAATTACCCTGAAGGAGACAGTAATCATCCATAAAAGATGTTGACCTCAAAACTGATGAACACTATCACATAAGGCAGTTAACATAATAAACTTCGCCAGTCTAGGCTTGGTGCATCTTGTGATCTTCTATACTACGTTGCTCGCCCTAACTACCATCTACATGGAAGCAGTTCTCCTGATATTCATTAGTGAGGAGAAATTCACGGTGGCCTACCAATCCGAGCAACGGGTGGATGAAATGGGTGGCTCATGGAAGAAGTGGAAGTATCATACGATTGCAACATGCATAAAACAAAAATGCCCTAAATGATGCAATTGCACATGAGAAATGCCCTAATGCCTAAGATTAGGTGGAATGATGCATGCACTAACCATCCGTCTCAAAATGAGATGGATATCTAATTAAGCTACATCATGTACTCATTCATCTTAAAATGTAGGTGAGATTATGTTCCTTTCTCCTTATTATTCCACTTTCTTCTAAATAAACTTTCTTTTTTTTTCAGTTTGTTTTTTTTCTTTTTTTTTCCAAGCCCTTATATCCATAATTGGCAATGAATAATTATAAGGCTTATTTTTTTTTGCATAACTCAAACATTTGAATTATTTAGAAGGTATGGAACATTCTAATTCACCATTACCGAATAAATGAGGTACATGACATGCTTTATGCATAGAAGTTATGAATGCAACTAAATGACATGCACCTAAGGGTAATGTGCATGTATAACTATTCTAATCTTTTCTTCATTTTTCATGCAAAACGTATGAAGGTGATTACAATGCAAGTCCTATCTACATGCCATGCAATCAAAAAGAGTTAAAACCGTACTTTACTTCCAATTCTTGGTGGATTGTGAAAAGCAATGGGGTGGAAAGATCACAAGATTAGTTGACTGAACCTTTGAAAAATACTATGTATCCCTCCTTACTAACCTGTGTAGTAGTTAAGAGGTTTCTCTCTCTTACTTCAAATTAGAGTCTCATTACCATTTGGTCAGTTAAGGCTCAACAACCAATTTCCATCCACTTTCATGAATCATTAGGGATACACAGTTGTGAAGTTTTTTTTTAAAGTTGACAAAACCAATCATTTTCTAAGTTCAGTGATCAAGGTTAAACACATTCAAGCTTGTGAACACTCAAAAATTTGTAAAATTTCCCTTCATTCCCATGAACATGCAACTAAGATGACACAAGATTAAAGACATCCACGATTACACTAGATAGATTGTGGATCCGAAAACAAACTAAGATTGCAGAAAGCAAATGACAGGAAACAAAAGCAATAAAACTAAAAATAGAGAAAATGAAAGATAGAACTGTTCCAATACCCCCCCAAGCTTGAATTCAACTATGACCTCATAGTAAAAAACAAACTCAAAGGATGGAACAGTGATACCGGTTTACTCTTGTGGTGGAGGCGGGTACTGTGGAGCCGTAGGGTCCCAAGAAGGATACTCCCCCTGGAAGCTTGGATCAAACTGGGCCCTGGGTGGAGGTTGTGGATAACCTCCAAAATAATTTTGGCTCCAATAGTGGTTGTAGAAGGGATCCTGCTGCATCTCCATCCGATACAACTGATCATGTATCTGTTGTTGGTTGTTGAGGAGAAGATGCTCATTCTCGAACATCGCCCTTTGATTGTCCAGTATCCGGTTCGTAGTGTCTTGAATACCGGTATACATTGTCATGTGCTGCTGTTGCGTTTGCTGGATGTCTTGTAGCTCGGTGTACATGCCCTTCATGGAATAGGCATCCTCGCTAGGTTGCGAGGGTCGTCGGGCTTGGACGGCTCGGGGGATCGCTCGGCACAAGAGAAGGAGATTGCTCTAAAAGTGTGACGTCAACTGACGCAATCACTCCCCTTAAATAGATGTGGCCGGCGCCACTGTTGACCCGTCGATACCATCGACGTGAGTCGATGGTATCGACTCAGGTAGCACGATCTGTACCTCTACTAGTATCGACAGTTGTCGATGGCTGGATCTGTGGGGCCCAGATTGCTGACGCGTCGATACTATCGACGCGGGTCGATAGTATCGACCCATCCCCCGGATCGACTTCTTTGTTTTGACGTGGCGCGTCGATACTATCGATGCAAGTTGATAGTATCGACTCTCTGATAAGGGAAAATCCTTGTGAGGCCCGGCCGCCGCCTTTTTCACTTGAATGTGTCGATACCATCGACTGGGCCGTCGATGGTATCGACTTCACTGAGACGATTTGTTTTGAAAATCTCCAGAGATCTCGATGGTATCGACTGGCATCTCGATACCATCGACCTTGTCTTTGTGATCTGCCTGTAGGTATGTCGATACCATCGACAAGGCCGTCGATAGTATCGACGCAATCCGATTTCTACAGTCATCAACCTGTACCATGGTCGATACCATCGACACAAGGGTCGATGGTATCGACTCTGCCTCAGCCCTACACAAGTAGCAAACAATCACGGTATCTTTTTTTACACTAAAAACTAAGTAAAAACAAATTAAACTACGAATGTAATTGAACTAATCTAAGGTACCAATCGTTGGGTTGCCTCCCAACAAGCGCCCTTATTTAACGTCTTCGGCTAGACGGCTTTTGGGCACCTCATGCATCCGAAAGTGAAATGAGTTTGACCTCATTCACCTTCCTCTTGTAATTTTCACCAAAGTAGAGCTTCAATCTTTGTCCATTCACCAAAAATGTGGTCTCACCACCCCGCACCAAGATTGCGCCGTGTGGTTTGACCTCTTCTACCACGAACGGCCCACTCCACCGGGATTTGAGCTTCCCGGGATGCAACTTCAGTCGTGAATTGAACAGCAATACACTATCTCCTTTCTTGAACGTGCGCAACTGGATGTGGCGATCGTGGATTAACTTGGTGCGCTCCTTGTATATCCGCAAGTTCTCATATGCCGTCATCCGCAGCTCATCCAACTCATTCAATTCGAGCAATCTCTTCCTTCCCGCTCCATCGTAACTCAAGTTGAGCCTTCTAAGTGCCCAATGTGCTTTGTGCTCTAACTCTACCGGTAAGTGACAAGCCCGACCATATGCTAACCTAAAAGGCGTGGTGCCTATAGGTGTTTTGTAAGCCGTCCTGTACGCCCACAATGCATCCGGTAGTAAGGCACTCCAGTTCTTCCTCGTGGAAGCCACCGTACGCTCCAAAATCTTCTTAATTTTGCGATTGGAGACCTCCACCTGTCCTTGAGTCTGCGGGTGATATGGGGTACCTATGTTGTGTTTGACCCCATATTTCTTCAACAATGCTGAGAACTTATGATTCCTAAAATGCGTACCCCCATCACTGATGATCATTCGGGGCACTCCAAACCTGGAGAAAATGTTTTCTTTCACGAACCTGCACACTACAGTGGAATTGTTAGTCCTTGTGGGTATTGCTTCTACCCACTTCGACATGTAATCAACTGCTAAAAGAATATATAAATTTGAATTTGAGGACACAAAGGGTCCCATGAAATCTATGCCCCACAGATCAAATACCTCCACTTCTTGGAACACATTTAGGGGCATCTCCTATCTCTTTGAAATATTACCTGCTCGTTGGCAGGAATCACATTGCCTTACAAACTCGTAGGCATCTCGGAACAAGGTTGGCCAATAAAGGCCACTCTCCAGAACTTTAGCTGTCGTACGAGAGCCCGCATGGTGTCCTCCCGTAGGTAGCGCGTGGAAATGATGGAGAACGCTCTCGTACTCCACCTCAGGCACACACCTACGTAGGAGACCATCCCGACATTGCTTAAGAAGAATTGGGTCATCCCAAAAATAATATCGTAAAGAATGGAAAATTCTTTTCTTCTCTTGATATGACCAATCTTCCGGGATGATCCCGCAAGCCAAATAATTCACAATCTCAGCGAACCAAGGGTCTTTAGAATTAACTTTCAAAATCTGTTCATCCGGAAATGTCTCGGTTATGGGTATATGTAAATCTTTTTCATCCACCCTCTCTAACCTAGACAGATGATCCGCCACAACATTTTCAATCCCAGCTTTATCCTTGATTTCGATGTCAAATTCTTGTAAGAGCAAAATCCACCTAATTAATCTAGGCTTTGCGTCTTTCTTCTCCATTAAATATTTAATTGTGGCATGGTCAGTCCAAATGACTACTTTAGATCCAACTAAATATTGTTGAAATCTTTCAAAAGCAAAAACAACGGCTAGTAATTCTTTTTCAGTAGTTGTATAATTTAATTGGGCGTCATTCAAAGTCTTTGAAGCGTAGAAAATCACGGCGGGTTTATTGTCCACCCGCTGCCCCAACACGGCTCCTACCGCAAAATCAGAAGCGTCACACATGAGTTCAAACGGTTTCGTCCAATCCGGCATTTGAACAACCGGCGCAGAAATCAGTTTCTCCTTCAACACGTCGAACGCGTGTAGACATTTGTCATTGAAATCAAATACAGTGTATTTCTCAAGCAGTTCGGATAGAGGTTTCGTGATTTTTGAAAAATCTTTTATAAACCGACGATAAAATCCAGCATGTCCCAAGAAACTCCTTACCCCTTTAACAGAATTTGGTGGGGGCAATTTGGAAATAACTTCAATTTTTACCGGATCCACCTCTAAACCTTTGCTAGACACCTTGTGTCCTAGCACTATCCCCTCAGTCACCATCATGTGACATTTTTCCCAGTTGAGGACCAAATGTGTGTCCTCGCAGTGCTGTAAAACTTTTTCCAGATTATAGAGACATTCGTCAAACGATGCACCATACACCGAAAAGTCATCCATAAATACCTCAAGACAGCGTTCTACCATGTCAGAAAAGATAGCAAGCATACAACGCTAAAAAGTCACAGGTGCATTGCATAAACCAAAAGGCATTCGGCGATACGCGAAAGTCCCATAGGGACAAGTGAAAGTAGATTTCTCTTGGTCCAAAGGATCAATTGAAATCTGGTTGTACCCCGAGTACCCGTCAAGAAAACAGAAATGCGATCGGCCGATAAGAAGCTCTAGAATTCGATCGATAAAAGGTAAAGGAAAGTGATCCTTTAGCGTAGTGGCATTCAGACGGAGGTAATAAATACAAACGCGCCACCCGGTTACCAATCGAGTGGTAACAGGTTCATTTAAAATATTTCAGGTGATAGTAATTCCCCCCTTTTTAGGGACTACCTGTGTGGGACTCACCCATGTCGAGTCTAATATGGCATAAATGATACCTGTAGCAAGAAGTTTAATAACCTCCTTCACAACCTCCATCATGCTTGGATTGAGACGTCGTTGAGGTTGGATCACAGGCTTGGCTCCCTCCTCGAGCCGAATCTTATGCTGACACAATGTAGGGGAAATCCCCTTGATATCTGCAACAGACCACCCAAAAGCTCCCCGGTGGTTCTTCAGCACTATCAACAATTGTTCCTCCTCATCCGCACTCAAATAAGCGGAAATGATCACAGGTAACTTGTCTTCCTCAGCTAGAAAGACATATTTGAGATGCGGTGGCAGCAGCTTTAATTCTAACTCCGGCGGGCTGATCAGAGATGATTGAAGCGGCGGGGGAAGTTCACCTAAATCTTCATAATGCCTCACATAGAAGCATGGAAGCATCTGAAGCATTTTGGCGCACTCCTTGAGTGATTTTCTCTGCATCCAATCAGGTGTAATATTTACCAAGCACCCCTCCAATGGTAATTCAGGATATGCATCAAAAACAGAAATTGCAATAACATCATCTTCCGCAGAAGGCGGAATGTTCTCATCCTCATCATTAGGGAACCCTACAGCTTTACACAGAGATACAACCTTGGTCTTTTCCATGATGTCCACAGCCAAAGTTCCATTGTCCACTTTGCTCATCACATGAGCCATGTCCAGAAATGGCTTCCCAAGATAGAGTGAAATATTATTATGCAGATGTTTTACCACACGGCATTATTCCTTTGCTTTAGACGACACTGTACTAGAGGGCATGACCATCTCAAATCGGTCATCGGCTATACCCAAGGTCAAACGACCTCTCCCCATCTCTAAAATCATGTCGGCTGTAGCTTGGAAAGGACATCCAAGTAATAGCTCGTTGCCATGTTCATCCTGCATCTCCATTACTACAAAATCTGCTGGAAAAACAAATCTGTCCACTTTCACTAACACATCTTCACAGATTCCATATGTCTTTACCACCGAGTTGTCTTCCAATTGAATAGTCATGTTGCTTGTCCGTGACTCCTTCAATCCCAGCTTTTTGAATGTAGAAAGGGGCATCAAGTTGATGCTTGCCCCTGAGTCACATAATGCTTCACCAAATTTGACTTTTCCAATATAACAAGAAATGTTAAAGCAGCCTGGATCTTGCCTCTTTGGCAGCAAAGTGCCCATGATGAAGGCACTCACTTGCTCCTTGAGCACGACAACCTCTGTATCCAGAATTTTCCTCTTCTTAGTAATGATGTCCTTTAGAAATTTCCCGTAAGATGGGATTTTCTCAATGGCTTCCAATAGAGGGATATTGACTGAAAGCTTCCTGAAACTGTCTAAGAACTTCTTAAATTGTGCATCTACCTTCCTTGCCTTAGCACTGTTTAAGTACGGGACCGGGACCACGTGTGCCCTTTGATGCGGTGGCACATAGGGTGTCTTTTTCTGAGGTCCTTCCTCCTCTGCAATCGGGTCTTCAGTAGAATCCACAACTGTGTTATTGACTGGATCTGTGACCAGTGCGGGCTGCTCCTCATTAGCGTCACCTTCTACTTCAGCTTGTGGTGTGCTTGTCTCCTCTACCCTTGGATTTAACAATTTCTTGCCACTTCTTAGAAAGATGGCCTTAGCTTGTTGGTTCCCTCTTGGAACATTAGTATTTCCCGGGAAACCTAGATGTGCCGGCTTCTTCAAACTGGCTATCTTCGCAGCCATCTGTGCCATAGATGTCTCTATTGTCCTCATTTGAGCCCCATGGCTCTGCAGTGTTTGCCCAAACTGATTCATAAACTCCCCTTGCTATTTAATTTGCTGGCCGAACGTAGCCATGAGTTCTTGGTTTTGCTTTATAACTTTATTGAGCATCTCTGTGCTCTTATCCTCTGCAGCTGGCTGGGGTTTAGCATCTGGATCCTGCAAAAAATTGTTTGGATACTTCCACGAGAACTTCTTGTCTCTTCTCCATGCGTAGTCGTTGTTCCTGTAACTTGGCTGCTGTCTCATGAATTTAACTTGAGCCTCATCCTCAGACTCATTATCCTCCTTTTCTAGCAATTTCTTTGCGAGAAGATCCATCTTCTCATTTAGCTCCCTCATAGCTTTTGATTAACCTGCCACTCGAACTTGTTCCACGGGGCCTCTTTCTCTCTCACCCCATGATTGATTCCTAGCCATGTTCTTTAATATCTCCCAACACGTGGTGTCCGTGTTGTTCAAAAAGAATCTTGACCCAGCTGAATCAATGTTGCTCCTATCGTGCTCGGAGAGAGCAAAATAGAAGATCTTTACCTGTGTTTCTTTATCCAGCCCGTGATGCGGGCACCGTCTCAGCATGACCTGAAACCTCTCCCAGGTCTCAGAATATGTCTCACCTGCCTGTTGGGTAAAGTTATGGATCTTCCTAATCATGTCGTTGGTCTTCTCAGGAGGAAAGAACATCTAAAAGAAAACCTCCACCATAAACTCATCATCTAAATTGTGTAGCCATTCTCGCGCGGCTCCTGCCAATGAACTCGGGAAAAGCTTAAGATAAAGTGCATCCTGTGGAAACCTGTCGATTTTAACCATGTCACAGTTCTCAACAAACTGACTTATGTGTGTGACGGGGTCCTCATTCTTGAGCCCATGAAAAGAATTGGACTTCACTAGATTTATCAAAGCTGGATCAATCTTATATGTAGGTATGTTGATTGCTTGCTTCTTTATAGGCCCTTTTGAAGAGGATGCGGAAGAAGCCATTATCTTCTCCCATATGGTCTGTGGCTCGTCCATCTCTTCTTGTTCAGGTTCTGAATCTGTATCCTCAAGATGGTCCTGATTATAACCGTCCTCGTCTTCTGGTCCCGTAAGTGGAACCTCTGGTGCGTGCCGCGTGTAGTCAGTACTACGCGTCCGCACCATGCACAGTACCTGAAAATGGAAAATTTAACTTAGTACTATGCCTGACGATTGCAAATACTCAGAAAATAGATTATGAATTTTTGGAATGATAAAAAAAATAAAAAGGTGGCCTAGAGTGGCCGCTCACAGCACTCGAAGTGCCAACAAATTGCCGTATCCCCGACAACAGTGCCAAAAACTTGATGCAAATTTACCGTGCGTAGAAACGCAAGTGAACGCGTCGAGTAGTACAGGCCTTTGTGAGGCCCGAGTCGAACTCAGGGATACGTGCAATCGTCGGGGACTCCTACTAACTACTCGTGATCAGCTAAGCCGATTAACAAGTTGAGAGTTGTTGTTAAAATTAAAAGAAAAATAAAAACAAAACAAAATGAGCAATCAATTAAATGTTGGTTTAATCAATTCAAAAGGGAATCTTTAGGGTTACAGTTTCACCACGAGTTTTTATTGTATTATATTCTATATAGTTACTCAACTTTATCTCTCTATCCGGGTAGTGGCCTGAAATCAGAATTGCCCACTGTCGTGGTACAATTCACTACCTATGTCTAGGTCGGTTCCACCGTCGTAGTAACATATACCCTAAACTAGGTGCATTATAAACGACCTCTCGGTATCCTCCATTAATCTTACACCGCCTTGTTCAAGGGATTTGTCAATTAATGTAAATTCCGTCTCTTTTCAACCATTAATTCTTCTTTCGAAGCAATTAAGGGCATTAGATTATTATTATGGTGATCAAGCATAACAATATATTGGAGAACACGAAACGATACCACGGATTTAAGAGCTAAGATATGAATTACTATTGTAAAATTGTCATACAATGAATCCCCGGGCTACTCCCGGTCCTAAAGATAAAGGGGATTAGCCCTGCATGGTCATCTCAGAGTACAATGTAGTAGAGAAAAGGGGAAACATGAGAAAAACAAGATTGAGTGGTGAAACCCCTGAACGGAGAAGGTACAATCGATCCTTGGTGTGGAATCCGCGTTATGCCGCCTTTCGGTGGTGGAAATCGTCTTCTTCAGCGTCCGGATTGGCTGGGGCGTGCTCCCGTGCTCCGTTCTTCTCTCCTTGCTCTACGGGATGTGTGCAACAACTAATGACGTCATCCCCCAGTCCAGGGCGTCGTCATTAGGTATATCTCCCGAATGAAGTTGCTAATTAACCACGGCCGTCCGATTAAGATCATTCTGAATCAAACTAATATCTGACGGTGTCGATACCATCGACGCGGGTCGATGGTATCGACCTAGTGTGGTAGCGGCAATCCTTCTCTTCTTTCGTCTAAGCGCCTGATGTCATCTCGATACCATCGACTCGGGTCGATGGTATCGACACTCTAAGGCGTCAGTTTTGTCGTTATGCATCGTTGTAGCCTCCATGCGTCGATGGTATCGACTTGCTGTCGATACTATCGACTGCTTTCTCGCCAGCAACCTGATGGTAGCTCGATACCATCGACATCCCTGTCGATAGTATCGACTCTGTGTTGATACTCGCGGCTGGCAACCTGTGGTCCGGTCGACAGTATCGACTTCCGTCGATGGTATCGACGGAAGACGATACTTGTTTTCCCTGAAATTCAAACATGAAACCACATCAATTCACACAATAATAATATTTTGACAGTTAATGCTCAAAGCGATGAAATAAAGGGGATTTGACATAAAATAGTAGCAAAGACCAAAGTGGATGAATTATGCAACATTAACCATAAAATGAATAATAAAAGCATAAAACGCATATCAAACATGTCTATAAATGCGACTCAAAATCATCGCATCAGGCTCCTTAATTAATTTATTTCTTTTTGCATTAAATTAAATTAAAGTCCCATTTATGCTTAAATCTTGATTATTTTAATGTCAAGATTCTCTCTCCTCCATGATAATTCAAATGAGGTGCCCTTCTCATTTTATTTGCTCTACTTGATGACAAGAAACATGAGAGACCCTCTAGAGGTGATATTTTGCATATTGAACCCCAAGTTTTGGCTAATTTGCACATTACACCAGAACTAGGTTTTGATGCACAAGGATTGCTCTACAAGCTTTATCTCGATGCCCAAGCTTGTGGAAACCATACCACTACATCATATTCATTCTTATGGTGTCTCAACATCAGAGGAACATTTATTATGTAAAATTTGCAAGTTAACTCCTCAAACTTGGGTAATTTACACTTTAGTCCAAAAGTAACAAAACAATGTTTCAACATTATTCAAAAAGGACTGAAATTGAAATATAAGTTCCTCAAAAGCCTTAATTACTTTTCAAAAGATAAGAGCAATCATATAATCAACTTTATTAGGCAAAACACCTAGGGTAAGTACATAACCCAGGTCAAGGATGTTACAGACTAGATCTGACCTAGCCTCTAGGTTTGAACCTAGATGTCTGAGAACTAGGTCTAGACTATGCTTGTTGTATATCAAGTCCTTAGGTGTCATTCTTTCCTTATAGTACAGTGGTATGGGATGTTGCATTATTTGGAAATGATGTGCATCAAGGGAAGAGAAACCCTAGACATATGGCGCTCATTGTCTAGAGTAGCTACACTAGTCTATACCATGTTCTCACCATTTTCATTACCTTTCTTAGTACTATACTCCCTACTATGTGTGGGACACTCATTTTGTGGATTTGGTTTTTTATTCCAATCAGATCGGACCTCGATGATTTTATCTGACACATGTTTTATGTGAGAAAAACTATATAATATTTTATTATATGTGTAAGTATTACTAAAATTTGTCCCCACACATGTACAAGTAGCAGGTGGTCATGCAACCTAAGTGAAAGTGAATGGCATTAGTCTAGAGGAGAGAATAGTTCTAGATTAGACGTCTAGAGCCTTGCTAGAATATGTGATAGATGGAAAAGATAATATGAGTTTAGATGATATGATCTAAGTTTTATATAGTAATATAAGTTAGTTTATGATGAAAAGTTTGTCTTTTAGGACCTAAGTTCAGATTTGAGGATTTGATATAAGCCTTGATGATGCAAGTAACTAGGCTTTTATGAGACAAGAAATGTTAAGTTTAGACAAGGTTGTGAGTTACAATGAACCTCAAGCTCCTTACAAAAGAGGACCTCTAGTGTTAGGACCAGTTACAGGGTTAACTCCATAGAGAGTGAGACACATAGGGAGAAAGTTAGAGAACCTAAACTCCAAGATATGATATGATGAGAAATATGTGATATGATATGTCTTAAACTAGACTACTCTTGAGTGAATGAGTTGAGTTACTTAATGCATGATTCCTATAGATATCTTGAACCCTAGATGTCCTTGAGAGGACCAAACCCTAGAGTCAAAGAGAGGTTGGTTACGTATGTATATGTGAACATGTTTATGGGAACCTACCATCTAGGTGAGGGAGAGAGAGTCCCAATACACCGGAGGAGGTAACTGTGTTAGTTTTTGTAAAGCCTCATACTCGGGTTGATGGTTCCTTGTAGGAATCTAGTAGTTGGTTATAAGAGAGAGAGTTGGGAAATAGTGTTTCATGAGTAGATATGTATGAAGAGTATTTCATAGTATATTTTGGTTTGTGCTTATGTGGCTAGAGATGGTGAAGTTGATCACCAGTGCCAATGAGGTAGACTTAAGAACCCTAGACTAAGAGAGAAGATGAAGTTTGTGTATATGAGATACTCATAGAGCTGAGTGAGCTCAGAGAGTCTGAGCATGACACTACCCTCATATTATGGGTCAAGAGAACCTCAATTGGACTAGATAAAGACTTGATATATGTTTGAAATGCCACTCATATAAGTTTGTTTAGTACAACCACGATATAACATAGATAAGAATGTGATTTAATCTTGAGATTTGACATATGAACATGACATGAAGGAAATCTAGAAATGGTTTAATAGATATCAAAGTCTAAATGGTTCACCATATATATGAATAATGATGATAATATGAATAGTTGGCTAATCTCATGATGAATCTCTACTAGAGTTTACAACCTAATATGAGAAAGTATAATGCGATGACACTAATGATACATGTTAAATGAATCATAATGATGTAATATGGTTGGTGAATCTAGTGATGAATTCACTAACAAAGTTGTAACTTAACATGAAAGTGAAATGAGATCATATTAAGGATATATGATAAACAATGGTAATGTTAGTGCTTAATAAATATGTTGAATATAGTCTGAAAAAAATTAGCACAACATAATGATGATGTCACCTTATTATGATCTATATGAATAAAATTTAGTTAATTATAAATAACTCTTCCCAAAATGAGGACATAATGTTAGAACATGATGTTTGGATAAAATGAGGATGTAAATCCTAAAATTTAAAAAATGTCATGTATAATCTAATGTTTGAATCTAATGCTTGGGTGAAATAGGTATAAAAATCCTATTTGGAAATGTGACACAACCTAAGCATCTACATCATGCTTTATGTTAAGGGGTTCACCTTAAATGCTTTTAAAAATCTCTTAGAAGTGCTTTGGATTTATGATTCTAGGTATCTTATGTGGATATGTTGCACGTAGAGTCGTGTCCTACATATGGATGAAGTTCCTTGAAGTAAGAGGATGGCTTAATTTTGAGGACGAAAATTCTTTTAAGATGTATGTGATGTGATGGACTGGATTTTGACTTAATTTTGAGGACAAAAATTCTTTTATACTGTGTAGGATGTTATGGAGTGGGCTTTTGGGGTTTTGAATACCCAATTCAATCAGTGAGTTCATACATTTGGGATTGAAATGGTCTTTTGAATTTAAATGTGGATAGATGAGTTCGATGTAATGTGGAAACCAATTGACATTGATCTTATGTTTTATACCCCATAAAATGTGCCATTTTGGATGAAGTAGTTCACTGATAAAATAAGTGAATCATGGTGTTAAAATTCGATTGGATGTAACTTGGATAGCAATGAATCTATGGATAAAGTGTCATAGTACTTCTATGTTCCTAGAAGGAGATATTGAGGTATGAAAATGATATATTAATGTACATTTATTTAGGCATGATAGAAACATGTTTTAATTGTTCTTAGCCCTAAGTTTGATATAAGCCCCGGCCACACACTCCACTGGATTGTGTCGTGGATCAGCCTAGTGGGAACCCTTTGTTCTTGTACATCGAGCTCCCATGCTACCAAGATAGTGCATCGTGGGTCATGGGTATGTGGGAACCTAGAAATTAGCTTTGACTTGATCGTGGCCTCCCTACTACTACTTACTTGAGGGTAGAGGGTGAGGAATGGTGAAGTTACACTTCCCTTCCCCCACACTTCCTCCCCCGCTTGTTACAGACCTACGGGAGCCAGTCTCCTTATCATCTCCCCTTAGTGCAGATAAGATGGGTTGGAGGAGGAAGAATGAAGAAAAGGTAGCAGGAGTTTCAGAGGTTGCTAGGAGAGGAAAAGAGAGCTCGTGATCAAAGAAGTTGAGCGCTAGAGAGAGAGACTACACAGTCGATCTTCGTGGATATCTTACCCCAGATCTATGGTATGATGATGACTTCAAGCGGGGAAGAAGAACACAGAGAGAGAGATCGAGTATACACTGAGGAGGAGGAGAGTTGTAGCTGATCACACACATGAGCAGACTCCAAGCATCCAGTCATCAGGTGCTCCAAATAACCACCTAGCCTAGTTCTTGGGGGAAGTTAATAGAGGATAGTTTGACGGGCTTGGAGATCAAACCACGTGGAGGACCATAATGACAGAGATTCCTAACCATGGATCGATCATGTGAGGACACTTGAAGTAGAGGAGCAACGCACCCAGGACGTCAAACGAGTAGAATTGGTGAGGAGGTGGAGACCATGGACAATATCTCGCTGGCACTCCATTCCAACGGCGACGCTCGCATAGGCAGACGGAGAGAACCTTGTGGAAGCAGGCATGATTGTGTGAAAGTGAGAGCACGAGAAAAGAGAGGGATCAGATAGGGTGAGGCCAAACCCAGGCGGCAACTGTTTCCTGGAGACAACACAACGTCAGGTAGAGAACAACGTGAGGGGCATTCGTCTCGTGTGGAACCAGAGAAAGGGGAGTAAACCCTGAACCAGACGAGTCATACCAAACCAGTTTCAAAACACCTGAACCACCGGTTCAACCAGCAAGCCACGTGTCACATCTTAATTGGCTGGAAGGTAAGAATATTTTAGTAAATATGTAAATATTTGATAATTTGTATTAACTAGCCCACTTATCAGAAAAATACAAACAAGGTACTAAAATTCTCAAAAAACTGTATAGAATAATATGGAACCATCATATCAGTGTTTTTATGCTTAAACATGGTGATATCATGCAAGATGTATTATACTCTTTTCATGGATAATAAATATCAAATGATCGCCTAAATTTATGATAACATGTAAGTAAATCTATATTCATGTTTATAATCCATTTAAAGCCAGTGAGTATGATGTTGATGCACAAAATCATGTAATTTTCTCCATATGGCTAATTAGGGCTAATAATCTTAATTAATAGACAATAATTACAAATATACTGAATAAATCTTGAAAACTCTAAAATATATTCATAACAGTATATGGAACACAATGTGAAATTAACATATCAATCTTATGCACATAATTCATGTTATGATGATGATGACTCCTAAAGTGATATAAACCCTAATATGACTAATACATGTCATCTAGGGTTAATATGTGCACATAACTATGTATAATCAAATAATTAGATTATATATGTCAATATGTAATCCAAGACCAATAACTTAATATCAAGAAGTCAAGATAAGAAATAGTGATAGGAATATCCTAATGAGGTATGCCAAACCCTAAAATGGAGATAACTAGGGTTGAGATGATGAGAACCTGATGGTGATATGTGATCTTGTCTTGATCAGGGTTTGACTAAGAGTGGTAGTTGAATCAAGGAATATATGATGATTAGGTTATCTTGGTTCAAGGTATGTCATACCTCTTACTTGGCAAATTATATAATATGCTTGTGTTATACATGTAGTAAAATATTTGGCATATGTATTAGATGAAATGATTGTTCTTGTATGATATGTTGCTTGATTTTCCATATTTATTGTTATGAACACATGTAACATAATATATTTGTTCCATTATATCTAAGCACTTCAACTCTTTGGTAGTAAAGTGTTGGAAAATAAAGCACTTCAACTCTTTGGTAGTAAAGTACTTGAAAGTGATTCGAATCTTTGGTAGTAGATCACATTGTCAAATGATCCAACTCTTTGGTAGTAGATCATAAAGGCCTTAATGCATTCAACACTCAGGTAGTAAATTCATGGATGATATAATGGAAAATGTGCATCAAACATGTGTTCTATTTTGCTAATAAACATTCTTTGTTCATGTATACAATATTCTTGAATATTGTGCTGACATGTACCATATGGAAAGGCATGAAGCAATCCTCACCCATGGACCAACCATATATGGAGTTAAACTCTACTAGGGTGAGGTGATGCTCGATCTTGTACAACCTAGACTTGACCCAACCATCTTGCCATCCTTACCTATGCTTGAGGATGCATCAGACCTCCAATGTCTGAGAAACTCACATACTATCTCTGGGTAAGTGGGGCAATTACCAAAGAATGGGTGATCACCCACCATTCCTTGCCCAATGCACACTTGTTGTAGGTTGTTGGTGAAACCAATTTTATCTAGGAAATTCTGATCCCCATATCGAGTTGGTATGAGGTCCATCTTTAGAAATGAGGCATAACACATATTCTACCCCTCATTTGGAAAAAAATCATTGATGGCATAGGAATCACTTGTTCAGACGTGTTGGTGGATGTTCCTTGTTGTCAGGATGCCATCTCTGTGAAGAAGAGAAGAGAGAGATGGAGATAAGAGATCAATGTACACTCAAAATCATCGAAACTCTCTTGTAGTCTCTAATGGCCTTCTTGCACCTTCTAAGTGAGAGGAGAGGGCTTGGGTGTGATCTGATATCACCCATTTCCACCCCTTTTATAGTTGAAGAAGTGCTTGCCTGTGATGTGTTAGTGCCCCCGACATTTTGCATCGGTGGTACCAATGGCTTGCTATCAGTGGATGTGTCAATGCTAGCCATTGATCTCGATGGCTATATGTCACGCCCCAATCTCAAATTAACCACAACCACGAGATTAGGACGCAACAGGATGGGATTTACACATAAGCCAACCACCCTTCACTTTTTAAAACAATTAAAAACATTTAAATGATAACCAAGTTTAAACTGTAATCAGAAAACTGAGCAACCTACAGGAACTTTTCTATTTAACTGAATAAAGACACGAGCAAGGACTACAGCATAATACATTGATTAACATAAAGAAAGCATAACATTAATTTACATCTTTGCACACATTCTCTCTCTCACTCACCCCTTGTCCCAAGGATCGAGGGGAATGGACTAAGAGACCTCTAACTAGACTAACTACAAACCTTATATAGACTAGGCGTTAGGATGAAATTATCCTTCTGATTCCTGTTGCTGATGCTGACCTGAAAATGTTTTGAGTAGAGGTATGAGCCTACTCGCTCAGTGAATAGCCTTTCATTTAGCTATCACTAAACAACTCATCAATTATATAAAATTGAAATAAAACATAAGTACGGTATTGAGCAGGGCAGTTCTAATAACATAACAGATTTGCAGAATATAATCACCTTTCCATGCAATAATAGATAACTTGAACAGATAAACAGATATAAAGGAATAGCACACAAATTCGGATATATTAATTTGTTGGGATCCTATATGATTACACATTTATTTTATTATGCCCTAATCATATGCAGTGTACTCTGCCTATGAAGATCCGTAGCGAACTACGATCCCACCGTACAAGACTTAGCGACACACCCGGGAAATGCTAAGTCTGACTGCCAGCCCTGGTCTGCTGCAGGACTCTCAGGCTCACAAGGCCTCAGGCTCACAAGGCCTCACTACACTCTCAAAAGAGTGAACTCTAGACTCCTCCTCAAACCTGAGCACACAGGCGGAGAGTCTTACCGGGTTATCACCGTGACACAAGCACGGATTAATGTTGAATAACCCCTATTTTCCACAGTGCCACCGTGACACAAGCACGGTTCTTGTTGCAACACTGTCTCTCTCTCTATCCTCGTGCCACCGTGACACAACCACAGTTATTGTTGCAACATGAGTTTCACCCCCTGGTTGCAGACCTCTCAGAAGGGGTTCTACGGTGTTAGGGCACCTAAGTCTATTAACTGATTAACATATAACCATATATACAGGAATATCACATTTCATGCATATTGCACATTCTGAATATTCACTTGAAACACATGTATATCCTTTATCATCCTTAAACAGGATTTAGTATCATTTATCCAGTTTCAATGCTAAACATCTACTTTCAAATCAGCAATTACATTGCAACTATATTACAGGAAATTTCATCATTTTCATTGAGCATATCAAGTATTTCAAGTTCCAATAAATCTAACTTACTCCATTGTATGTACTACACTGTTTAAAAGTTATACTAACTGATGCAGAAGTAAGTAAGCATTTAAATTGAGTTAAATAATGATTTCTAAATGAACTACTACTCACCCACTTTGGTGTGTTCGTATACACCGAAAAACGTCCACAAACACGCCTAAATCTGCCCTTTACAGCAGCATGCACGCCGTGCACCTAGGCTGCACGCCGTGCACCTTCAGTACACTTCTGTTCAACTTTTCTTCTCCTTTGCACGCCGTGCAAACTGACTTGCACGCCGTGCAAACTGACTTGCACGCCGTGCAAACTGATTTTGCACGCCGTGCACCTGGGCTGAAACTCGTTCCGCTATCTGTAACTTTGCACGCCGTGCAATCTGACTTTGCACGCCGTGCAACCTGCGCAGAAACGGAAATCCCCTAAATCAGCTTCCTGGAATGTTGCACGCCGTGCAACCTGCGCAGAGGCGGAAATTGCAGAAATAAAAGAGACGATTGGGGTCGATTCGGTGGACGATTCTTACCCGAATCACTCCTATAGTTTCGGATTGACCTAGCAAGCACTTGGCAAGAAGAAAGAACGGAGGGGGAAGCACCGTTCGCTCCCTAGACCATCTCCATGGTCGTCTTCTTTATGGCTGCAGGAGGAAGAAGAAGGTGAAGAAGAAGAAGATGATGCAGCTGGTTGGTTTGGCTGGAGAAGATGAAGAAATCGAAGAAGAACGGAGAAGGAAGGAGCTTGGTTGCCTAGCTTCTCCTCTAGCTTGCTCTCTCTCTCCCTTTCTCCTTCTCTGTTTTTCCCAAGCGGCAACCGAAGGAAATGAACTATCGTTCATTCCAAAGTCGGTTAATAGAGTTAAAAAGGAAAACTGAAGGAAAGGATAAGGAAGGGCGCCCAGGGGGCCGGATGCAAATTGCCCAGAAACTTTCTGAAATTACACATAGGTCCCTGCATACTAAAAAGCTTATATCTTTTTACTCGTAGGTCGGTTTCACATGATTTCTTTGGCAACGGATTAAGCACAAACTTGTCCTCAACCTCAGGACAAGAAAACAAGCTAATGATACATTAACACTAGCTCAAAGGTCAAAACACTATTAACAAAAGCAAGTACTCATCTCAACATAACTAGCTCAATTATGCACTAACCAAGGTACTAACCTGCAAAACGAAACGTGGGTCATAACAATCTCCCTCCCTTATAAGAATTTCGTCCCGAAATTCCTAAAAGAGAAAAGGAAACTTGTTACGCATTTCTGATTCAAGCTCCCACGTAGCTTCCTCTATATTGTGATTCCTCCACAAAACCTTCACTAAAGGTATCTCCCGGTTCTTAAGCTTTTTGATCCGGTGATCCACTATCTGCACTGGTCCTTCTACATAGGACATATCTGTTCTAAGCTGCGCCGGTTCTGGATCTAGAATCTTTTCTGTACCGGGATGACACTTTTTCAGCATAGACACATGGAAGACATCATGAAGATTTGCCAACTCAGACGGCAAATCCAACCTGTAAGCTACAGGTCCAATCCTCTCAACAATAGGATATGGACCCATATACCTAGGAGTCAACTTACCCCTCTTGCCAAACCTCAGCACTCCTATCCACGGCGAAGCCTTCAAGTAAACCTCGTCACCCACGTCGAACTCGAGAGGTCGACGTCGTCTTTCTGCATAACTTTTCTGTCTGTCTTGAGCAGCTTTCAACTGCTCCCTGATCACAGATATCTTCTCTGTAGTTATATCAACTAACTCAGGTCCAAGAATTTCCTTCTCACCCACCTCGTACCAACAAACTGGCGATCTACACTTCCTGCCATAAAGAGCTTCATATGGGGCCATTCCAAGACTAGAATGGTAGCTGTTGTTATATGCAAACTCCATCAGGCTTAAGTGTTCTTCCCAGTTACCTCTGAACTGCAGAACGCATGCTCTCAGCATGTCTTCAAGAGTCTGAATGGTCCCCTCAGACTGACCATCCGTCTGCGGGTGAAATGCTGTACTGAACCTCAACCTTGTGCCCAACGCACGATGTAACTGATCCCAAAACCTGGATGTAAACTTAGGATCTCTGTCAGAAATAATGGAGACTGGAATCCCATGTAATCTGATTACCTCATCCACATATATCTTGGCCAGCTTCGGAACATCAAAGGTTGACTTGACCGGAAGAAAGTGAGCAGACTTAGTTAGTCTATCCACAATTACCCATATCGAGTCTGAACCCTTAGGCGTCCTGGGTAATCCTACCACAAAGTCCATCGTGATGTGTTCCCATTTCCATTCTGGTATAGGAAGCGACTGCAAAGTACCAGCAGGTTTTTGATGCTCAACCTTAACCTGCTGACACACTCCGCACCTAGCCACGTATTCAGCCACATCCTTTTTCATACCAGACCACCAGTACAATTCTTTGAGATTCCTGTACATCTTCGTGTTACCTGGATGCATAGCATACATAGAAGCATGTGCTTCTTCAAGAATTTGTTCTTTCAACTCACTATTTCCAGGTACACATAACCTACCATGAAGATACAACACGCCTTCATCAGAAAACATGAACTCTGCTCTCTTACCTTCTGACATATCCTGCATGATTTGCCACAACTCATCATCACTCTGCTGTAATTCCTTAATATGATTATAGAAAGTAGGTTTGACCTGCATTTGAGCAATCAACCCACTCTGTTCAGTCACATCCAAGTCTAAATTCAACTTTCGCATATCTACAAGCAAGTCTCTCTTGAAACATGCCATAGAAAATGCATTAGCTATTGAACTTGACTTTCTACTCAAGGCATCTGCTACAACATTAGCTTTACCAGGATGGTAATCGATTGTCACATCATAATCTTTAATCAGCTCAAGCCATCTGCGCTGTCTCAAATTCAAATCTTTCTGAGTGAAGATATACTTCAGGCTCTTATGGTCTGTAAATACCTGGCAAGTCTCACCATACAGGTAGTGACGCCATATCTTAAGAGCATGAACTATAGCGGCCAATTCCAGATCATGAGTAGGGTAATTCTCTTCATTCTTCTTAAGCTGTCTAGATGCGTAAGCCACAACTTTGCCTTCTTGCATCAGTACACAGCCTAAACCTCTCTTGGAAGCATCGCAGAACACTGTATAACCCTTTTCTGCTTCTGGCAAAACCAACACTGGTGCTGAAGTCAGCTTCCTCTTCAAGATCTGAAAACTCTTCTCGCAGTTATCAGACCAAACAAACGGTGCATTCTTCCTCGTCAAACGTGTCAAAGGTGATGCTAGAACACTGAAGTTCTGTATAAATCTTATGTAATAGCCTGCTAATCCCAAGAAACTTCTAATCTGAGTAGGAGTCTTAGGCCGTTCCCACTGAAGCACAGAATCAACTTTCTTAGGATCAACACTAACTCCATCTCTCGAGATGACATGTCCAAGAAATGCTACCTCAGCCAACCAGAACTCGCACTTGCTAAACTTAGCATACAGCTGATGTTTCCTCAACAACTGCAATGTCATTCTCAGGTGTTGCTCATGCTGCTCATCACTTCTAGAATAGATCAGAATATAATCTATAAAGACTACAATAAACTGATCTAGGAACGGTTTGAAAATCTGATTCATCATATCCATAAAGGCTGCTGGGGCATTGGTCAGCCCAAACGACATAACCAAAAACTCATAATGCCCATACCTGGTTCTGAAAGCTGTCTTGGGAATATCAGAAGCCTTTATTCTAAGCTGATGATATCCAGATCTCAAATCAATCTTAGAAAAGATAGTCGCTCCACGCAACTGATCAAACAGATCATCTATTCTCGGCAATGGATACTTGTTCTTTATAGTGATCTTGTTCAGTTGCCTGTAATCTATACAGAGACGCATGGTACCATCCTTCTTCTTAACAAACAGGACTGGAGCACCCCACGGTGAAGAACTGGGTCTGATGAAACCCTTATCCAGCAACTCCTGCAACTGCACCTTGAGTTCTTTCAACTCTGCAGGTGCCATTCTGTAGGCTGGCAGTGCTACTGGATGACTACCTGGATATATCTGAATTTCAAAATCAATATCTCTAACAGGAGGTAAGCCTGGTAGTTCCTCTGGAAAAAGATCAGAAAACTCACAAACCACGGGCACATCATAAACACTAGTGGTGCTCTTCTCTGCTCTGGTGTCAACCACATGAGCAAGGAACGCTTCACATCCTTTCTGTAGCATCTTATCAGCTACTGCAGCTGATACAATGCACGTAGGCAGAACTTTCCTGTCTCCAGTAAAGACACAAGAAAATTCACCATGTTGAAAGGTAGCTTCCTTTTTCCAACAATCGAGTTGCACTCGATATGTCTCAAGACAATCCATACCCAAGATGACTTGAAAAGTATTAACATCCAAGGGTATGAGATTAGCAGCAAAGGTGTAACCTCCAAAAGATAACAAGCATCCGGGACAGAACTCAGTCAAAACTGTTGGTCCACCTAGTGGAACCCTCAACACTAACTCATCTACCAACTCTTGAGTTAACAGATTAAATTTACCAACTAAAGAACGTCGTATGAAAGAGTGAGTAGCACCCGAATCTATCAAAACTGAGACTGGTATACTATTAAAAAAAAGCATCTCTCCTATAACAACTTGTGAAGAAATTATACCTTCCCGAGGTGTCAAAGAGAAGAAACGTGCTGCAGCTCTCCCTCTGCCACGCTGTCCTCTCTGACCACTTCTGCCACTTGGTACTCCACCACCTCTGGAACCAGAAGCCACAGAAGAACTCGGAACATCATGGTACTGAGGCTGGAAAGCTTGCGA
The DNA here is from genome assembly GCA_963693085.1 of Alisma plantago-aquatica. NCBI lineage: Eukaryota > Viridiplantae > Streptophyta > Magnoliopsida > Alismatales > Alismataceae > Alisma > Alisma plantago-aquatica. The sequence goes on from OY856414.1 coordinate 365,809,276, forward strand.
TGCTGCTTGTTGAAGCTGAGGACATTCCCTTTTTAGGTGTCCTATTTGTCCACAGACATAACAACTTGGACCCCAACATTGACCAGTATGTGATTTTCCACATTTGTCACATAGCGGTATCCCTTGTCCCTGGGGACCTGTCACTGACATTGACGATCCAGAAGACTGTCCACTAGAGGCACTACCCCTTCTCTCTGGGTTGTATCTCCCTCTGCCTCTAAAAGAAGTAACATCTTCAGATCTCTGTCTGTTAAAACAGCTAAAGCCACGCCCAAGTTTAGAAAAGAAACCTCTACCTCCACCTCTATATCCGCTACTGGACTATCCTCTACTGAAATCTGCAGATCTCTTCTTAGACTCAGGCACCTTGTCAGCGTTCACAGATTCCTCAACCTGTCTAGCAGCCTCAACAAACTCACCAAAGTTCTCTCTGTTCCTCTTGCTAGTAGCAGAAACTGTATGCCGAATCTCTGGCCTCAGCCCTTCTTGAAACCTTCTGCATCTTTCTATGTTGTCGGGAACAAGCTGCGGACAGAAGTTCGCTAACCGGGTGAAAAGCGCTTCATACTCTGTAACTGTCATGTTCCCCTGCTTGATATTCTGTAACTGCCTGATTTTCTCATTAAGAAAAGTGGGTGGATAGAATTTGAGATGAAACTCCTCAGAGAAATCCTGCCAGGAAAGCTCTGTACCTCTCCTCTTTTCTTCCACACCACGCCACCACAACTCTGCATCGCCTGTCAAAAGGTAGACTGCATGATTAATCTTCTTCTCTTCTGGAAGCTCCATCAGGCGAAAGACCTTCTCTATCTGTCTAAACCATTCATCAGCCTCTGCTGGATCTGTAGTGCCACTGAACTCTGTGCCACCAAGCTTCTTTACAAGCTCATAAGATCGCATCAGATCCTTGCTACTGGTAGAAGTAGAAGCTCGCCTATCATCCTTGTACCTCTCTTTGGTTTCCAGAAACATCCTGTACATCTGGGATGCTTCATCCACGTGGTCACCACCACCTGGACCCAAGTACAAAGGATCAGGGCCAACATGGCTCTCGTCCTGATCATCGCGATCAAAGCCTCTTCCTGCCATATGCAATGATATAACAGAGTATTTCCTGTTAGAAAACTACAGATAGAAGAAAGACACCTAAACCTTAATCCTATTGGTCTCTTATCGTCCCCTGACCTGGACTCTGAGTAACTATGTACTCAACCTAGGCTCTGATACCAAGAGTTGTCACGCCCCAATCTCAAATTAACCACAACCACGAGATTAGGACGCAACAGGATGGGATTTACACATAAGCCAACCACCCTTCACTTTTTAAAACAATTAAAAACATTTAAATGATAACCAAGTTTAAACTGTAATCAGAAAACTGAGCAACCTGCAGGAACTTTTCTATTTAACTGAATAAAGACACGAGCTAGGACTACAGCATAATACATTGATTAACATAAAGAAATCATAACATTAATTTACATCTTTGCACACATTCTCTCTCTCACTCACCCCTTGTCCCAAGGATCGAGGGGAATGGACTAAGAGACCTCTAACTAGACTAACTACAAACCTTATATAGACTAGGCGTTAGGATGAAACGATCCTTCTGATTCCTGTTGCTGATGCTGACCTGAAAATGTTTTGAGTAGAGGTATGAGCCTACTCGCTCAGTGAATAGCCTTTCATTTAGCTATCACTAAACAACTCATCAATTATATAAAATTGAAATAAAACATAAGTACATTACTGAGCAGGGCAGTTCTAATAACATAACAGATTTGTAGAATATAATCACCTTTCCATGCAATAATAGATAACTTGAACAGATATAAAGGAATAGCACACAAATTCGGATATATTAATTTGTTGGGATCCTATATGATTACACATTTATTTTATTATGCCCTAATCATATGCAGTGTACTCTGCCTATGAAGATCCGTAGCGAACTACGTTCCCACCGTACAAGACTTAGCGACACACCCGGGAAATGCTAAGTCTGACTGCCAGCCCTGGTCTGCTGCAGGACTCTCAGGCTCACAAGGCCTCAGGCTCACAAGGCCTCACTACACTCTCAAAAGAGTGAACTCTAGACTCCTCCTCAAACCTGAGCACACAGGCGGAGAGTCTTACCGGGTTATCACCGTGACACAAGCACGGATTAATGTTGAATAACCCCTATTTTCCACAGTGCCACCGTGACACAAGCACGGTTCTTGTTGCAACACTGTCTCTCTCTCTATCCTCGTGCAACCGTGATACAAGCACAGTTATTGTTGCAACACGAGTTTCACCCCCATGGTTGCAGACCTCTCAGAAGGGGTTCTACGGTGTTAGGGCACCTAAGTCTATTAACTGATTAACATATAACCATATATACATGAATATCACATTTCATGCATATTGCACATTCTGAATATTCACTTGAAACACATGTATATCCTTTATCATCCTTAAACAGGATTTAGTATCATTTATCCAGTTTCAATGCTAAACATCTACTTTCAAATCAGCAATTACATTGCAACTATATTACAGGAAATTTCATCATTTTCATTGAGCATATCAAGTATTTCAAGTTCCAATAAATCTAACTTACTCCATTGTATGTACTACACTGTTTAAAAGTTATACTAACTGGTGCATAAGTAAGTAAGCATTTAAATTGAGTTAAATAATGATTTCTAAATGAACTACTACTCACCCACTTCGGTGTGTTCGTATACACCGAAAAACGTCCACAAACACGCCTAAATCTGCCCTTTACAGCAGCGTGCACGCCGTGCACCTAGGCTGCACGCCGTGCACCTTCAGTACACTTCTGTTCAACTTTTCTGCTCCTTTGCACGCCGTGCAAACTGACTTGCACGCCGTGCAAACTGACTTGCACGCCGTGCAAACTGACTTGCACGCCGTGCAAACTGACTTGCACGCCGTGCAAACTGACTTGCACGCCGTGCACCTGGGCTGAAACTCGTTCCGCTATCTGTAACTTTGCACGCCGTGCAATCTGACTTTGCACGCCGTGCAACCTGCGCAGAAACGGAAATCCCCTAAATCAGCTTCCTGGAATGTTGCACGCCGTGCAAAACGGATTTGCACGCCGTGCAACCTGCACAGAGGCGGAAATTGCAGAAATAAAAGAGACGATTGGGGTCGATTCGGTGGACGATTCTTACCCGAATCACTCCTATAGTTTCGGATTGACCTAGCAAGCACTTGGCAAGAAGAAAGAACGGAGGGGGAAGCACCGTTCGCTCCCTAGACCATCTCCATGGTCGTCTTCTTCATGGCTGCAGGAGGAAGAAGAAGGTGAAGAAGAAGAAGATGATGCAGCTGGTTGGTTTGGCTGGAGAAGATGAAGAAATTGAAGAAGAACGGAGAAGGAAGGAGCTTGGTTGCCTAGCTTCTCCTCTAGCTTGCTCTCTCTCTCCCTTTCTCCTTCTCTGTTTTTCCCAAGCGGCAACCGAAGGAAATGAACTATCGTTCATTCCAAAGTCGGTTAATAGAGTTAAAAAGGAAAACTGAAGGAAAGGATAAGGAAGGGCGCCCAGGGGGCCGGATGCAAATTGCCCAGAAACTTTCCGAAATACACATAGGTCCCTGCATACTAAAAAGCTTATATCTTTTTACTCGTAGGTCGGTTTCGTATGATTTCTTCGGCAACAGATTAAGCACAAACTTGTCCTCAACCTCAGGACAAGAAAACAAGCTAATGATACATTAACTCTAGCTCAAAGCTCAAAACACTATTAACAAAAGCAAGTACTCATCTCAACATAACTAGCTCAATTATGCACTAACCAAGGTACTTACCTGCAAAACGAAACGTGGGTCATAACACTATAGGTCATCAATGCATCAACCCATCAATTCTTAGTTGTTTTCGGTATCGATGGTTTTTAGTGGTACCTACTCATCATAAACACGCTCACGAACTGGTGCGATTAACCATTTGATGCATGAAATTGTGGTCGTTGTTTTTGGTTCCATAAATCTGGTCTTCTTATGTTAGTACCACCAACGTAGATATCAGTAGTACCAAGCTAATATTGGCTCACCTGTGATGTATGTGTTGGTACCACTGAGATACCTCTCAGTGGTACAGATGCTAATTTTTCTATACCTTCAAGGGCCTCATCTAAAAATGTCAGTGTCAATGACTGAGATGTCAATGCTATTGAGTTGTGTCGTTCCTTGTCATCTTTGAGTTGAATGGGTCGGTACCACCAAGCAACCTCTTGGTGGTATCAATGATGCTTTTCTAAATCCTTATGGTTTTTACTTGAGACCCATCGGTGCCACAGACGGTCGTGTCGGTACTACTGACATACTTTGGGTCTCTCTAAGGTCTATTTGGTAAGGATTCAATGCCACTGACCCACATGTTGGTGGTACCAAAATTTCTCAAAACCCTTGTTGAAAATTGAAAGATGGTCAATGGTACTGACACTGACATTACATTAACATGATAGTAATTGTATCAAGGTACCTTTTTCATTATATCAAAGTAAAATATAAAGTTAACAATAAAGACAAATTGACAAAAAATAAAACATAGAAAATTAAATGGTTTTCCTCCTAAAAGTGCCCTTGTTTAATGTCCTAGGATCGACAATCAATTGGTGTAGTTTTCAAGGAAGATAAATGAGCTTCAAATCCTCCTCCTCATGGACAACTTCTCCTCCATAATAGTTTTATATATGTTATCTATTAGTCAAGATAGTCTTGGCATCATCACTAATCTCCACTACGCCATGAGGGAAAGATTTAACCACCACATCAAATCCACTCAAATGGGGCATCAACTTCCTCGGGTGTAGCTTCACCCTTGAGCTAAATAAAAACACTCATGTCCCAGTATGAACACCTTATGTAAGATATGGAGGTCATGAATATTCTTAGTCCTATCCTTGTAAATTCTTGAATTTTCATAGGCATCTAGCCTAATATCATCTAATTCATTTAGTTCCAATATGTGATTCCTCCTTGCACTAAATAGATCAAAATTTAATTTCCTCAAGGTCCACTTGGCTTTATGTTCTAGTTTCACAAGAAAGTGACATGCCCACCTATAAACTAATCTATAGCCGGTTGTGCCTGTGGGTGTCTTAAAAGCCATCCTACAAGCCCAAAGAGAATCACTAAATTAGATGATCCAATTTATCCTACTACTTGAAATGGTCTTTCTAGAATCATCTTAATATCTCTATTGGACATCTAAACATGACCTTGAGTCGAGGGGTGGTATGGGTTCCTACTCTATTCTTCACTCCATATTTTCTCAACAAACTTCAAATTTCATGTTTGTAAGTGAGAACCTCCATCTTTTATGATCATTTTTATAAGGCCCCTGACCTAGCTTAGTGCTTAACTATGCTTTGTTTGATTAATAAGAGTACTTAGAGCCTTAATCTAATCCCTTGGTATGCTTTTTTAACATGTGACAATCTTATGTTTTCAGTCTGGTCTTATTCTGATGATGTTTGAGCTTCACATGCTTATTTCGGACCAAGGTGCAATTTATCCAAGTTGAGGGGTTATCTTGCAATTTGTCACATGTTGAGTGTGCCCTTGGTGATTTATCATCTTGACATAGAGAATGATTCTATGGGTCACCTTGTTGTACCTTAGTTGATGAGGTGGCATCATGTGGAGATGCAAGGGTTTCTAGGGTTTGCTTGGCATCAACCTTGATGAGCTTTGTTGAGTGTCTCGACCTTGTGGTGTGTCTCAAATGAGACACCTTGCTTGGGTGTTGTTGTCCCGACCTTGATGGTCTTGAGGTGCTTTTGGTCGAGACAATTGTCTCCTTGTGGCGTGTCTCAGCCAGGCTTGTTTGGTGACCTTGTGTTGTGGTCGAGACAAGGTATCTTGAGGTTTGTTTCGACCCCTAGGGTGGTGGTGACCCAAGTGTCAAGACCCCACCTAGGTTTTATCACCATAGGTTGCATGCATGCATATAATGGTTGCATGTTAGTTTCTTTTGTGGACAAGGTCCCTTTGGTGGTTTCTCACATTGAAACCTCACCCCTACCTTGCTTCTTTCCAGCCCTCTTTCTTCTCCCTTCTCTTGTGTTCATCCTTGGAGCATTGAGGAGCAAGGACTAATCTTGGGTGCTTTCGAGGTCGATCAACCTTGCATGTGGTGCTTTGGATCTTGATCACCTTCCTTGTGGTGATTCTTGGAGATTTCTCTTCTTGGTAAGTGGTTCTTTCTCCTTGATCATGTTTTTGCTTTGGAACCCTACCTTTCTTCTTCCCCTTTCATGGCCATAGATTGTGGACTATCCATGGTGGTCATTTTGAGAGATAACTCCTCATCACAAATGGTTATAGACCATGTTTTGACAAGGTGTTACCCAAGTATGAGGAAGTTTTTCCTCTCTTCTCTCTTCTTTCTTCTTGGTTCGGCCTAGGGTTTGTTACCCTCTTTTCTTGAGCTATATTTGACCTTGGTGATCTTCTCTTCGGAGGTGATTTGTGGCCAAATTTTTGATCCAAGTTGGAGCATCTTCTTCTTCTTTGGAGCCTTTGATCTTGTATCTTGGTTCTCTCCTTAAGGCGAGTTTTATAAATCTCTACCTTCTTATATTACTTATAACTATTACTACTTGCATGTTACTGTTTTGATCTCTAATCTTGATGCTAATATGCTCCATGAAGTTTCCATGATTTAAGGTTTAATACTTTGTTGTATTCTCATGTAGATTGCACTCTTTCTTAAACCCTAAACTCTTGAACCCGGCTTGTTATGTGTTGGTTGAGGTGATTTTGATACATTAATCATGTTTCTTGGTTTCATCACAATGCTTTGGTTTGGCCTTTGTGCTTTATTGAAGTTTTGAGTTGGTATTCTTGATGTTGAAGCTTGGTCCTTTTTACCTTGGCATGATCTTGAAGGTGTTCATGATGAAGTTCGGTATTCATGGTTTTGATGCTTATCTTGAATTGAGTTTTTCCACCTTGTTGATGATGAATTTCCTTTATGTTAACCTTCTATTTTGAGTGAGGTTTATCTCTATTTTGAATTTGGCTAATTGTTTTTAGGGTATCTTGACCTTTGTGGTCACTACACCTTGATCTTGTCTAGGTCAAGACATATGTGTTGCTCATGGTTGAGACTTATGTTTTTGTTTTGGGTCGAGATGCATGCCTTTGTTTCAGTCGTGACCCTTGTTTTTTTTTTGGTTGAGACATGCCCTTGATGATGGTTAAGACACCATATTAATTGGTGGTCAAAACACCATGTGGGTAGTGGTTGAGACACATGGTTTTGTTGCGGTTGAGACTCTTGTTTTATGAATGGTTGACACGTGTGTTTTGGTCATGGTCGAGATGCTTGTGCATGGTCGAGACACCTACTTTTGTGGTAGTCGAGACACGTGTTCTTATCTTGGTCAAGACTCCTAGTTGTCTTGAGGTTGAGACTCTTACTTTGAGAGTGGTCGTGACACATGGTTGCTTGGGTGGTCAATACACTCACTTGAGTGCATGGTCGCAACACATGCATAACATAATGAGATGGAACTCATGAACATGTACATGATGTGGATACCTAGTATTGTTGACATAATGCTCTAATCATGTTTATTAATGATGTTCTCTCTCTACTATTCTCCAATAAAGTGGGTGGTGACATAATTAGGGTTTAGTGAATGATTTATGATCTGAAACCCTAATCAGCTATGCATGTAACCCTAACCCTAATGTTAGGGAATATGATGTGTTTGTTTGCCTCATTTGAAGTGGTTACCACATTATGATGTTTTCTTTCTTTGGTTTATGAACCCCCAACCATGTAGGTGAAATGAATGTCATATCTTATGCATGCTATGGTGATGATCATATGACACAGGGTGATGGCTATGATCCTTGATGAGGCATGTTGAGATTATAATGATGTAATGGGTTTTATGACATGGCAGAGGCTTTATCCCTAGTATGAGGTGTTATCCTCCAGTGATGTGATAAGGGATTGATATCCCAAGACATATTGGATATGATGATGGCCTTGCGAATTGCATTGCTACAAGTATCATGTGGTGATGTGACAAGTTCACACCTTATACATTTTATATCTTATGAAGTTGTATTATGCCCTTATCTTTGTAGAGTTTGTTTAGGGTTTTTATGTTGTAACTTCATTGATGATAAAAGATACTCAACTTGACTAATTAATCAAGTGAAACCCTAATCATGTAGTGGCATTGTGCCATAGATCCATCTTCAGTGTCAGTACTTGCTGAATGGTGAAATGGGTTCTCCCTTAATGGAAGCGTAGAGTCGTATATTGTTGAGTATGTGCATTTCACACTACTACAGAACATGCATTTAGGCTCTGACTGGTTCAGTGTAAACGCAGTTTTCTTGGAACTCATTTTCCCAGAACTGAAATTGAGTTCCTGGAAAATGACTTCCAAATGATTGGTTTGAAACTTCAGTTTTCCTGAAACTTAATTTCCATCCGATTGGTTTGTTGTAACTGTAGGCACAAAATCTAGATATAGAAAGTGTAAATTTATGTTTCAAGATATAGTGTAATAAAAATCAATATTGAAATGAAAATAGTTAATTGGTAAAATCCAAAATGATAGCATGAACAACATAGATAGTGTAAATTTATGTTTCAAGATACAAATCAGTTCCAGGAAATTGGAGTCCAACATGATAATGGAAAAAACTAAAACAAGAGTCAATCATCCATAAAATTTGTTGTAGCTGAATTATCTCTATCATGTTCTCCTTCTTCAGTAGTGGTGTTGTGTCTCTTTTCAACAAATTTGCGAAGCCAAGTCATCCTCCTATTTGGATTGCAACTCATGAATACTTTGGCATCTATAGTATTGCCACAAAGATGTGTCAAGGCATCAATTATGACTTCATCATCAAATATGCCTGACTCATTTATTTTATCCAACTCCTCAGATATCTTACTTCCATCCAAATATTCTGGTTCTGGTCTAGGCTTTGAGAAAACCTCAACCAACCTATCAATCTTACTAGTAAATTTTTCAACCATGTCATCATCTCCTTCTCTCATTCTTTTTTTAGTTTTGTTTTTCATCCTTGACCCACTTGTAGGAGGAGTTTCCTTTGACACATTTACATTTTGGGATTCAGGGACTACCTCACAATCTTCAATTCTTATGTCTACATGTTCATCATCTTCAGTCAAATCAACATGGTCCTTTGAGTTTTGTCCACCTGCAATTTCACCTATCGGCCTTCGTATTGACTTGAAGAATTGCCCTGTTGCCTTATCATTTCCACAAACGATACTCATTTCATTGTACAATGGGATGGGCTTGTTTATGTACTCTTCAGCCTTGGGATGTGCCTACAATAATCAATACTTTAGATAAAGTATATAAAAAAACAAAAAAATTGTTTGCATGAAATACTTACACGAATGTAATCTCTAGCAACTTCTAGATCCATATTAATTGTGCAGTTGACATTGTCAAAATCATTTATGCCACTTTGGTTTTTAATTTTCTGAATTTCTTCCCAATGCTTCTTCACGGTTCGTAGATGATTTTCCACAAAAAATTCTTTGCAAACATCACCCAAGTTGAATTCTTTATTAACTGCTTCTGCTGATTTGTGAAATGCGATAGATTTGAATGTTTTATCTACCTTATAACCATCGGTAGCAAGGGTGGCAAGATATCTAATAGCAGACTGACTCCAATTTTTTTTCCATCTAAAATTTTGGGTTCCTTTTCTTGATGTGGCCACTTGAGAGTTATCAACATGTTGTTCCATCTACATAAAAACAATTATACACTCATCAAAACAATAGAAAAGGTTAAACAATAGGTAGCCATGGTGAGCTTATAATTATAAAAAAGTGCTCCATCTCTACACATAGATCAATCCATTTATCTCCATCCATGTTACGCACAAATATTCATTCATCAAAATAATAGGAAACCATCAAACAATATGTTGTCATGATGGGCTCAAACTTTACAAGAATCCGATCCACATATGTACCATCTATGTACATGCAAGTATTCACTCATAAAAAATCAGGAACAAAATCAAGGAATTGGTAGTCACAGTGTGCATACAATTTTAATAAAATGTAAAACAAGTTTTTTGCCCAAAAAAATACAAATACAAATGTCTTAGTTTGAGAAAATAACACATGATGAGCTTTTGGAAATAAATGGTTACGTATTATTTGTTCTATCCTGATAGTCACTCCACATCAATGTAGCGATATTGTCCCTCTTGTCCCTCCATACTTGATTCCTATCTCTTATCTCTCTATTAGTCCATGTTTAAGAGTAATTTTCATATGAATCATCAATCGACTCGGTTGGGTGATCTTGTTGTAATATTACTCCTTCATCTTGGTATTCTCCTGTGACAAATTCATCTCCAGTTGGGTGCACTTCCATTATGTAGTTATGCAAAATTGAACAAGCCAACACCATATCAACATGTGTTTCAAATGGATAACATGATCTCACATTTAGACACCTAAATCTTTTCTTAAGTAAACCAATTGTCCGTTCCACTGCATTTCGTAGAGAAGAATGTCGAAGATTAAACAATTCATCACGTGTTCTAGGTCCATTGGTGCGAGAGAAATTCTTTAGGTGATATCGTGTACCACGGTATGGAGTAACAAATCCTGGCATAGTGGTATATCCAACATCTGCTAAGAAATATTTACCTACAATAGGAAAGTTCAATATATCTTAATGATTACAAGGTTAAAATTTCAATTTTTTGATATTTTTATAATTTAGCTTCTGGAACTTTTAGCCCACTTGGGTCTTCTAGTGCACTTTTCAATACAATCATATCATTTGCCGATCCTTCCCAGCCAGCCCCAACATAGCATATTTTGCAATTAAAAGTGCAAGCCACTATGACATTCTGGGTTGGGTGATCCTTTCTACCACGAAATCTTGCTACAATGTCATTTGGTACTGTAGCGATAATATGTGTACCATCAATTGCTCCTATACAATCCTACATATACAATGGTCTTGTATAAATAATTAAACTAATTATAAATAAAATGTAAAAGTTTAAGGTATTTACCTTGAAATAAGGATAGAACTTATTTGGACGACATGTAATTTCAAGAGGAGTCGTGGACGGAGGAGTTCTAATATAATCATCACAAAGACAACCTATGGCATATAAACATTTGTTGAAATATCGGCTGACCGTCTCCTGTGCTCGATCATAAGAATTAGAAACTCCACGTTGAAGTGTACCCTATCCTAATATGCTTAAAAACATTGCTAGTTGCTCCTCAACTGACATATTTATAGTATCTCGTAAAAGGTATCGACCCCTCAAAATATTGCATAACCTAAAAAAGGTGGCTCTCCTCATTCTTGTTTCTTGAAGGCAACTTTGTTCTGTTCCAAGGAGAATTCTCTTCATTATGGTAGACATGGGCTTATTCCTAAGTGTGTATGGTCGTTTGAGTTCAATATGATGTTGGGACCGTCCTTTGAGTAATAGCATCATTATCATGAGTATGATGATTATACATGATTGTTCTTCTTCATTGAAGTCGGCATAGTTAACCATCTACACTCAAAAGAGATCTACCATTATATTTAAGTTCAAAAATAATAAAATAAAATTCTTAGAATGAGTTTGTTGTAATAATGTCAATGACGAACTAACAAATATTCAAGAATAAAAATCATTTCTACTTTTATACTTCAGGTGAAATGTGCCTAACAAATATTGAAATAGCAAGTTCAATATTCAAAATCTGCAAACCAACTATTTAAAATGACCTATTCTAGTACATCAATAATGATGGATCAGCTTGTATTCATTTTTTAGAATAAAGAAATCAATATTTACAATTATTTTTCAGTTCAAACCAGAGGTAGTCGCCGCAAAGCAACTCCCCCAAACTTGGCGTGAGTGCTTGATGCGATGTGCTCTAATACTGAAAGGGATTAGATATAGATGGTTGTCATTTTTAAGAATCAGATCAACCCTTTGCACATGGGAATAACATTGATTGTCATTTTTAAGAATCAGATCAATGTGCTCTAACATTGATCGTCCGTCCTGCTGCTCTTTTTTTGGATTATAAGGCCATGTGGTTGCGGGTGTAGAATAATCTTGGTACGCCAGGCGGGTGAAAAATGTGAGAGATCTTCGGGGTGAAGGGTGGAACCATGGTATAAATAATGGGCAAAAGAACAGAGCGAAACAGAATGGCTTATACCTGGGTTTTGCTTTAACCTGGTAGGTGGAATGATTTATGATTAGGGGGTTCAAGGGGGTGGCGCTGGGTTGAATGTTGTACGTGAAGATGGTCTGGTGTTTTGTACAAATCCTGGCATAGTGGTACAAATATTTCCCTATTTACTCCTCCGGCATCCCCCATTGCACCACTGTCGCCGTCTGTGTTTTCCGCCAGAGTGAGTGCCCCGACAGCCGCGACCAAACTAATGATAACCGCCGTGATTTCACAAATCTTGCTTGGTGTCGTGGGTTGGGAAATGAAACCAGAACGGGACGAGGTGGGGATCGCTGGTATATTTATACGAGGAGGAAGAAAAAGTACTTACGGGCTTCAGTAGAACCTTCCACCGGTCACGAGAAGAGGATTCCGCCGTCAATCACGAGGAGAGGATGTCTGTGTAGATTTGTCGCCGCTGCCGCCGTAGTGAGAGAGAGCGTTGGTCACCGTAGTGAGAGAGAGCATTGGAGGAGTAGACTGAGATCGCTGCAGCCTTGGTGAGAAGACCGTCAAATGGTTGGTCTTCTCCGGGGAGCCACCTCCTCCAGTTGTCGCACAAGTGAGCGGGCGAGACGCGGGTGGAGTGGGAAGTCATTTTCCTGTCGCTTTCTCATGGAACTCATTTTACGGAAGGGTATATATATGGCTGGGAGTCCAGGAAAAATTGGGGAATTCAACTTCCGGACTTTCAACAAACCAGTCACATAAAATTGAAAATGGAACTTGACTTCCAGTGTTTTCCGGACAATTTACAACAAACCAGTCAAACCCTTAGCATCAGTTAATTAAGGACTTTTAGTGTCGATTTTCAAGTGACACCCAAGTGGGCGCCGCTAAAGGTGGACCCCTTCGGTGTCGGTTCCCAACCGATGCCAAAACACTTCCCACCACTAAAAACGCGCCAGCAAAAGGACTATAGGCGTCAGTTGTTTACTAAAATCAACACTATAGAATTGTTATAGATGTCGGTTATTAAAAGAACCGACGTCAAAATGCTTCCCTCCAGCACTAGCAAAGGGCCTATGGGCGTCATTTTTTAAATATAACTGACACCATATCATCATATCCCCTGCCTGCCACCACAGCCGTACTTCCCAGCACGGCCATGGTACCTGATCACATAGACGTCGATTTTAGGTCAAAAACTATTGCCGTATGTCTTAAGTGTCAGTTTGGTTCAAATAAATGACGTCACAATGCTTCCCACCACCGAAAAATGTGCTAGCAAGGGCCTATGGGCGTCGGTTATAGTTTTTAAATATAACCGACGTCATATCATATGAACCAACGTCAGTTTTGTGCTAATAACCGACACCATATCTCCTACCTGCCACCACGACCGTGCTGGGACTTAGTCACATAGACGTCAGTTTTATGTTAAAAACTGCCGCCGTATGTCTTTGGTGTTGGTTTTGATCAAATAATCGATGCCTATGTTTTGATTTTTTTTTTCTTATCAGTTTGCAGGCCTGTTGTATGGCTGGTCAGCAGGATGAGAACCTGTAGTTTAGTTCTGAACTACATGTTTATGACATCCATTGATATCAGCCAACAATAGGCCATAAACATGCAAAATTAACAAGATGGACAATATTATATATATGTGATTCACACACATGTATAAGCACATTTAATTCATATTATTTTTTCATCACACACATGTAGAAACCAGTAGCATTCTATAGTTCCATTCATTTCATCTCTTTTCACATTCAGACACATGTAGAAATATTTATGTATTGATCATCTTCACACACATATGATAATTCATAAAAATTCATTCACATTCACACAAAAATAATTATGAAAACAAAGTTATTCTTTATTCATCATTGTCAATAAAATTATATCTAAAAATTCCCACTCTTTGTAGGGGTTTGCCCATTCTTCTCTTACAACATCTAATTCATCTCTCATATAGGGAGCATGTACATCGAAACGCTTTCCACCTGTGCTGGAGTCAGCAGTTTTAAAGACTTGCAAAGAGAATGACGTATATATATAATTAATAACATATAATAAGATTGATATATTTCATATTATCTAATGAGACTATGTATAATATCTGATGTATCTTATCGATTTCCATTATGACATGTTTGATGATTAGGTCCATAAATAGCATCACATAGTAGGAACATGCCCAACTGTTGTCTTGTGTAGCACACTATAAATTGAAACATACAAAATATTCAAAAATACAAATAAGCACAGTTCACATAAATAATATATACATTGGAGTCAGGAAATTACTTTCACATTCTCCCAAATTAGTGACAGATTCTTTTTCCTGGGGACCTTTCCTCCAGATTTTTTGTACTCTTGTAAAGCCCTACATATGTTAATGTAACCCATTAAATTGCATAATTAAATAATAATGTAGTAACAGATGTTAATAGATATAAAAACATGAAATATTTCTCACGAGAATAATGGCCTTTTAATTGCATGTCCATATATTGTATCTAACTCATTCCCCGTAGGATCTAGATAATAGACAGTGAACGTCTTGGGGATAATAACTAGTAACTCCCAATACCTACCACTACAGGTAAGAAAGTAGAAAATTAATAACTCAAAATCCACAATAAAAATGTAATTTTCTTAAGTCCAAATTATAAGCAAAGTAAACTTACTCGACATTGAATGGAGCTATTATCACCGTCTTATTATTTTTACCAAAATATTGAAAAGCATCATAGCAGTATGAAGTAACTGAAGAAGGGTCTATATCTACAAGACTAATCAAAGATGGAACCAAAAATCCCACATGGGAAAACCCAAAATATGTACATATCTTATGTAAGTGGCTGCAAAACATGTATTATGTATGCATTAATATATAAGAAACCAGATCACTATATATAAAACAAGGTATATGGAAGTATAAACAAGATCTCACCATCTCCACAGCTCTATCATAGATGTGTTCAACCATTCATAACTAAACAACTCCAAAATATCTTGTATAAATATCTTGTTTTCATATGATTGACCTGCATTAATATGTACTTATGCAGAACTTGTATTACATATGCATTAATACGTATGCTAAATGTGTATAAATAGATTATTATCGTATGCTTTACCTACATCATTCTCTAGAATAGTAACAATTATAGGGCAATTTGTAATGTTCATCGATCCATACTGCCACACCCCTACAATTAGGACCTATCGAGGCGTGTAGGTCCCTTGGAAGCCAACTTGGTAGTCGAGGAGGTGGAGGCCGAGATGTAGTGGGTCTCATCTTTTTGACATGTATATATAATTTCAGATCAATTGACTCATATATATACACTAACAAATTAAAGTAATGGAAATTTATCATACAATATCAGTATAGAGGACATCTGCTTCGAGCAACATTATCACACTGCCTACTGCCTCACCAAGTGTTTTAGCATCTGGGTGTGCATGAGGCAGTACAAGATCCATCCAGTCGGGGAGTACATTTATCGGGCTCACTCGTACCATGCCATCTGGTACTGGATACCCATGAAACATGCACCCTTTAAGGGGTAGGTAAGCCGACGCCTCTGCAACGTTATATTCTTGACTTCTTAGTCAACATGGCTTCAACCCCTACAAATTTATGTAAAGAGGATGTGTTATATGCATATATACACAAACATATCATCTTGAACAGACTAGTTATTATGTCATAAAAATACTTATAGAGGATGTGCTAGGTGGTGGGTCTATAGGATTACTCCCAACCTCTACAGTACGAGTAGTAGGAGAAGAGTGGCCCACCACAGGTACTATCTGAGTGGTAGTCTGAGACGCCTGCCACTTTCTAATTGCTTCATGGAGTCTCTGATCAAGTACTTCCTCGACTTTCCTATTAATTAATGAATCTACATATACATGGATAAAAGAAACGCTAGTTTCTGATTATTGAATTCCCTTTCGTAATAACATTCTAAAATAAGAGAATAGATTACCTCAGCTTGTGAAAGTCCCATTTTGGGACAGGTTTGCGCTGGGATGGACCAAAGAATGCTTTGATCTCCCTTCTTGTTTTGCCTCCCAGCTATCCACATAGCATGGCAAGGTAGAGGTGTGGGAGTAGTAGTAGAGGACTCTGCAGTCTCCTGAGTAGCAGTAGGCTGAGCAGACTCAGCCTGTAGTCTATGGCGAACACCTACATATCCTCTTGGACCCATTGTATGGTCGTGCACATTCAATGCACGCCTTGCTCTTTGCGCCTCACTGAGGGCATAGTTAGTTGGCACACTGATTTGGTTAGTAACACTAAAGGTTAATCTTGAATAGGTGAATACATAAATTGGGAGTGGTGCTTAATACCTTGAATTCATCTATTTTTCTTTGGGTAACAAATGCCTCCCAGTCGTTGGGGTCTAGGTAGTTCCATTGCTTTGTGGCTTCTTTCTGCCTAAATTTATTTTTTAAAGAGAATACAAACAAAAATTATTAGTGTAGAGTTAGTGAAATAGTGATCAATGTCTAGAATTGGAAATCAATCAAGAACCTCTTATCAGCATCGTGTATGTAATCTCGGGTGAGATTGGTCCTATAGTTCCTTAGGACCCTCCCACAACGTTGCATCACACATTTACGATGCAACTTTTCATCCAAATCAAATATGCTCTGCAAATTAAATAGAATTGCTATTAACTAGTATCCTAAATAGAATTGCAAATTAGTAATCTACACAAATAGAATTACAAATAATAATAACTCACACATAGTTCCTTCCATATGTGGTCTTTCTTCCCCTTAGGAACTTTATGCCAGGATTCTAGGATAGGACTGCAATGGCTGCGAGTAAGAACCCCAAGATATGAAACAAATGAGTTGTGGTTCACTCCATATGGATTTCCTACATGATCGAAATCCACAACCAATTTGGGTCCATTTCCCATTTGTTGTATTAACTTGTTCATCATTGTGATGCCCCTCACTTTCTCAATTTTCTTTTGCTGCTCATCAAGTGCTGTAATTTCTTCAGGGGGTACATCACCAACCTAAAATTTGTGGAAAAACACACTTACATAATATAATTATAAATGAACATATAGATAGAAACCTCAGGGATATATTCTTAAAACTTACATTGTCAGGCGGCGCAAGCACGTCCTCTCCCTCACGGTGATCATCAGCACAGTCATCATGGGAATGCTCAGCCATCTAAAAGTTTACATTCAAATTATAAATTTCACATTGTAAAGTAACACTAATTGTAAAGTTCACATTGTAAAGTTCACATTCACATTGTAAGGTAATTCACATTGTAAAGTTCACATTCACATTGTAAAGTAATTCACATTGTAAAGTTCACATTCACATTGTAAAGTAATTCACATTGTAAAGTCCACATTCACATTGTAAAGTTCACATTGTAAAGTTCACATTCAGAAAAGTAAAACATATAAAAAAAATATAAACATTCATGCCTCTAATATTGTGATCTTTTATCAATTAACAATCCTTCATTGTGATCCCCATGAACATACAAGTCATTGTGATCCCCAACTTCAATGTTTGGTGGTGTTGGCAACCCAACTGAGAATGGACTGGAGTCATCATACTTATCATAGTACTCTTCTTCATCTATAGGATCTTCAATGAACTGTCTTTTACCATGAAGAATAACCGACCATTTATCATTTGCAGGATCATCGATATAAAATACTTGTTTCGCCTATGATGCCAATATGAATGGTTCACCCTTCTTGCCAATCTTTTCAAAGTTCACTAACGTGAAACCCAATTTATCCACTATAACTCCTTTGTTGTTGTCAAACCAATTACATTTAAAGAGTGGAATTCCGAAATCTGCATAGTCAAACTCCCATATGTCTTCAATGACACCGTAATATGACACCTTAGCTTCACGTGGACTCTTATCCTTTACACTTGCAAAAAACAATGAAGACGCTTGAAGGGTGACCCCACTATTTTGGACGACACTCTTATCATCTTGACGCTTTGTGTAATACGAGAATCCATTTATGTCAAACCCTTCATAAGACATAACATTCAAATTTGGTTTAAAGGTGGGGCATTTGATGGTTTCAGTAAGATTATCTGGTGTTTGAGATAGTTGATGTAAGACTTTATCTTCAAACCACTTAATAAATGTCTTGTTATGCTCTCTAGCAAGCCGCATTGAATTGGATCGAGGATATTGTCTCTTGATGAAATTGGTATGTTCCTCGATATAAACACTCACTTCATCAATGTTGTGTAAAATATACAAGTGACCTTACTCCAACTGATCACAGTTGATTACTTTCACCCGTGATCCCAAAATTCCTTTGCCAAAATGCTCCTCAATATTCTTGTCATTCAAAGGAGCATCATTAGCACTCATAAAGTCATTGCAAAAATCCATAACCTCTCTCGCCACATAACCCTCAATAATACTCCCTTCAGGCTGATAACGGTTTCGAACATCACCTTTAAAAATGCTCATGTATCGTTCAAAGGGATACATCCAATGCAAGAAAACTGGTCCCAACATTTTCACTTCCCTAGTCAAGTGGACAACAATATGTACCATGATATCAAAGAACAAAGGAGGAAAATACATCTCAAGCTGACATAGGGTAACAACCACTTCTCTTTGCAATTTATCGAGAGTATCAGGGTCAATAACTTTGCTGCACAGACTGTTGAAAAAGAAACAAAGTATGGTGATTGCAAACTGTACATGCTTCGGCAATATAGCTCGAATTGCCACGAGCAATATTTGTTGCATTAGAGTGTGAAAATCATGAGATTTAAGACCTATCAACTTCAGATCTTTCATTGATACCAATGTACAAATGTTGGATGTGTAACCCTGTGGCACCTTAACATTTACCAAGCATTCACAAAAAGCTTTCTTCTCCTTTCTAGACAACGTGTAACAAGCAGGAGGTAAGTATGTTCTCTGATCGCTACTAACTACTTCTGTTAATTCTGTCCTTATTCCCATTTCACGTAGGTCCATTCTGGATTTTATCCCATATTTAGTCTTACTTGGTATATTCAACAGAGTATCGATGACGCTATCACATACATTTTTCTCAATGTGCATGACATCGATACAATGTCTGACTGTCAAAGAACTCCAATAAGGTAGATCCCAAAATATTGACTTCTTGTTGAATAAAGACTTGTCACTCCATGTGGCCATACATTGTGATCTCTTACCAAATTCATTGACGATGTATTTTATTCTTTCATAAACATCCTCCCCTGATATAGGTTTAGGTGCACTTTGTTCCTCATTCCGTCCATTGAATGCTTTATGCAACCTATGATACAAATGAAATTTTAGAAGAAACCTTCGATGACCAAGATATACAGTCTTGCCACCGTGTTTTAGTCGTATTGAATAAGTGTTCTCTTCACATATAGGACACGCTTTAGATCCTTTGATACTATATCCAAACAAATTCCCATATGCTGGAAAGTCATTCATAGTGCAAAACAACATAGCATGCAAACGAAATGTCTCTCTTCGTGAAGCATCATAGGTCATCACACCTTCACCCCAGAGATTCTTCAAGTTATCAATCATAGGTTTAAGATAAACGTCGATATCATTTCCAGGTTGTTTAGGGCCCGATATCAAAGACGACCGCATAACGTACTTATTTTTCATACACAACCAGGGAGGAAGATTGTATATAACAAGAATAACTGGCCAAGTGCTATGTTGGCTGCTCAATGTCCCGTACGGATTCATCCCATTTGTACAAAGCCCAAGTCTTATATTCCTATCTTCACCAAATTCAGGGTACAATAAATCAATCTTCTTCTACTGTGGGGAATTAGACGCATGTCGTAGGATCCCATCATTATTTTTCTTAACATCTGCATACCACCTCAAATTCATCGCATCTATAGGATTGGCACACAAGCGTTGAAACTATGGTATTATAGGTAGATACCACATCACCTTGGCAGAAGAACCAGTTTTGGACTCCCCTGAAGTCGTCAATTTATACCTTGACGCACCACATTTCGGATAATATTTCAAATCCACATAGTCCTTTTGAAATAATACACAATCATTCAGGCATGCATGTATCTTCTTGGCCTCCATTCCCATTGGGCACAAAAATTTCTTTAATCGGTATGTTGAGATTGGCAGCT
This sequence comes from Alisma plantago-aquatica, assembly GCA_963693085.1. Classification (NCBI taxonomy): domain Eukaryota; kingdom Viridiplantae; phylum Streptophyta; class Magnoliopsida; order Alismatales; family Alismataceae; genus Alisma; species Alisma plantago-aquatica. The sequence goes on from OY856414.1 coordinate 365,829,629, forward strand.
CGTTTCCTTCAGGAAGAATTTCTTTCAACAAAGACAACAATGACGTGAAGCTTTTATCGCTCCATCGATTGTTAGCTTTCAGTTTATACAATCTCAACATAGCACTAAGCTTCGTAAACTTACAACCTGTGTATAACGATATCTCAGCATCATGCACAATGTTTCTAAACATGGGAGGTGGATCGGTGTGCTCTACCCCACAACTATCCAGCATCACATCAATGATGTCTACTGGAACTGGTTCGTTCACATCTACGTCGTCGAAGGAAATTTCTTCTTCCACACAAGCACTACTATCGACATCCACTATTTTTAGGTTTGAAATCTCTCCATGCCAGTGTCATTCTGTATAGCCTTGTACAATCCCATTGCACATGACATGACTTTTGATTTCGTCACCAGTGCTGACTTTCAAGTTGTTACAGCAATGCCTACATGGACAGTAGAACCTATCTCCATGTTGTTTCCTATGTTCCTCAGCAAATCTAATAAACTGGTCAAGACCAGAAATAAACTCGGGGGTGCAACAATTTGGAATGGACATCCATTCTATGATCAAAGAGAAAACAAGTATATTTTGAACAAGATTAGGTTCTAGGGTTAAAAGATTAGGGTTTATGGTTAAAACTTTAGGGTTTAAGGTCTTATATATAATTAATGGTTAAAACATCCTAAGTGAGATTAGGTGTTCAAAAATAGTCCCAAACCTGGGACTATCCAAGATTTACTCCTAATGAGTAAATCTTAGATGGGTTTCTAGGCCAACAAATACATTTGTTGTCATTCTTATATATAATAAATGTGTACCACCTATCCCATTCTTGAACACCTAATCTCACTAGTAAGTGTATAATGTGTATTGGATTTTCAAGAAAATTTCAGCAGCATTTCCCCACTATTCTCCAAGTACATATGTACTTAGAGAACAAACGGGGAAATGCTACCAAAATTTTCTTGAAAACCCAATACACATTATACACTTACATCCTAAGTGAGATTAGGTGTTCAAGAACAGTCCCAAACCGGGGACTATCCAAGATTTACTCCTAATGAGTAAATCTTGGATGGGTTTCTAGGCCAACAAATACATGTGATGTCATTCTTATATATAATAAATGTGTATAAACTACATGCAACATCATTAATCCTAATCTATAGAGCATTATTAAATAATAAATCAAGAAATAAATAGTTTCAAACATGCAATAATTCACAATGCAAGGTTATAAACTACAGGAAACATGGTTAAGCCCCACACTCTAGTAGACAGACTAACCTTAAATATAGTGATGTATAAGAGATTAAGAAAAAAAATTCTTAGGTAAGAGTAAGATGAAGCTCATTGATAATATAGAAAAGGGGGGAGGGGTGGGGCTGACCTTGGGACCTTAGTTGATATTACATCAATGTACTACTGATTTCCAAGATAGGATAGATGAGACTAGACTTCATATTAGGTGAAAAAATAACAACTTAGGACAAAGTCCATCACTAAAGTCCCAAACTCAACGTATATGCACAATTAGCAGCAAATATATATAGGACAAAAGGGTAGATTAGAACCCTAATTTACTCAAACATGTATAAAAATTACCCTAATGACAAAAGGGATAGGAATATTTACTAGACATTATATGTAGCCCTAATCATCATATTTAACATACTATGTTATTATAAACATCCAGATCAGATTAAGATCATACTATCTTATAACCATTGGTCTAATAACCCTATTTCCGCATGTACATGATTATCAACTTTAAAACCCTATAATTCATTGAAATCATTCTAATTCAATTTAAGATGTTGGGATCACATAATTATATATTGACATCAGAATATATAAAAGAACCATAATTAACATGATTAACAACATGCTCATCAAACTAGGGTTTTCTTGAATAATCATCTAATATTCATGTACTAACTATACCTTTGTAACAAGAAGATTGATAGAGATTTAAGTATTTTTTATTCACAATATACACATTTTTCAGATCAAAACCATATACAATATGTCTATAATTGGAGCTAGCATTCATTTCCTACATTATTGGCAATATTGATGTGAATCTGACCAGCCAATGGTGGTCGATCAGCAGGACCAGTACCTTGAGGGCAGAGGAAGAGAGGAGGAAGAAGGCCTAGGAGAGCCGCAGCTGGTCTGGAGAGTAGGGAGCAGAGCAGCGCAGGAGCTGTGGTCGGAGCAGCGACCTGGAGAGCAGGGAGCAGGGCCTAGGAGAGCAGCAGCGGCACCGGTGGCGAGCAGTAGGGCCAGCGGTGGCAGCAGCAGCACCGGAGCAGGTGAGCAGAGCAGGCGAGCAGAGCAGCAACGACGGCGGTGGTAGCGATCATAGCGGCAGCGACGACGACAGTGATCACAGCAATAGCGACGGTGGAGCGACGACAGAATCGCACAAATCGCCAGATACCTAAGCAGGGCACAATGAAACAGAGAGAGAGAGAGAATAAAGGGGAAGAAGAGTCTATCTCTGCTTCGTGTGGTTAAGTAACCAATCTGCGTCGGTTATTAAAATTAATCAACACTTATAACACTAGGTGTCGGTTAACTCAAACACACTGACACCTATTCTCAATTATAGTCGTCGGTTTCAAATAGAAAAACTGACGTCTATCTACATATGCCGACAAAAACAAAATGTTCTCGGATTATGACCATAGTCGTCGGTTGGCGTAGACAACCGACGCCAAAGGGGGGATGAAAATATTCACGGGGAAGTGCATGAAAATACATCAGCGTCGGTTAGTACAAGAAATCCTATGATAAAAATGGGCCCAATTTCTTGTCACGCAAAAAACCTTTAGTCGTCGGTTGATTTGTTAACAACCGACGTCGTATGTTAAATTTTGGAGGTAATTTTTTTTCACTAGAAAATTCAAATTTGGCAGTCGATCTTAGGTGTCAGTTGCTTATCAAGGAACCAACGCTAAATAAAAAGAAATACCTGTGTCTGGCTGCTCTTCACATATAGATGTCGGTTTGTGTAGTTAACCGACATTGTAGGGTTTAGGCGTCGGTTTCTTGGATACAACGGATGCCTGTAAATTGGACGTTATAAGCCATTTATGTACTAGTGTCATAAGATTGGTTGCGGTCATAGCCTGGTAGGAGAACGGTTGAGGCTATATCTCATGATGTGATTCAGTGTATGCATATGATATCTTTTGAGGATGGCTACGGTCATACCTTGGCAGGAGTTGTAGGGTTTTGTGGAGAAAACATGCACGACGGAAGCAACAAAAGTCCACGCAACCCGACACAAGATCTCGTCGACAACAACGTATTTGGAAAGAGTGTTTGCGGGATATACCTTTTTGCAGAGAAAGTCTGGTGATGTCCCGCTGCACAAAGGTGTGCAATGACGATGGCCTACACGGACAGAACTTCTCTCCCGTTTGCTGTCGCAGGAAGATCCGGCGGTTCTCCTTTCGTGCGATGATGTACGCAGCTCGTAATGCGCACGAATGGTCATTGATGTCCTCTGAATGCAGGTGTCTCAGCATCTGCGTCTCTACTTCATCCACACAGATGGACTGGAACTCCATGTCGCGCTTCCTAAGCCGGCGGGAAGGAGTCGTGTCTGTGCAGCGGTGTGCTAGTGGCACATTGCTCTCCTTTCTCTCCTAAGGATGGTGACGGATAGGGTTTACATACGTGAGCATAAACTAAAAATCCTCTCTCGATATCTTATATAGATATCGGCCGTCAACCTCCTTTAAATAGGAGATGAAGGGAAGTAGGGTTTCCTAAACCCATCGATAAACAGAAATGTTGTATTAATTAAAACGCTTGTGAATTAATTAGATTATTCTGGAATTCATTAATTAACCAAATAATCACATTAATTGATTAATAAATATCCGACTCCATGCAATCACTTGGGATGGCTCTATGGGCATATATACCAATAGGAGTGCGGTTGTGGTCATAACTCAGTTTCACTAGCATCGTGAACTACATACCAAGGTGGGATAGGTTGTTTTGCAGTTGGACTTGATATGTCACTGCAGAGGATTCGGGCCGACCAAGGGTGTGGAGAGATCATAGGAGTATGACTCCTCCTAGATCTTGTATGGAAATGATTTTGACTTAGCAATGGTCAGTTGGAGCATGAGTGATATACCTCATCTCCTCATGGCATAATAAAAGACGTAATACAACTGTGTAGTATAATTTTCTTTGGGTCAAATACAAGTAACATTGGTTAAACCTTTTCCTTATCTTTATATTTATTTCTTGAATTATAATTTGGTAAGAGAAAAAAATTGTTATACATGTTCTTCATATTCCTAGTTGGTTTAATCTACTTTATTATGCTACTGCTTAGGGGTAATTTCCTAGTTGGTTTAATCTACTTTATCTGTGGATAGATATCATTTAGATGAATTTTCTCAACATGTTAGTATGTTATCTACATGTCCTTTTAATAGACATTGGTGGAGAATTCTATCTCTCACTGGGATGTTTGGTATCACCCTGTGGGTTTCCAAATCTTTTAGGTGGTTGAGCATGAGGAAGTAGAGATCATGTTGTTGAGGCTGAGGAGCAGTAGTTGATTCAAGGTTAGATGAGCTGCTTGTGTTTTGTAGTAGAGTCCTATGTGTTGTCCCTGTACTCTTAGGTCCTTGGGGGAGTTTTGTAGATGTTGTATATCAAGAAGACATTTTGGCTTGATTCCTATGTGGTATAGATATGGCATGTATGTATATGTGACATGTTATCATATGTACAGGTTGTATCCAGTGAGCCAATGAATAATGCTATGTTATTATCTTTTGGCAGGTGATATATATATTTATATATAGGTGGCTTTCATGGACTCTGATGTGATATGTTTCCACTTGAGGTGGATATGTGAAATGGCTTTAATTTCATGTGATTTTTGGTAACCTGGTTCGATTAGTTTTAATTACACATTTTGTTTTGAGTAATCTCGCTCTGTGGCACATTAGGGCGTCATAGTTAAGGTTGGTATCGGATCTTTAGGTTTGCTGAGTCTACATGGACATAGGACTAGGGTTTATGTCTGTTCTAGTGTCCTCCAATTTTTTAATGGTTACTTCTACTTATGCAGAAGAAGAAGAAGGGAAGTAAAGATGGTTGGAGAACACAAAGAACACACTGTAGAGAGCAGTGTTGCTACACCAAGAGGTGGTGCAAGGAGGCAGGAGAGGGTGGGTGTTGTGCCTAAGGTTCCCTAGTTAGACCCTACAGTGGTGTCTGACCCTAAAATGGTGGCCAACCCTACTTTTGAGTCCATGTTTGGATAGTTTATGTCCACAATTACACATATGGTGGACAGAATGCCTATTCCTCAAGCGAGAGAAGTAGTCCCCAATGTGGAATCTTCAGGTTTTGGGAAGACCTTTGAAAGGTTGAGCTGAGTTGGGGTTGTGAAGTATGATGGTATGACATTCCTGGAGGATATTGACCTTTGGTTGACGGAGTTGGAGAAGGCCTTTAAGATCCTCAACATCCTCGAGGTAGACAATGTGAAGCATGCAGTGTATATTTTGAAGGGGACTGTCGGCCATTGGTGGGCCACTAAGGAGTAGAAGAGAACATGTATCAAAATCAGTTGGGAAGACTTCTGATGGGAGTTTGTGAGTCGGTACTTTCCTCAGACCGACCTAGATGAGAAGATCAACCAGTTTGAGAGGATCTGGAAAGGATCCATGTCAATCAATGAGTATGAGGCTAAGTTTATGGAGTTGTTGGGTTGTTTTCCTCATATGGCTGTTATAGATCAAGAGAGGATCAAATGTTTTGAGAAGGGCTTGATCACGGAGTTGACTACGCCAGTGTCAGATTTGGAGAACTGAGAGAAGTTCACCATGTTTGTGGAGTCGGTCAGGAGGGTAGAACGATCATGATGGAGAAGTGTGAGAAGAGTGCCAAGAAGATACTGACATAGTACCAAGGATAGTCATCTGGAGGCTTCAAGAAGACTAGGTTTTCAGCAACATAGTCACAATAAAGGTCAGGTGTGCAGACGCAGTGGTCACCAAGTAAAGGAAGAGGTCACAGTACCCACCAGTGGGAGCCCACAACACAACATCAGTGTCAGTGATGGGGCCGTCTAGGCTACAGTAGAATACCAGGACTTTCCATAAGTGTGGGTAGGCAGGACATATGAGGTGGGCATGCCATGTGAAAGATGAAGGAGGTCACCCAACAACTGAGGCAGAGTTAGAAGGGCTCATAGAGATAGTAGTTTAGCAGTAGTGGAGGTCGAGGACATGGACATGCATCACAGGCTAGTTCTTCTAGACAAGCGAGCAAAGGACAGGGGAGACAACATGCAATAGCTCGATTATATGCCATGAGTTAGCCAAAAGGATTGGTCAACCCATGAGTAGTAACATGTCAGATGGATTTATTTCATTTTGATTTATGGATTTATTTCATTTTGATTTGTCTTTGTCTTGCTTTATATCTATTTTGGTTGACCCGAGTGTGAGGCACTCTTTTATCACTCGAGAAGTGATTGATAGTTGTTATTTGGCTGTTAGTCATAGACGGGATATTCTTCATTTAGAAACCTCATTGGTTGGTTCTGCCTAGTTGCGAGAGGTGTGTGCTTCCTATATCCTTTCTTTTTCAGGTCATAGCATTCAAGTGGATCTCCTACAACTTGACATGCATGGACTCGATGTGATCCTTGGAATGGACACATTGAAGAAGTATCAGGTGGGCTTGGACCATAGTTCCAAGGTGACGATGTTTGTCGAGGGTGATGTTTTTTGGATCTTCCAAGGATATAGGAATATTCTTCCAACTTGTTTGGTATCGATGATGGTGGCAGAGAAACTCATGAGGCAGGGTTATGAATCATTCTTAGCCCATGTGGTGGATACTAAGGCGAGAAGTTTGAGTATCCATGAGGTGCTAGTTGTTTGTGAGTTCAAGGATGTGTTTCCAGATGAGTTTCCAGGTGTTCCTCCAGTTCAAGAGATTGATTTTGAGATCAATCTAGTTCCCGACATGTTGTCGATAGCACAGACACCGTATATGATGGTTCCAGTTGAGATGACAGAGTTAAAGAAATAGTTGTAAGAGCTGCTTGAGAAATGTTTTATTAGATCGAGCAAGTGTCCTTGGGGTTCTCCTGTGTTGTTCGTGAAGAAGAAAGACAGATCTATGAGGTTGTGCATAGATTACAGGTAGTTGAACAAAGTAACGATCAAGAATAAATATCCTTTGCCGTGGATTGATGATCTGTTTGATTAGTTATGAAGTGTTGCAATCTTTTCCAGGATAGACCTGAGGTCATGGTGTCACCAGTTGTGGATTAAGGTAGATGACATACCAAAGTCAACTTTTAGGATGAGGTATGGTCGCTATGAGTTTGTGGTTATGTCATTTAGGCTAACAAACGCACATACAACGTTCATCGACTTGATGAACAGGGTGTTTCATCCGTGTATTGATAAATTTGTGGTGGTGTTCATAGATGACATCCTGATATATAGTCAAGATAGTCAACAACATGAACAACATATGCACTGGGCATTTACTTTGTTGAGACAACATAAGTTCTGTGCTAAGTTCAGAAAGTGCATGTTTTGGCTGAAGGATGTGTCTTTTCTTGGACATATGATATCTTCTGAGGGTGTTCGTTTGGACCTCAAGAAGGTTGAATCAAGGATGGAGTGGGAACAGCCAAATACACTTACAGATTTTTGCAATTTTCTAGGTTTGGCAAGATATTATAGGAGGTTCATTAAGAACTTATGCTCAGTGGTGTTACCCCTAACGAAGCTGACAAGGAAAGATGTGTCTTTTTTTGGGATGAAAAGTGTCAGTATGCCTTCAAATTGTTAAAGGACAAGTTGACTAGTTTACCAGTGCTAGTGTTGCCTGAGCAAGGGAAAGGCTATATCATTTTATGTGATGTGTCAAGGAATGGTTTGGGTTGTGTGCTGATGTAGGAAAAGTATGTTATTTCTTTTGCTTCATGACAAGTTAAGAAACACAAGGAAATCTACCCAACCCATGATCTTGAACTTTTAGTAGTGGTTCATGCCTTGAAGATCTAGATGCACTACCTTTATGGTGAGAAGTATTAGATCTTCATAGATCACAAGAACTTGAAGTGCATCTTTTCACAACAAGAGTTGAACAAGTGGAAGAGACGTTGGATGGAGTTAATTAAAGATTATGACTACACCATTGATTATCATCCAGGAAAGGTGAATGTCATGGAAGATGCCTTGAGAAGAGAGTCTTCTTCATCAATGTCTGTAGATGAGGCACAATTATGTTCCTTGGCATGCCATAAGAGAGACATGTTGGTCTCCTTTCATCATATGAATGTGAAGTTGGATGTCTCTTTGTTAGCAATTTTGTTGGCACAGCTACAAGTCAAGCCTACGTTAAGGCAGTAGATTCGAGATGCTCAATAGAGTGATACTATGATATAGCAGATACGAGCAGAGTTTGATAGTGAGAAGTGTGATGGCTTCCATGAGGTAGAAGATTTGAGATGCTCAACAGAGTGATACTGTGATATAGCAGATACGAGTAGGGTTCATCATCAAGAAGCGTGATGGATTCCATGAGGTAGAGGATGGGATAGTATGTTACTACGACAGAGTTGTGGTTCCTGATATTAACAACATGAGGAAGATGGTTTTGGAAGAGGCTCACTCTTTGATGTATGCTATGCACCCAAGTAGCACCAAGATGTACCATAACCTTAAAAATCTATATTGGTGGTTCGGTTTAAAGCGTGATGTGGCTGAGTTTGTCTCCAAGTGTCATGTATGTCAGTAGGTCAAGGGAGATCATCAGAAGCATGTAGGAATGTTGCAACTATTGCCAATACCATAGCAGAATGTTACGATTGACTTTGTGGTTGGTCTTCCTAGTACAACCAAAGGTTATAATTCCATTTGGGTGGTCGTTGATACATTAACTAAGTCAGCACACTTTTTTCCAGTGAAGACGACATACACAATAGAGAAACTTACATAGATATATGTTAATGAGATAGTGTATTTGCATGGTATCCCAGCTACCATCGTGTCAGATAGAGGTCCTCAGTTCACCAGTCACTTTTGGGAGCACTTGCACACAACTTTGGGTACACAGTTGAGGTTAGCACTGTGCTTCCCCCACAGAAAGATGGATAGTCTGTGAGGACAATACAAACTTTAGAAGATCTATTCAGAGCTTGTGTCTTGCAATTCTTAGGCAATTGGGATGTGAACCTCGATCTGATAGAGTTTGTCAACAATAATAGTTATCGGAGGAACATTGATATGGCACCTTATGATGTGTTGTATGGGAGATGTTGTAGGTATCCATTGTTCTGGTATGAGATTGGTGAGTATCAAATTTTAGGTCCTGAGCTTGTGCAGTAGACGATAGAGAAGATCAAAGTGATTCAATAAAAGTTGAATGTAGCCCAGGATAGACAAAAGTCATATGCAGATAACTAGCATAGACCATTGGAGTTCTAAGTGGGGGACAAAGTGTATCTCAAAGTATCTCCTTGGAAAGGTGTTTTAAGGTTTAGGAAGAAGGGTAAGTTGTCTCCCAGTTATATGGGACCTTACCCTCTGGTGGCACGTGTTGGAAAGGTGGCCTATAAGTTGGAGTTGCCACCCGAGTTGCACAGGTTGCATCCTGTGTCCATGTTGAGGAAGTTCCACCCAGATACTGAGTTGGTTTTGTAGCCAGTGGAGGTTGAGCTTGATGAGGACATATCTATGTGGAAGGTCCTATATTGATCCTGGATAGGAGGATCAACAAGTTAAAGAAGAAGGATATCATTTTGGTTAAGGTTTTGTGGCATCACGGTGGCATTAAGGAAGCTACGTGGGAGTTTGAGGAAGAGATGCATAGGAAATACCCGTCTCTTTTCGCGTAGGATTTTGGGGGTGAAATCCTTGTTAGGGATTTATGGTTGTAAGGCCCTTGACCTAGATTATTGCTTGATTATGCTTACTTTTCTTAATAATATACTTATAGCCTTAATCTAATCCCTTGAGATTCTCCACTAACATGTGACAATCTTATGTTTTTAGTTTGGTCCTGTTTTGATGATGTTTGAGCTCTATATGCTTGTTTTGGACCAATTTGCAATTTACCCAAGTTGAGGGGCAATGTTGCAATTTGTTACATGTTGAGTGTGCCCTTAGTGATTTAGCATCATGAAAGAGAGAGAATGATTCTATGGGGCACCTTTTGGACCTTGGTAATGAGGTGGCATCATGTAGAGACATGATGGTTTCTAGGGTTTGCTTGGTATCGACCTTGATGAGCTTTGTTGAGTGTCTCAACCAATGTCTCAATCTTGTGGTGTGTTTTGGATGTGTCTCAATCGGGACACCTTGCTTGGGTGTTTTTGTGTCGACCTTGATGGTCTTGATGTGCTTTTGGCCGAGACAGTTGTCTCCTTGTGGTGTATCTCGACCAGTCTTGTTTGGTGACCTTGTGTTGTGGTCGAGACAAGGTATCTTGAGGTTTGTTTTGACCCCTAGGGTGGTGGTGACCCAAGTGGTTGAGACCCCACCTATTTTTATCACCATAGATTGCATACATGCATATAGCAGTTGCACATTAGTTTCTTTTGTGGACAAGTGTCCCTTTGGTGGTCTCTCATGTTGACACCTCACCCCTACCTTGCTTCTTTCCTCTTTGAGTATATAACCCCGCTATCCTTCATGTAAGTGAACCTTTCAGCCCTCTTTCTTATCCCTTCTCTTGTGTTCATCTTTGGATCTTGAGGAGAAAGAAGGACTGATCTTGGGTTCTTTGGAGGTCGATCAACCTTGCATGTGATGCTTTGGAGCTTGATCACCTTCCTTGTGGCTATTCTTGGTGGTTTCTCTTATTGAAAAGTGGTTCTTTCTCCTTGATCACATTTTTGCTTTGGAAACCTACCTTTTATAACACCCCTAACCTGGGTTATGACCTAACCCTAGATGTTTTGATTAAGTATGTTGCTTACAAACTAGTTCTTATCTTTTGAAAAGTAATTAAGGCCCTTTGTGAAAGTTTACTTTCAAATTTGAGGCTCTAACAGAATCTGTGACCCACATGGTTATAATAAAGCAGCGAGGAGTGTCAAAGGGATTAGGTTACGACATGGAAACAAGGTTTGTTATAGATGTAGACAATCAGGACATTTTATAAAGGACTGTCTAGAGAAGGATAATAGGGAAGGAATTAAGAAAAGATCTGTCCAAATCCAAGAACAGATGCCCAGTAGTTCTAAAAAGGGGAAGTTTTTTATGCCACAAATTCAACAAAAACCAGGGAAGTGGCTACCAAGAGGGGGCGAAGTACCTAATGCTCCACCAGATAGGACTTTTTAGGTAACCCCTACATCAGTAACAAGGCCGACAAGACCAGGGGATGTGTATAGGACATGTTTTGATTGTGGACAAATTGGGCATGATAGACCTTATTGTCTAAAAAGAAGGAAGGAAAAGGCCTAACTACTGAGGCAGAGTCAACAAGACTCTCAAGGGCAATGGCTTAGAAGTGGCATGTGAGGACATGGACAAGCATCCCGAGCGGATCTATCTGCGTTAAATGATAGAGCACGACGCTGGAAACATGCAACAAAAAGATTCAATGCAATGAATCAGCCTGGGACAGTAATCAACCCACAATCTGAAATAGGCCAGATAAAATTATGTTTCCCTGATATGTTATTTTAAGATTTCATGCGTTAAATATGAGAAGGTAGTTGTTGTTGAACTTTCTTTGATTACATCTTATGAACATAAGGAAATAAAGAACTTACGTTCTTCTCAGAACGCTTTATAAATTCCTCCTATATATGTGAAAGAGGATGAGGTGTGAAAATGATATATGGGGAAAATATCATGATGTTATGGAAAGGAAGGCATATAATACAAAAACAAGGTGCATATTACCTAATCTCAGTACTTGTATACCCTGTCCAGGTATTCAATTATTGAAGACAAGGTAAGTATGGAACTCTTAGATTGTTACCCTTTTGATTACTCTAATCAAGTAGTCATTTTGAGACAATCTAGTGAGTATAATGAAGCTAGAAATATGGCATGGATAATTGTATCACATCCTAAGTAAAATAAATTGGAATCTAAGATGATCTTAGCTCATGTAGTAAGTCCATCTAATCAACCTCATCTTTGTATCATTTTTCTACAATAGGTACTTAATAGTACATGGTCAGTCCACACTATCACCTTTACCTCTATTAAATATTGTCTAAATTTATTGAAAGCAAAGACAACAGATAAAATTTGATTTTTAGTGGTGGTGTAATTTAGTTGAGAATCATTAAGAGTTCTAGATGCATAGTAAATGACAAAGAGAAAACAATCTTTGCATTGGATTAGAACAACTTCAACCGCATAATATGATGTGTCACACATTAATTAAAAATATTGGATGCAATCTGGAACCACCACCATGGGTGTGGAGATCAGTTTCTCCTTCAAATTCTCAAATTCTTTCAAACAACGATCATCAAAATTGTCTTTAAGTCCTTTTCTAATAGGTTAGAAAACCATTTGGCAATCTTCAATTTTTTTTGATGAAATGTTGTTAGAAAGCGGCATGTCCTTGAAAACTTTGCACTCCTTTCACTGAAGACGGTAGAGGTAGCTTGGATATCACTTCTATTTTCACCAGATTGACTTCCATGCCATTGTTAGACACCTTGTATCCTGGTACAATCCTTTCACTCACCATCATATGCCATTTATCCCATTTCAAAACTAGATGAGTGTCCTCACATATTTGTAGAACTTTGTCAAGACTAGCAAGGTAGTTCTCAAATGACAATCCATACACTAAAAATTCTCCATTAAAATTTCAAGACATCTCTCTAATATATCTGAAAAAAGAGCGAGCATACATTGTTGAAAGGAGAATTATGTAGACCAAAAGGCATACGACGGTAAGAGAAAGTACCATATGAACAAGTGAAGGTAGACTTTTCTTGATATTGTTGTTCGACAGAAATCTTATTGTATCCAGAGTAACCATCTAAAAAAAAGTGTGAGAGGCTGGCAAGCCTCTCAAAGATTTGATCTATGAATGGTACAAGAAAATGATCTAATAAAATGGTAGAATTTAATTTGTGATAATCAATACAAACTCACCACTCGGTCACTAACCTACCAGAAACTAGCTCACTTGTAGAATATGTAGTGTTTGTTATTCCTCCTTTCTTAGGAACAACCTGAGTGGGACTAACCCATTTTGAATCTAAAATAGCATGGATTATACCTGCCAATAGAAGACCTATTTCTTCACTATTCAGTCATGATAGGATTTAGACATCACTAAGGTTGTGTCACAGGTTACGCTACTTCTTCAACCGGGATCTTGTGTTGACATAAACTAAGGGAGGTCCCCTTATGGTCAGCAATGGACCACTCAATTGTAGCCTGATGATTATTCAGAATGATGAGTAGTTTCTCCTCCTCTTTTAAACTTAGTGATGCAGAAATAATCACTAGAAGTTTGTTTTCCAATGCCAAGAATATATACTTTGTGTGCGGTGGTAATGGCTTCAATTCTATCTCAAGTTGACACTTCAAAGATTGAACTAATGGGGGTGGTGGTGGTCCCATATCTTCATATTGTCTTGAATAGAAACACGTCAATGCTTTTAGAAACAATACACATTTTTCTAATAGATGGTAGCAGGTGCAGTATTCCACTAGATTTGTGAGAGACTATTTTAAAGGTATCTATGAATTTGCCTATGTAATGGTAGAAGATATCACATATGTGATCATCATCAGGTGCACCTCTTCCTCTGATTCATCATGATACTTCACGAACTTTGTCAAAGATATCTGCTTTGTATGTTCCATAATATCTACAATAAGAGTACCTTTGTACACCTTTTTCATGACATGGGCCATGTCTAGAAATGGTTTCCCTAAGAGCAAGGACACCTCACTACCCAAATGTTGCATCATGTGACATTGCACCTTCTCCTTGATTGGTTGTTGATATTTATGTAGCTTTATCTCAAACTGGTCAACCTCGATACCTAGTATCAGTCTTTCTCTCTCCATATCCAAGATCACATCACCTTTTTCTTGGAATAGACTTCCTAGGAGTTATTCATTACCATAGTCATCCTTCATTTCCATGACTACAAAATATGCTTTAGATATGAATTTATCCACCATTGCAAGAATATCTTCACAGATACATGTTGGCCTCATAACTAAATTGTTTACTAATTGAATTGTCATGTTGCTCCTCCTTGATACTTTGATCCCAATTTATTGAATGCGACCAGTGGCATGAGATTAATGCTTGCCTTAGAATCACATAGTGCATCACCAAATTTTACCTTGCCAATGTAACATGGTAGGTTGAAGCATCTTGGATCCTGTCTCTTCTATGGCAATTTCCTCTGTATCAAGGCAGTGACTTCTTCTCACAATACCACAACATCAGAGCCAACTATCATCCTCTTATTGTTGATGATATCGTTCCAGAACTTGTCATAGGAGATAATCTTCCCAATAGCATCTATGAGCAGTAGGTTGATGCAAAGCTTCCTGAATGTGTCCAAAAATTTCTTGAACTATTTATTAACCTTTTTGGCCTTCAAGCTATTAGGGAATTGCACTAGAGTTACAATTTTGTGCTAACAAGGTGGAATGCAAGACTCCTTCTTGGTTTTTGTTTGTCCCATACTTTCCTCTTTTGGGGCTTCCTCCTAAGGTGTGGGGTCTTGTGGTTGCTCTAGAAAAATTGTGTATGTCATGTCCCCAATGTCAAATGGTGTGGTACTCTGATCTGGAGTCAAATTTTTATCATTCACAAACACTTTTACATTGCCTTTACTTGCTGGTTATTAGAAAGGATATAGGTGTTTCCTAGAAATCATTATTGTTTGGGATTCGTTATGGATGCCAACTCCACAACTAATTGAGAGATTTGATTTTCAATATTATGGATCTGAGCCCCTTGACTTTTGTTGCTCCCTTTTGGATTGTTCTAATAAGTCCTCGTTCTGACTCATAAGTTTTCCGAGCATGTCTTCAATCTTTTCCATCTTTCTAGGGACCCTATCATGTTGATATTGATGATAAGGGTTACATTGTTGTTTTTGTTTGGACTATTGTGCTTGTGACATGTCAATATGGAATTTTTTTTAATCCTTCCAAGAAAATTTAGGATCCTGATGCAATGTTTTTTTGTAAACCCTATTATTTTGATGTTGCATGAACATGCACTCCTCCTCTTCACCTCTAGAGGAGGTGCCAGATTTCTAATAAAGCTTCCTTGTGAGTCTGTCCATTTGAGGTTTAAGTTATATTATCTCCCTTGATTCCATATCACTCTTAATTGTGGATTCTACTTCTCTATGTTCCCTTTAGGATTGATTCTCAGTCATGTTCTTGAAAATCTTGTTAACATCTTGTAGCTTTGATGTTAAGGAAGAATATTGCACCTACACTTTCAAGAGTAGCCCTCTTCCCTTTATGTAGGTGGTAATAGAATGTCTTCACTTGACCATATAGATAAATCCATGATGAAGGACTTTCCTGAGCAGGTTCTAAAACCTCTCCCAAAATTCTAAATATAACTCTACAACATGATTCTTGAAATTGTAATTTTTTTCCACCAATTATTTTTTTCTTCTATTGTTGAAAATATATCTTGAAGAAAGCATTTATCATCTCATCTCAGGTTTCAAATGACTTTGGGGTGATAGGATAAGGAACCACACCTTGGATTTATCTGACAATATAAGAAAAGCTTCTGATAAATCATCATGGTTGGAACTCTATCGAGCTTCAACATGTCACATCCCTCCACAAAGTTGTTTATATGCATCATTGGATCCTCCAATCTATTCCCATGAAATGAGTGAGACTTTATTATGTCCACCACTCCTGGGACAATTTTATAGATGCCAACATTCATTGTCTGGCATTTGGTTGGTCGAAGTTGTATTTAGCTTAAGATTCCTTTATCTATTCCAAATTATCTATTCTTTAGGATCATCGCCGACATGGTCATTGTCATTCAAGTCCATAGTTGTTTTCTGTTCTTTCTCTCTGGATGTGGTGGTGGAGTTTGAATGAGCTTCTCAATTGAAGGCCCAAACTTTTGTGACTTATGCAATATCTCCTCCTGATGGACACTCGTTGAAGTGGACTCTACGTATTCCATGGTTCGAGTGTGAACCACGTACTAGTACCTGAAAATTCAAATGGTAATGTTAGACACAAAACACTAGTGAATTGATAAAAGATATTTATCTAATTGTTTTGCTATTTAAAATAAAATATTGAAAGTATATAAAAGAAAGAAAAGTGACCTTGAGTGGCAGGTCACAACACTTGTAGTGATTATGTTGTCGTTTACCCGAAAATGGCGCCAACAACTTGACACTCTAAAAATGTACATGTAAAAGGAAAGTGCAATTTTCATGGAATATAGGCCTATGAGGCCCGAGTGTCGAACTTAGGATAACATTCTCTAAAGACTACTATTTACTGAGACCAAATTAACTTACTTAAAAAGGGGTTGATTGGTTATTTTATAACTAAGAGTAAATAATTAAACCTAAATTCATATGGTTGTGATCAAGAATGAATAGATTCCTTAGCATTTAAGGTTTCAACACAACCGACACTGCATTCAAATTCCATTTCATTAATACTTGTTCACCTTTATTCTAAACTAAAGATTGTAGCAAGTATTATCCACTACTATAATGTAATACACTACCTAAACTAAAGCAAACCCCACTTTTATAGCATTTTAGAAATTAGTTAGGTGTATTAATAAAATTTCTAGGTTGTCATTTTTAGTTGCAAGCCCTCTTCTGAGGTGCGGAATATGCTATGTGAATCTATGACTTGTCCAACCTCTAATCCCTCTCCCAAAGAAATTAGTGGTCTATTACGTTATTTATGGTGATTAAGCATAAACAAATAAACATATAGTAAACATAAGGGGGTTCCTTTACCCGACTACCCTCGCCAACATCTGCTATAGAAGGTGGTTCCTCTAATTTACTTGCATCCCTCACTACTTACAATAAACATAAATGGGTCATCAACTCCGTTGCATCTACTCATAATTCTAGTTGTTCTAAAAGTTTCACTTCCTTATCTAAAACTACACATGTCCCTCCTATGATTGTTTTGGATGAGACACATCTGATGGCTATGTCATTAGAACTATATCTTCATCCAAAAATCTTCCCTTAAAATCTATCTTATATCTTTCAAAATTTTCTTTTAATCTTCTATCTATCAGTAAAACTATTAAGAGCCTAAGTGCTCCATCACTTTTTATCTTGAGGGTTGTGTGTTTAAGGATCACTATACGAGGAAGAGAATTTGTTTGGGACATGAGGGACCAGATGGACTGTACTACCTAGATGTGAAACAATTTTCTTTCACTCTGTTATCTTCTTCTGTGACTAGTTTGCAATGGAACTACTATCTGGGGCATCCTTCTATTGCTAAACTTCATTGTTTATTTTCAAATATTTCTGAAAAACAATTTTTGTGTGAATCATGCCAATATGGCAAACAAACTCAGGTAATTAGTTCTAAAAATCTATTTGACATTGTTCATGTAGATATTTGGGGTCCATGTTCTTTTTTTAGCTAGTCTGAATATCGTTACTTTATGACCTTTATTGATGAATATTCCCAACGAATTGGTTGGTTCAACTAAAGGATCGTTGTAAGACCCCTGAACCAGCTTTTTGGTTGATCATGTTTTCTTAGCATAATTAAATGCTTAGAACCTTAATCAAACCTTGTGATGTGCTTTGATATCATGTGGCGTTCTTATGTTTTATGTTTGTCCAGTTTGGATGTTGTTTGAGCTAGTTATGTTTTTATGTTCTTGTTTTGGACCTAATTGCAATTTACCCACTTCTAGGATTTTTCTTGTAGTTTGTCACATGCTTGTTGCACCTTACATGTTTTGACATCACATTGGAGAGAGTGGTGCTTGGGGCACCTTGTCAGCTTGGTTTGATGTGGTGACTTCTCATGTTGAGAATTAGGGTTTGAATGGATGCCCTAGTTCATGGTTGACCTTGATATGTGTTTGACCTATGAGCTTTTGTTTTGTAAGTCTCCAAGGATCTTGTGATCCATGTTCATGGTGATCAATGATGTTTAGAGTGTGCCCTTTGATCTTAGTGGTCAATGAGGATCATGATCCCTCTAGGTTGCCAAGAATCCCTAGTGTTAAGTCTTAGCAACCAATTGTTTTTCTGATCATCAATGATCTTTTGGTTTTGTGAGCATCTTGGTCTCCAATGATCCTCCTTAGTCTTTGTGTTTTTTGGACTAAGTGATCAGTGGTTTTTCTTGGTTTTAATGCCCTCGTTGTTTAGTGGAGATGCTTGTATGGTTGAGGTGTGTTGGCTTTGGACACATGGCATGTTTAGTTGGACACCTAACCCTCAACTAAACCCTTTGAACCCCCCGCTCTCTCTCTCTTCTCTCTCTTGGAGCTCATTCCCTTGCACTTTATGGTGAAGGAGGAGTTCAATCTTGGAGAAGGTGGACAAACCTCTTGAATGTTGAGCTAGGGTTTGAAGCAACCCTTCTTGTGATCATTTGGTGCATCTGATTTTCCTTTTTGGTCTTGGTAAGTGAGATCTCTCTCTTCATCTTCATTTTCCTTTCCCTACCCTCTTCTTCTTTCTCATCTTGTCCAAATCCAAGGTATTCCATGGTGGTTCTTGAGTTAGAACTTTACGAGCATCTCTTTCTTTACTTCCTTGACCTAGGGTTTGCTCTCTTCTTGGTAGGGATGAGCAAATAATGGTCCAGACCGCAAAACCGGACCAGACTGCTCAATTCGGTCCGGTCTGATCTGGTCCATTTTGAGTTCGGTCCGGTCCGCGGTCCGGGAATTTCGATGAGTTTGGTCTTCAGTCTGGTCTGGTCCAAAACCGTTCCAGTCCGGTCCAGACCGCAGACTGACTTTTATACAAAATTTATGTATATTTGAAGGTATATTCTATAATAACTACAAATAAAGTACATATATAAGCACTAATAGTATAAATTTTGATACTAAAGTTATATAATTGTTAGAAGTGCCTAAGATTATCAACTTTGTACAATTAAATAAGTTGTAAATCATGTAAAAAAGATTGATTACGGTCCAAACGGTCTGGTCCGGTTCGAGCACAAAACGGTCTGGTCTCGGTCCGGTCCTACCTCAAAATGGCCTGGTCTGCGGTCCATGTATTTGTTGAAATCCGGTCCGCGGTCCGGTCCGGTTCGGTCTGGTCCGGTCTAGTTTTGGACCGATGCTCAACCCTACTTCTTGGTGGTGCAACTAGCTTGGTCGAGATAGTGCTCAACCTAGGGTTTTCTCTTCCTTTCCTTTGAGCTTCCTTCTTGTTTGAAGTTTCTTCATCATCTCTAAGGTGAGTTACATAAATTTCTCCACTGTAATTATTTACACTCTTCTTGCATGCACTTTATCTTGCTATAAAATGTGGTTACAAGTAGAAAGACAATATCCTTGATCTAGGGTTTGTGTTTTATGGTGATTCTTCAGTATATATCTATCCTTGGATGAACCCTAATATTTGTGCACGAATCCCTTCTTTGATGATGGAGTTTTTGGTGCAGCATGTGGGTGGAAATGTTGGTTCTTTTTCTCTCAACTATGATTTGATTCTCTCTCATGATGGTTGATAATTTGAGTTTTGGAAGTTGGCCTTCTTCTTGTGAAATGCACCTTTAATGGTTTTTTGTTTTAATGGCGATGATCAACCTTTTGTATCTTAGTGATTGATAAGATTTTGATCACTAATGTAATGACCCTGACCAGGGATATGAGTTTAACCCTATTTTTTGGCTAATAAAGTTGCTTAGAACTTTAATATAATACTCGAAGGTGTTTTGTTATCATGTGACACACTTATGTTCCAAGTTGGGTCCTGATTGAATGATGTTTGAGCAATGTTCCTTTATTTTGGACCAAAGTGCAATTTACCCAATATGAGGGTTATATTGCAATATGTCACATGTTGAAAGTTCCTTAAGTGTTTTAGAATCATAAGAGAGATAATGATTCTAAGTGGTGGCTTGTGGAAAGCCTAAATTCCAAGTTTGAACTTGTTTGAATAATGCTAGTGCCTTGTGCACCAATTTTGGTACAAATTGTAATTTACCCAAAATATAGGATTGATATGCAAATTACCACCTCTAGAGTGTTCCTACTTCCACTATGTATCATTTAGAGGATATAGAATTAATGATACACCATATTTAAATCATTTATGAGTGGTAGTATTCTTGGTGATGAAAAGACCAAGAAAGGGGTCGAATGGAAACCCTAATTTGAGCTTGTATTGAGTGTATCAGGTTGTAGTGTTAAATGGGAGACCCTATCGGACAAGGAGCCAAAGAGAAGACCCCCATATCATGTTTTTAACTCTTTTAATTTTCAAAAACGATCTAAGCACCTCAATAAAGCAATGGATATCGGCTTGCAACTTTCCTTGGGAACCCATGAACCTTAAATATATATACCCTTCCTTTCACCTCTTAGTAAAAATTTTCAAATTCTACTACCTCCTTTCTCTTAGATATCATGCATATAGCCTTGGTATCGTTCATAGGTGATGTGGTATCATGCACAGGGCTTGGGTATCGGCCATAGCAAGTGGTATCAGCCATAGCATGTTGATATCGGCCATAGCAAGTTGATATCAACCAAATAAAGTGATATTGGCCACAAGTGAGGGGGATATTGACCACAAGTGATGGAATATCGTGCATGAGTAGTGAGGTATCGTGCAAAGGTGCCAAGGGTAAAGAAGGAGCTCAAATATTAACCCTAAGGTAAGGCCATGATCATCTTCAACCTTGGATTGAAGCATGGATCTAGGGTTATGATCTTCCTTTCTTTTCTTCTTCAACAAGTTCTTAACTAGGGTGATTCCTTGTATATGAAGGAGTTGTGAACGGTCCTTAGACTTTTGATAAGTCATATTCAACCTTAGGAACATTGATCTTTGGATCTTGGAGCTTTGAAGTTGTTCTTGAGGTGGGTTATATAACTTGAATCCAAACATGTTATTATTCACCATCTTTCTTGCTATACATGATGATCTACTTTCAATTCCGAAATTTTCTTGAATACTTGATATATTTATGAGTTGTAGTAGTTTTTTAGACATGTTATCCTTGTACTAGAACAAGTAGAACGAAGGTATACCTTGAATATGATGGTATCACCTTATAAACTGATATCGGGTTCAAGCACACAAGCAAGCACCTCTTTGCCCGATATGGTGTGAAGCACACACACACCTCTTTGCCCGATATGGTGTGAAGTACACACACACTTCTTTGCCCGGTATGGTGTGAAGAACACACACACCTCTTTGATCTATATGGTGTGAACCACACACACACCTCTTTGCCTGATATGGTGTGAAGCACACATACACCTCTAAAGTGATATGGTAAGCAAGCACACACCTCTTTGCCCGATATGGTGTGAAGAACACACACACCTCTTTGCCCGATATGGTGTGAAGCACACATACACCTCTAAATTGATATGTCAAGCAAACATACACCTCTTTTCCCGATACGATGTGAAGCACACATACACCTCTAAAGTGATATGGGTAGCAAGCATACACCTCTAAATTGATATTGGGTTAAGCATACACCTCTAAACGGATATTGGGTTAAGCATACACCTCTAAACCAATATTGGGTTAAGCATACACCTCTTGGATGATATGGTGTTGAGAAAACATCTCTAAAATGATATGGTGGGTAACCCATAACACTAGATGACAAAAGTGGTAAGGTGGTTAATACCCTAGAACATGTGATGGACAATACACTAAAGTATGATGTGGCCAATATCTTCAAATGAAGTGAGGATTTTATATCCATGTATGGTGAAGGTAATACACCATATGATCAGAAGGGTTGATACCATGATGGGTAAGGGTATGAGGGATATGATGATGTCTAGCTTAATATACACCTAACCCAATACATGTGTTCAACTTGACATACATGATTCAACCCACTGTTCAGAAAATCGGCCGCTTAGGCCAAATAATCTGCCGAATATTCCTTTTTGGGGGTCTACCACTCCGATTATGAATAATCGGCCTATAATCGGTCCCACCGATTAATCGGCCGATCGGGGGAATAATCGGCCGATTAATCAGCGATTTTCAAAATCAAATGCTAGTAATAATTTTTTTTACATTAATTTTTTCTAATACTACTATTGGTCATTACAATTACATTCTCTTCTTCCAATTTACATATTTGGTCTTCTCCTCATGTTTTCTCTATAAGTTTATAGTTAGTGTTTATTGAACTGATCCTTACTGTTGATGTTTTCTTCTTTAATTTCATCAATGTTTCTAATTACTTCTTAATGCAATATTAGTCTATGACTTATCAATGTTTCTAATTACTTATCAATGTTTTTTTCACTAATTTCATCAATGTTTCAAGTTACTTATTAATGCAATATTAGTCTTATCACTTATCAATGTTTCTAATTACTTATTAATGCAATATTAGTCTATGACTTATCAATGTTTCTAATTACTTATTAATGTAATATTAGTCTATTACTTATTAACGTTTCTAATTACTTATTAATGTGATATTAGTCTATGACTTATCAATGTTTGTAATTACTTATCAAAGTTTTCTTCTCTAATTTCATCAATGTTTCTAACTACTTATGAATGCAATATTAGTCTATTACTTATAAATGTTTCTAATTACTTATCATTGTCATTATTATATGGTCAATATATAATTTACATATCTTTATGGTTAATATTAAAAAAAACCGATTAAAACCAAATATTCTCCCGCTTATACTCCCGCATATCGTATATACTCTATTCGGTACCCTCTCCGCCCGTACACCGATTACTGCTTTTCAGAACAATGAATTTCAACCCGATACACCTTGTAAAGTGAGAGAAAGACACTCTTAGGAGTAATGAGTGTAACACCAAGTAATGGTATGATTAATGCCTTGATAGGTGAAACACCTAAAGTGGTTGATAATGGTCAACCCTATATCAACAATGCCTTAACCCGAGATGAGTCCATATCACTTGATGATAGTTGGGTAATTCAAGTGTGTGACTTATGGCCAATACACAACAGGATAAATGTGATGAGTTAGTGCACAAAGTATTAGGATGAGAAATACCCTAATACAAGATAAGTTGATAAACTTAAGTAAGTTAAAAGTGATGAGGGAAGTGATATACCAATGCATGAAAAATATCACATCCAACACCTCAAGGTTGTTACACCTTGATGCACCTCAAATCCAATTTACTTGGATGAGTAACACATGAAGTGTGTCATGTCAATTGTTACATTAAGATGTAATTAGTTAAATGCACTTTGATAAGTGTAGGCTAACATACCTTGAGAAAGGGTTAAGCCAAGTTAATAAAGTATGATGTAATCAATATCCTAGTGAGGATGAGAGAGAAACTCATACTTTCTGTTGATAATCAGTTAATGATAAATGATGAGAATAAATAAGTATGATTGAATACTTATGATATCAATGTATGCTCCTAGATGTGTGGAGTAATGATTTAGGGTTTGGATTGATAATATGAATTTAAAACCCTATTCGGCTATAAAGGGAAAACCCTAACCCTAATAATGGGAAGGTTGTATTTCTCTTATTGCATAAGCCTTGTGAGACATGTTAAATACTTGTATAAAAAGTACAATGTTTATGTGGTATGATGACCTAAAAGATATTTGCTGCCTAGTGAGAGGTGACAAGATGTTTAATGGGCCTTGTGAGTCGTGCGAATAGTCGTTGCCTAGTGAGAGGTGACAAGATGTTTAATGGGCCTTGTGAGACGTGAATAGTTGTCTCCTAGTGTGATGTGACAAGATGTTTAATGGGCCTTGTGAGCCATGTGAATAGTTGTTGCCTAGTGAGAGGTGATAAGATATTTAAATGGGCCTTGTGATCCATGTAAGATGCTTGTGCAACAAGTATCATGTATACCTTGATCTGAGGACCTAGAGGTATTAGTTACCTGATAAGTGGTAACAATGTTCAGTAATGAACTAAGGGTCTGAATACCCAGATCTAGTAATCATGATGATGATAATATTAAGAGATGAGAATTCCCAATAATGTGATAAGGGATTGAGATCCCAAGTCTTATGCATTCAAAGTGTTCCAAAGGTTATAAAAGTACTTGTTAAATGTATTACACCTTTCTTTGTAGCATCTGTTATAATTCATGTTTGAAACTTGTTTGATGCTAAAAGATATTGTAATGCACCTAATTAATCAAGTGGAATTTCATCATGTAGCACCCTGACCATAGATCCATCAGCGTCAGTAGCTTCTGAATGGTGAAACAAGTTTTCCCACGGTATCTCCTAGACGTCATATTTTTGAATATGTAGGGGTGATGAGCACGAATATCCTTACGCCCTAATGAGGGATTGATGTGTAGATAATTGAGATCTCTCAGTCCTTCATTATAAATACTGGGATGGATGTATTATGAATCTCTCGATGATGATGAATGTCGAGATTGATGTGTAGATAACTGAAATCTCTCAATCCTGAAGAGAGTGCATGCTGCCGGTATAGCTCTATAGTGAAGTTTCCAGTATACCCTGGAAAGCTATTTAGCAGTTGACATGAGATGTCCTACTTGTGGTCTCACACTGACCAAGACCAGTGAGGTCATGGCATCCAACTCTTCCATTGACCTTGTATGGTACCAATGCTTTACGTAGTCGTGGTCGGTTGGAGCATGAGCGGTATACCTCATCTCCTCAAGACATAAGTATGATTGTAAAATGTAATCAGCAGTGTAGCGTATTTGCTTAAGGATCGAATACAGAAAACATTGGTTGATACATGCTTTAGTTATACATCGTAGTTGATAGATGTTATTTATGTTTCTTTACATTCCTTGTAAAGTAGAAAGATGCCTTATTACTATACCATGGATATATGCATCCTTTTTCTTAAGTAAAGAGAATACTCTGTTCTATTCATACAATGATTAATCCTGCTTGTTAATATAAAAGAACATCTGCTCTGTTTTATAAATGCTTATCTGTGATAATAATATGGTTGGCGGAGAGTTATATCTCTCGCTGGGACAATTGTCTCACCCCGTGGGATCCATAATTTTTAGGTGGACGTGCACGAGGCGGTAGAGACCTTTCTATAGAGGAGGAACAATAGCTGGGGCAGAAGTGAAAACTCATGTTGAGTGTACTGTGTATCGTGTCATGTAGATAGAAGTCCTATGTGTCGTCTCTGTACTCTCAGGTCCTTGGAGTCGGTTTGTAATGGTTTCATGAATGATATGATATTTTGGCTTATATGCCTTGAGGTTTTATGATGCTTCAGTACATGTGTTGATAGAGCAACTGTTATATGTTGTCCTCGAGATGAGATGAAACAGTGATTAAAGAATGTAAATCATGATATATGTAAGTGATGGATCTTTCAGTAAGAGTTTTCTGGGAAAGAATCTTTGTGCAAAATGGTTTTAAATTTTTGTGATTTTTTTGTTAATACATTTTTTATGATTATTCCTCATAATTAGTTATGGTTTGGTTGTCGATTTGATGGCGGTCGTTACAAGTTTGGTATCAGAGCTTAAGGGTTTCTGAGCCTATAGAAACATAGGACTAATGTGTTGAGTCTATTCTAGTTTCCTCCAGTATACTCTATAGTGACTTTTGCTTATGTAGAAGAAAGGGTGAAGTTAAAAAATGACTGGAGAACATGAGGAACACATTGCTAAGAACAATGTTGTTGCACCAAGAGAGGGTGCAAGGGATCAGGAAAGAAAAGAACTAGTGCCTGAGAATTACCATCTTGACCCAATCATGATAGATAATCATGTTTTTATGCTCTTGTTGGGTAGGTTAGGACAACAGTTATGCATATAGTAGACTGGATACTAGCATTACAACCTACGTGTAAGGACCCTGACCTTCATTTTGGGCTTACCCTATTTTCTTTGCCTAAACCTTGTGTTTTGCCTAATCACCAGAGGTGTGATTAGTGTTTGTTGTGCTTTGCTGTGGGGTTGAGGTGCAAATTGCAATTTACCCAAGTTCTAGGGTTTATGTGCAAGTTTGTCACCTTGAGAGATCTCCTTGTCTCTTTGCATCCTCTAGGGTTGGGCACCTTGTTTGAGTTGGTTTGGGCCTTGTTTGAGATTGGGTTTGTTGTTGGGCTTGAAGCCCTTTCTCCTTGCTTGAGTGTGTCGGGCAAGGGTGAGCTTGGTGCCTTGTGTCGGCCATGGTGTGTTGGGCAAGCGAGGTGTATCGGCCAAGGGGTAGTGGTGGGCATGTCAGGTTGCCATGTTGGGAGACACACACCCCTCCACCTAGCCTCGTTTGTGTCACCCTTTCTTGGACACATGGAGCTTGTTGCTAGCAAGTGGCGAGACCTTGGACAAGTGGTGTGGGGTGTTAGCATGGGGCATGGACCTTGGACAAGTGTACCTAGGCCGGGCGCCACCTTGCTTTGGTCCCTCTTTTACCCTCTTCTATATATGTCTCTCGTTTCTCTTGCTTGGGATCTCTTTGCACCTTAGTTGTTTGCTCTCCCTTAGTGGCTGAGAAGAAGGAAGGAAAGAAGGTGTCTAATATAGCTACTGTTGCTGCTGCTTTCTTCTTCCTTGGTGGTGGCCGATACATCTTGCTTCTTCCCTTCTGGAGGTGGTGCCTTGGAGCTTGGAGTTTGAGCTTAAGTAGGGTTACATAACTCCTAAACCTAACGATACTATCTCCTTTACATGTTGCTTTGCCATGTTATCTTGATTGGCCTTGCATATCTTCCTAGTAATGCTTCTTGCTTTAGTTAGTAGTGTTGCTGCATGTCATGTGCCCTAGATCTTGTTGGACGATATGTGGTGTGTTGGTTTCCCTTTGTGTTGGCCTACCCTTTTGATTAGGGGATCTTGAGCAAAACCCCTCTCTTGCTTTAGTTGAGAGGTGAGCTTAGGGTTCCTTAGTACAAAGGTGTGTGTAGTGTGCCCGTGAGCAATACCCCTCTCTCTCCTTGGACTTGAGAGGTGAGCCTATGGTGTTGGGTGACATAGTGGTTGTCTTGGTTGATAGACGGTTGTCCTACCCTTGTTGCACGGTATGCCTTTAGGGTTTTTACCTTTAGTTGGTGCCTTGGGCGATAGGGGGCGGCCTTGCCTTTGTTGGTGTGTTCTTGGGCAAGACCCCTCTCTCTCCTTAGTCTTAACAGGTGAGCTTGCGGATGATATGTTGAGTTGGTTGGCCGATAGGGTGTTTTTCTACCCTTATTGCCCGATATGCTTGAGGTTGTGCAAAACCCCTCTCACTTGGTTGTTGAGAGGTGAGCCAACACTCTTGGTACCCTTGGGTGATATGGTGTGGATGGTTGTGATGAGGTTGAGACCTTCTAATCCTAGTAACCCGATATGGTTTGTAGGTGTGGTGACCGATATCCCTTTCCTACCCTAGGGTTAGGGTTTAGACGAGATGGCTGGTTGACACCTAGTTGGTCCCTTGGCTGAGATATGTGTTCTGGAGGAGTTGAGCTCTTGGGCATCATGGCCTTGCCTTGCACGATACCCATGATGGGTAGTGTTGACCGATATCCCTCTCTCCCCCTTAAGCTAGGGTTGGGCGATACATGTTGTTTCTTAGCTGTTGACCGCCATGGTGTTACCCATTAGAGCGTTGCCCGACATGAGACAACGCCTGATGTGATGCGTTATTGTGGGGCGTTTCCCGGCACAGTGCTGCCCATCATGGGGCATTGCACGTTGCTTATCATAGCGTCACCTGACACATCATTTCACGATATGATGGTGTGTCGCTTGGGCGTTATAGTCTGGTTCCTAGAGTGTTGCTCGCTTGTACCATGTTGCTTCCTTATTCCTTTAGCCGATATGGTTTTGATGGGCTATCCTTGTGATGGGAAAAATGGATGGTGTTGCCCGTCAGTTTGTTACAACACGTTGCCTGTCATAGGGCGTTTCTTGCTTGGGAGTCACAGGTTGAGTGCTACCCGTTACCAGTTGTTGGGTGTTAGCCGGTATAGGTGTTGCCCGAGATGGGTGTTGGCCGGCACGAGTGTTGGCCGACATAGCTAGATAGGTCTGGTTGTAACCGTTGCACCTTTAGTGAGGGTTGTGGTATCCTTTGGTGAGGGTCGTTGCACCTGTGGTAAGGGTTGTTGTTCCTTTTGGTGAGGGTTGTTCCCTACCCGATATGATTTTGTGAAGGTTGTTTTCTCTGTTTGCTTGAAACCCTAATATTGTTTGAAATGTTTTATGTGAAATGCATGGTTATCTAATGTTGCACAAATGTATCTCGTTGATGAAGTATTTATGTACTCTTGAGCATACTAACCATGCAGGTTCCTCAGATGAGATGTGTACTCAGGTATGAGCTATATTGATGTCCTTAGTGACATTCCCTTTATATTAAGATAATGAGGAACACTATGTGCTATGATGACACATGATGAGTGTTTCCTATGTGTTGGTAACATGTGCTTGATGATGAGATGGAATCCCTATGATGTTGGATCCTTGTGATGGATCATGATGATTGGAAAGAGGCCAAGTGGCAACATGTGATGTTGGATCCTTGAGATGGATCATGATGATGATGATGGCATTGAGAATAGCAGTAATAGTGTAACACTAGTTAATGGAATCTATGTTGTTAACTCTTGTTATGGTTTGATATAACTTGGTTGATCCCAACAATCCACCTAAAATGCATTAATTAATTACAGATGAGCCTTTCATGTAGTTTGCCCTGGCCATAGATCCATCATCGTCTGGAGCTGGTGATGGTGAAATAGGTTCTCCTGTGGGTTAACCTGGAGTGCATATTGTTGAATATGCGATGTTTCTCCTAGCCTTAAAATAGGAGGATTAGAGTGCAACTATGGTTGTAGACTCAAGATGTGTATAAGAGCATGGTGAACAGGACCATGGCTCAGTGTGATAGAGCATGGTGAACAAGCCCATGGCTCAGTGAGATAAAGCACAAATCCATTCATGGCTTAGGAGCACGGTGAACATGCCCGTGGCTCAAGATATACTAGTGCCGAGACCTGTACCATGGCGGGCTAGAGGAAAGGGTAGCCTGTGGAGCTGACCTTGTGAATGAGGTCATGTAAGCAAGAGACTACGGTCCTACTTTGGTTCTTGTGCATTGACCACGAGGGTAGAAGTCGTGGATTCCGACTCTTCCATTGACATTGTATGGCACTGACTTCGGGTTTCGCAACGGAATGTTGGATTTGAGCAGTATAGCTCACTTCCTCAGGGCATAATAAATGATAATCCAACCGTATAGTATAACTTCTTAGGGCAAACATGAAATATTGGTTGAGGCCTTGTATAATGAATGTTGTGTCTTACATGTATGTGCCCTAAGTATATCTTGCAGGTTGCTATATGCTTCTTAGGTATCATGGTAAGCTGTTACACTTATATAATCATGTTCTTCATATTTCATATATGATCTGGTATTATCTGCTACATGTTTTATCTACTCTAGCTTATCTGAGGTTTTATAGTTCGGCGGGGAGTTATGTTTCTCATTGGG
Organism: Alisma plantago-aquatica; assembly: GCA_963693085.1. Classification (NCBI taxonomy): domain Eukaryota; kingdom Viridiplantae; phylum Streptophyta; class Magnoliopsida; order Alismatales; family Alismataceae; genus Alisma; species Alisma plantago-aquatica. The sequence goes on from OY856414.1 coordinate 365,859,251, forward strand.
ACTGTGTGTCTCACCCCACTGGTTTCAACCTTTTTTCGTGATTGAGCTAGACGTGGTGGTGGTCGTAAGGTTGCAGCCGAGCAACAAGAAGATCAGTAGAAGGAAAGGTTGGATCTGCTAATGTTGTGGTTGTTTTATATCCTAGAGTCATCATCCATGTACTCTTAGGTCCTAGGAGGTGTTTTGGTGAGGTTTCATGATGTATAGTTGATATGGCTTTCTTATCCTATTGATGACCTGGCTAGGTCTATAAAGTACATAAACATGTGGTGAACTCTTATGCTTATGGGACAGCTAGATCCTATGAGCTCTGGACATGTATCAAGTGTATGTATATTTATATAATATGTTTCTTTGCATGATGTGGATCTGGTTGTAATAGTTCCTTTCTTATCTACTTTCCACAATTGGTTTTAATTAACCTGTATTTTTGATAATATGTGGTTTATGGTGGTTTCACACATTTTCGCGTGGCGTCTCATTGTCTTTGTGATGGCGGTATGTCACAAGTAATTTTGGTATCAGAGCTCTAGGTTCACTGAGTCTACAGGGATCTAGGACTAGGCTTGTGTATGTTCTTGTGATTTTTCCAGATTTTCTTATAATGACCTTCTTCCCCCAGCAGAAGATAAAGCTAAAAGATGTCTGGAAATCATGAAGAACATGTTGTCGAGTGCAGTGCTGCTGCATCTGTTGATGGAGCTGGTGTGTAGGTACATGAAGATTGGGTGCTTGAGGTTCCCCAAATCAACCCAGCCATTCTTGAGAACCCTTCCTATCAACACCTCATGGGGCAGTTAATGTCTACGATGAATCACATGGTGGAGAGATTACCTATGCCTCCGCCAAGAGCACTGGTTCCCCATGGTGAATCTTCGGGCATTGGGAAGACCTTCAAACCGCTTCGCCGAGTCAGAGTTTCGGATTATGCTGGAATGACTGATCTAGTAGATGTAGATATATGGCTGACATGTCTTGAGAAGGCCTTCCGGATCCTCGACATCCCCGAGGTAGACAAAGTCAAGCACGCTGTCTACCTTCTGAAAGGTAGTACTGGCCACTGGTAAGCCATAGAGGAGGAGAAGTGACCTGGTGAGGTGATCGGTTGGGATGTTTTCTGGTAGGAGTTCATTTATCGATACTTCCCGAAGACATATCTGGACGAGAAGATCAACCAGTTTGAGCATTTGCATCAAGGATCTCTAAACATCACCGAGTATGAAGCCAAGTTTATGGAGTTGTTGAGGTTCTGTCCTCGCATGGAGGCAACAGATGACGAGAGAATCAGACATTTTGGGAATGGTTTGAGTGCCGAGTTGTCGACACCTGTTGCTGCTTTAGATAACTGGGAGAGGTTTTCCATGTTTGTGGAGTCCGTACGAAGGATAGAGTGATCAATCTGGGAGAAGAGAGAGGCTATGTTCAAGAAACTTTTGGTCAGTTTTAGAGGCAAAGGTACGATGGATCAAAGAAACCGAAGTTTTCTACATTGTCTGTCGTGCAAGGTTCTAATGCACCATCACAGTGGTCCCCAAGTAAGGGAAAAGAGCATGGTTTTTTTGCCATCAAAGGCATACAACACAGCTTCAGTGGTAGTGACAAGGTTTTCTAGGCCGTAGCCGAGAGACCTGTCGTGCTTTCTCTATGGACAGGTTGGGCATATCAAGTGGAATTGATCGAGGAGAGAGGTTGAAGTATCACAACCGCCGAGGCAGAGTCAGTAGGTTAGTGGCGCCAGAGGGTGAGGACATGGTCAAGCATCACAAGATGGATCATCTGCTTAAGGAAGCAGAGGGCATGGACGACATCAGGCAACAACTTGATTCTATGCTATGAGTCAGCCGGAGGTGATAGTCAACCCACGAGTGGTGGCAGGTCAGATGGAGTTATTTCATTATGATTTGTCTTCTTTTTTCTTTGTATCTATTCTGGTTGACCCGAGTGTTATGCACTCTTTTATCGCTCGTAGTATGCTTGATAGCTGTCTTTTACCTGTTAACTGTAAGAAAGATAGCTTGTTGTTAGAAACCCCTCTTGATGGTTCCTCGATGCTTTGAGAGGTGTGTCCATCTTGTGTTCTATCCTTTTCAGGACACAATTTACAAGTGGATCTCATACCACTTGATATGCATGGATTCAATGTAATCCTTGGGATGGATATCTTAGAGAGGTATAAGGTTGTGTTAGACTGTGGTTCCAAACAAGTGGTGTTCGCTAATGATGGTGAGAAGTGGATCTTCTAGGGAGATAGGAAGATTCTTCTGACATGTTTGGTATCAGCTATGGTGGCAGAGAAGTTATTGCGGCAAGGTTGTAGGGCATTCTTGGCTCACATTGTGGATACTGAGGCAAAAGGACCAAGTCTTCAGGACATGTCAGTTATCAAGGAGTTTGAGTACGTGTTTCCCAATGAGTTTCTCGATGTTCCCCCACCTCGAGAGATTGACTTTGAGATCAATCTAGTGCCAGGGAGACAGCCAATTTCTCAAACACCGTACAGGATGGCTCCAACTAAGATGGTAGAGCTGAAGAAGCAATTACAGGAGTTGCGGGATAAAGGTTTCATTAGATTGAGCACATCACTGTGGGGTGCTCCAGTTCTCTTCATAAAGAAGAAGGATGGATCTATGTGTTTGTGCATATATTACTGACAATTGAACAAAGTTACGATTAAGAACAAGTACCCTTTGTCGAGGATAGACGATCTGTTTGATCAGTTGTGTGGTGCTACCATGTTCTCAAAGTTAGATCTACGGTCTGGATATCATCAGTTGAGGATCAAGGATGAGGACATACCAAAGTTAGCTTTCATAATGAGGTATGGTCACTTTGAGTTTGTGGTTATGCCGTTTGGGCTAACCAATGCACCTGCTACTTTCATGGATATGATGAATAGGGTGTTCTGTCTATTTCTAGATCAGTTGGTTGTGGTCTTCATAGATGAAATCTTGATCTATAGTCAAGATAGTCAACAACATGAACAACACCTTCGACAAGCGTTGACTCTCCTTCGCCTGCATCAGTTGTATGCCAAGTTCAGTTAGTATGAGTTCTGGATGAAGGAAATGAGTTTCTTGGGACATGTGATATCGGTAGAAGGAGTCAGAGTGGATCCCAAGAAGGTGGAGTCAGTTGCAGAGTGGGAGCAACCGAAGATGCCAATTGAAGTTCATAGTTTTCTAGGTTTAGCAAGATACTACCAGAGGTTTATAAAGAACTTCAGTGTGATCGTGTTGTCGTTGATGAAGTTGACAAGGAAAGATGTACCTTTTGTTTGGGATGATCGTTGTCAGTGAGCTTTTCAGAACTTGAAGGAGAAGATGACTAGTGCTCCAATGTTGGTGTTGCTAGAGCCTGGGAAAGGCTATGTTATTTTCTGTGATGCTTCCAAGAAAGGCTTAGGTTGTGTGCTGATGCAGGAAGATCATGTGGCTTCTTTTGCTTCATGACAACTTAAGAAGCATGAGGAGAGTTATCCGACACATGATTTGGAGTTGGTAGCGGTGGTACATGCGTTAAAGATTTGGGGAAACTATCTTTATGGGGAAGTGTGTCAGATCTTTACGGATCACAAGAACCTGAAGTATATCTTCTCGCAGAGTGAGCTGAACATGCGACAACGTCGCTGGATGGAGATGATCAGTGATTATGATTGCACCATCGAGTATCATCTTGGTAAAGCAAATGTAGTAGCGGATGCACTTAGCAGGAAGTCTTCTTCACTTTCTATGAAGAAGGGATAGTTGAGTTCTTTGATATGCCATAGGCGGGATATGTTCATCTCTTTGTGGCAGATGAATGTACAGTTGGAAGTATCCTTATTGACAGGAATGTTGGCACAGATGCAAGTGAAGCCTACGTTGAGGAAGTAGATCAAAGAAGCATAGCAGGAAGGTGCTACAATTCAGTTGATCAGGACAGAATTTGGCAGCGAGAAGCGTGATGGCTTCCATGAGTCCAAGGATGGACTAGTTTGTTATCATAATAGGACGATGGTTCCTGATGTTGATGATCTGAGGAAGTTAGTGCTTGAGGAAGTGCACACATCAATGAATGCTATGCATCGAGGTGTCACAAAGATGTATCATAATCTAAAGGACCTATATTTGTGTCCTGTCTTGAAGAGAGATGTGGTCGAGTTTGTGGCTAAGTGTGCGATATGCCAGTAGGTTAAGGCTGAGCATCAGAAGCCGGTAGGTACGTTGCAACCCATGTCGATACCATAGTGGAAGTGGGATCATATAACCATGGATTTCATAGTTGGTCTTCCGAGGACAGCTAAAAATCATGATTCCATCTAGGTGATAGTCGACAGATTGACAAAGTCTGCTCATTTCATTCTGGTAAAGACAATGTATACAATAGAGAAGCTCGCACATGTATATGTATATGAGATAGTGCGTTTGCACGGTTTGCCAGCAATGATAGTCTCTGATAGAGGTCCTCAGTTCACAAGTAATTTTTGGGAATAATTGCATAAGGCGTTGGGAATGCAGTTGAGGTTCAGTATCACTTTCCATCCACAGACAGATGGACAGACTAAAAGGACTATTTAGACTTTGGAAGATCTTCTGAGAGCTTGTGTTCTGTAGTTCCTAGGAAGTTGGGACATACATCTCAGTCTGATAGAGTTTGCCTACAACAATAGCTACCAGCGAAGCATTGACATGTCACCTTATGAAGCCTTGTACGAGAGAAAGTGTAGATCTCCTTTATGTTGGTATGAGTCTGGTGAATATCAGCTTTTGGGTCTTGAGTTAGTGCATTAGATGAAAGAGAAGATCAAGGTGATACAACAACAGTTGAAAGTGGCACAAGACAGACAAAAGTCTTATGCAGATAATCGTCATCGACCTTTAGAGTTCTAGGTGGGAGATAAGGTGTATCTCAAAGTCTCTCCATGGAAAGGTTGCTAAGGTTTATATGGAAAGGCAAGTTGTCTCCCAGGTATATGAGACCATATCAAGTGATAACACGTGTTAGATAAGTGGCTTACAAGTTGGAGTTACCATCAGAGCGGCAAAGGTTGCATCCAGTGTTCCATGTTAGTATGCTGAAGAAAAGTCATGCAGGGATAGAGATAGTGATACAGCCAGTTGAGGTTGAGCTTGATGAAGATGTGACCTACGAGGAAGGTCTAGTGTTGATCCTTTATAGACGAGTGAAGAAGATGAGGAGGAAGGACCTTTTTCTTGTGAAGCTTCTCTGGCATCATCGTGGCATTGAGGAAGCCATGTGGGAGCTTGAGGAAGAGATGCAGAAGAAGTATCCCTCACTTTTCTCTTTTGATTTTGGGGATGAAATCCTTTTGGAGGGGTTTATGGCTTGTAAGGACCCTGACCATCATTTTGGGCTTACTCTGTTTGCTTTTCCTAAACCTTGTGTTTTGCCTAATCACTAGAGGTGTGATCAGTGTTTGTTGTGCTTTATTGTGGGTTGAGGTGCAACTTGCAATTTACCCAAGTTCTAGGGTTTATTTGTAAGTTTGTCACCTTGAGAGATCTCCTTGTCTCTTTGTGTAAGAACCCTGACCTCCGTTTAGGGCTTATCTTGTTTGCTTTACTTAACCCTGGTGCTTAGTTGTTTGCTAATCACCTTTAGTGGTGATTAGGGTTTGTTGGTGATTTGTTGAGAGCTGGAGGTGCTACTTGCAATTAACCCAAGTCTAGGGTTTGTGGGCAAGTTTGTCACCTTGTGAGGTGTTCCTCCCTCTTCCTGCTTCCTCTGGTGTTGAGAGGAAAGGTTGGGCTCATTGCTTGTGTTGCCTTGGGCTTGGATGAGCCTTGTTGGGCCTTGTTGTGCCTTGCCTTTGCCTTTTTGGGCCTTGTGTCGGCCTGTGGTGTGTCACCCTAAGTTGTTGTGTCAGGCATGGTGTGGAGGTGTGTCTCCCATGGACCCTTTGACCTCATTTGTGTCACCACTAGTGGACACTTGGCACTTGATGCTTGCATGTGGCAATGGCCTTGGACATGTGTTTAGGGAATGTTAGAGTGGTGGCTTTGCTCATAGACAAGTGTCCCTAGGTGGGCGACACCTTGCCTTGTCTTACCTTGGTTTCTCCTCCATCCTCTCCTATAGTGTTCCCTTTCTCTTACTAAGGATCCCTTTAGTTCCTTTGTTTCCCCTCTCCCTTAGTGCACGACACCTCTTCTTTTGCAAGCTTGGTGGCCGATCCTCATCTTGGAGTCTCCTTCTTCCTCTAGTGGTGGCTGAACCCTAGAGTGCCTTGCTCTCTTCTTATGGTGGAGCTTGGAGCTTTGGATCTTGCTTAAGGCAGTTTACATAACACCTAACCCTAACTATACTACCTTCTATGTTCTTGTATGTTTCTTATGATTATAATCGACTATGTTTGTTGCTAGTTTGGTTTCTTGCTTAAGTTGTTCTTGTTGGACGAACTATGTTCTAGGGTTTCTTGTTGAGCAATACCCCTCTCCCTCCTTTGGCCTAGAGAAGTGAGCTTGAACTCTAGTATCATGGGCAATACTCCTCTCTCATTTGAGTTGAGAGGTGAGCTTGTGTTCTAGTTGGTTGAGCAACACCCTTCCCTCACCATGGATCCGAGAGGTGAGCTTTGTGGTGGATGTGGACCTTGGTTGTGGTTGATCCTTGTATTGCCCGATTGGTGATAAGAAGCTAGGCAAGACCCCTCTCTCTTGGTTGTTAAGAGGTGAGCCATCTTCTTGATCCTTTAGGGTTTTGGTGCCCTTGTGTTGGAGGTTGATGACGACCTTGTTGTGGGTTGCATCTTGACCGATATGGTCTTGGGGTTGATGTTGCCTGATATCCTTCTTTGGCCTAGAGCCTTGGTTGTCATGATGTGGTTGTGTCGGGAGTTACACATCTGGTTCTTGCCTTGTTGTGTCGGGCATCACACTATGTTGAGTTCCCTGCCCGACACACTTAACCTAGGAGGTGGCTTGGTGTCGTTATACCCTGATGTTGTGGAGCCTTGTTAGTTAGTTCCATGGTGAGTGTTACCCCCCTGGCCCTAGCCCTATGTGTGTTGGCCGATAGCATGAGAAGAGTTGGGTGTTATGCTTTCTTTGTTGCACACCCTGGTCCTTGACCCCTTTGTGTGTCGGGCATCACACCATGTTGAATGCCCTTCCCGATACACTTAGCCTTGGTTGGTGGTAGACGTTGCACCTGGTTCCTACCCTTATGTGTCGGGCGTCACACCTGGTTGTGTACTCTGCCTGACACGCCCAACTCAGGTGGTAGCCTAGTGCCCGTTATACCTTTGGACGATATGGAGCTCAGTGGCTCGCTTTGTGCTGGGCGTCATGGCGTAGTAGTAACCAGAGTCGTTGCACATGGACGCACGTTACACCTGTTTCTCGATGCCTGTTGCACGAAATGCCCATAGGCTCAGCTACATGATAGGCTTTGTGGGTGCACGACACAGCATTGCACGACACCTAGTGCACGACTCAGTGTTGCACGATACACCCTAGGCGCCGCCCATTACCTTTGTTGGTTTGCTTGGCCAATATGTGGCTGGTTGGCTTGGCCGTTTTGAGGTTTGAATGTTGGACGATGTGAAGAAGTACCCTGCCCGATACCATCTCTAGTGAGGGTTCCCTACCCATCACATTTCTCATGAGGGTAGTGGGTACTTCTAGTGAGGGTCTTGTTCCTTCTGGAAAACCGTATGCTAGTTCTTGCTTATGCAAACATGTTTGGTTTATGATGGTGACCCTTGATATGCTTGAGATAATTGATATAGTAAGATCACATCTATGTATCTTGAACTATATGTATAATGCTGAGAAGATGGTAAGCACATAAGATGCTTTGCAGGATGTTATGACCTATGTCTATGGTCACAGGTTAAGGCATGTATGATAAAGCATATAATCATCAATGTCACTCTATGTTTGATAATATGATCCTTCTGTTAATTCATGATGATTGTGTATACTAACCATGCAGGTTTCTCCTATACATGCATAGACAGGTAAAGGGATGTGAGGTATATATGTTTGAATAACACTACTTTGATGGTTACTCTTGATGATGAGATAACATGCATGATGTGTTTTGGTCTGAGAACCTGAGTTGCCTAAAGTGCCTAGTTGAGGTGTTATCCTCTGATGATGATCTAGGATTGTTATCCCAAGTGATGAGAATGCCTTATGAGGCAGTGGTTTCTCATGATGAGGGATTGATATCCCAAAATAGAATGATGGTGGTATCAATAATGTAACTTGATGTTTACATATGTTACAACTTGGTTGCCTCAACAATCCACTTAAAATATACTAAATAATCATAGTGGAATATATCATGTAGTTTTCCCTGGCCATAGATCCATCATCGTCAGGAGCTGGTGATGGTGAAATGGGTTCTCCTGTGGGTTAACCCGGAGCACATATTGTTGAGTATGCGAGGTTTCTCCTAGCCTAAAGTGAGGAGGTAAGAGTGCAACTTTAGTTGTAGACTCCAGGGTGCAGATTCAGGCCCGTAGCCCAAATATGATAAGAGCATGGTGAATAGGCCCATGGCTTAGGTTATGTGATATGGGAGCATGAATGTGTTCATGGCTCAGAGCACGGTGAATAGGCCCGTGGATCAGTTTCACTAGCGCCGATACCTGTACCGAGGCGGGCTAGGCAGAGGGTAGCCTGACCCTGTGGCTGAGGCCACTTAAGCATGAGACTGCGGTCCTGCTTGTGTTGTACTCGTGCATTGACCATGAGGTGGGAGGTCATGGAGTCCGACTCTTCCTTTTACCTTGTATGACACCGGCTTGGGTTTCGCAACCAAAGGTTGGATTTGAGCGGTACGGTTCACTTCCTCAGGGCATAATAATAATAATAATAATAATAATAATAATAATAATAATACGTAATCCAGCCGAATAGTATTGATTGCTTAAGGCAAAATACGGAACATTGATTGAGGCCTTGCTTGTGTAGTTGATCTTGTTATACTTGTAGTTACTTATACGTTCCTTATGTTATGTGATAAGATCTTATAAATCTTATCTTGTTAATCATGTTCCATAAAGAGATATTGGGTTATATGCCTTCCGTACATCTGGTAAGCCTGATGGTATGAATAGCTTTGCTATATAGACTGCTCTTGTTATACCTTTTATCAGTTATCTACTACTATTACTTTAATCTTCCTTTGGTTTTATGGTTTCGGCGGGGAGTTATGTTTCTCGCTGGGACTGTGTGTCTCACCCCACTGGTTTGCACCCTTTTTAGGTGTTCGAGCTAGACGTGGTGGTGGTCGCAGGGTTGCAGCCGAGCAGCAAGAAGAGCAGTAGAAGGCAAGAGATGGACATGCTGCTATTTTGGTTGTTTTGTAGTAGAGTCTTAGAGTCATCCCTATACTCTCAGGTCCTTGGAGGCATTTTGACGTTGTTTCATGATGTATAGCTACTGATGTTTTGTATATCCTGTTGTTGGCCAGATGTGGGCCAGTATGTACATATAAACATGTGACAAACTCATGTGATGACTAGATAGTTGATCTTATAAGCTGTGGACACGTATCAAGGCTTGTAAATATTTATATAACATGTTTCTTACAGGAGAAGGAGCTGAATGTAATAGTTTCTTAGTTTATCTGTTTTCCGAAATCGGTTTTAATTAACCCATGTTTTTGGTAATTTTTGGTTTATGGTGTTTTCTAGCACGTTTTCGCGTAACACCTCGCTATCTGTGTGATAGTGGGATGTGTTGCCACACTTTGCATCCTCTAGGGTTGGGAGGCTGGGTTGGGCACCTTGTTTGAGTTGGTTTGGGCCTCGTTTGAGCTTGGGTTTGTTGTTGGGCTTGAAGCCCTTTCTCCTTGCTTGAGTGTGTCAGGCAAGGGTGAGCTTGGTGCCTTGTGTCGGCCATGGTGTGTCGGGAAAGGGAGGTGTATCGTCCAGAGGGTAGTGGTGGGCGTGTCGGGTTTCCATGTTGGGCGACACACACCCCTCCACCTAGCCTCATTTGTGTCACCCTTTCTTGGATACATGGATCTTGTTGCTAGCAAGTGGCAAGACCTTGGACAAATGGTGTGGGGGTGTTAGCATGTGGCATGTCCCTTGGACAAGTGTACCTAGGCTAGGCACCACCTTGCTTTGGTCACCCTTTTACCCTCTTCTATATATGTGACTCTTTTCTCTTGCTTGGGATCTCATTGCCCCTTAGTTGTTTTCTCTCCCTTGGTGGCCGAGAATAAGGAAGGAAAGAAGGTGGCCGATATAGCTGCTCCTACTTCTTTCTTCTTCCTTGGTGGTGGCCAATACATCTTGTTGCTTCCCTTCTTGAGGCGGTGCCTTGGAGTTTGGAGTTTGTGCTTAAGGCAGGTTACATAGCTCCTAACCCTAACTATACTATCTCCTTTACATGTTTCTTTTCTATGTTATCTTGATCGGCCTTGCATATCTTCCTAGTAATGCTTCTTGCTTTAATTAGTAGCGTTAATGCCCGTCATGTGCCCTAGATCTTATTGGACGATATGTGGTGTTTTGGTTTCCCTGTGTCGGCCTATCCTTTTGATTAGGGGATTTCGAACAAAACCCCTCTCTCGCTTTAGTTGAGAGGTGAGATTAGGGTTCCTTAGTACAAAGGTGTATGTAGTGTGCCTGTGAGGCAATACCCCTCTCTCTCCTTGGACTTGAGAGGTGATTCTATTGTGTTGGGTGACATAGTGGTTGGCTTGATCAATAGAGGGTTGTCCTACCCTAGTTGCACGGTATGACTTTAGGGTTTTACCTTTAGTTGGTTCCTTAGGCGATAGGGGGCGACCTAGCCTTTGTTGGTGTGTTCTTGGGCAAGACCCCTCTTTATCCTTGGTCTTCAGAGGTGAGCCAGTAGTCAATATGTTGATTTGGTTGGTCGATAGGGTGTTGTTCTACCCTTGTTGCCCGATATGCTTGAGGTTGTACAAAACCCCTCTCACTTGGTTGTTGAGAGGTGAGCCAACACTCTTGGTATCCTTGGTTGATATGGTGTGGATGGTTGTGATGAGGTTGAGACCTTCTAATCCTAGTAACCTGATATGGTTTGTAGGTGTGGTAGCCGATATCCCTTTCCTACCCTAGGGTTAGGGTTTGGACGAGATGGCTGGTTGACACCTAGTTGGTCCCTTGGTTGAGATATGTGTTCTAGAGGAGTTGAGCTCTTGGGTGTCATGGCCTTGCCTTGCGCGATACCCATGATGGGTAGTGTTGACCGATATCCCTCTCTCCCCCTTGAGCTAGGGTTGGGAGATACATGTTGGTTCTTAGTTGTTGACTTCCATGGTGTTACCCGTTAGAGCGTTGCCCGACATGAGACAACGCCTGCTGTGACGCGTTGTTGTGGGGCTTTACTCGACACGGTGCTGCCTGTCACGGGGCGTTACACGTTGCCTGGCATAGCGTCACCCAACACAACATTTCACGATATGATGGTGTGTCAATTGGGCATTATAGGTCGGTTCCTAGAGTGTTGATCGCTTGTAGCTTGTTGCTTCCTTATTCCATTGGTTGATATGGTTTTGATGGGCTATCCTTGTGACGGGCGATATGGATGGTGCTCCCTGTCAGTTTGTTGCAACACGTTGCCCGTCATGGGGCGTTGCTTGTTTGGGCGTCACAGGTTGAGTGCTTCCTGTTACCAGTTGTTGGGTGTTACTCAATATAGGTGTTGCTTGGGATGGGTGTTGACCGGCAAGGGTGCTGGTCGACACAACTAGATAGGTGTGGTTGTAACTGATGCACCTTTAGTGAGGGTTGTGGTATCCTTTGGTGAGGGTCACTGCACCTGTGGTAAGGGTCGTTGTGCCTTTTGGTGAGGGTTGTTCCCTACCTGATATGCTTTTGTGAAGGTTATGTTCTATGTTTGCTTAAAACCCTAATATTGTTTGAAATGTTTTATGTGATATGCATGGTTATCTAATGTTGCACAAATGTATCTTGTTGATGAAGTATTTATCTACTCTTGAGCATATTAACCATCCAGGTTCCTCGGATGAGATGTGTACTCAGGTATGAGCTACATTGATGTCCTTGGTGACATTCCCTTGATATTAAGATAATGAGGAACACTATGTGCTATGATGACACATGATGAGTGTTGTCTATGTGTTGGTAACATGTGCTTGATGATGGGATGGAATCCCTATGATGTTGGATCCTTGTGATGGATCATGATGATTGGCAAGAGGCCAAGTGGCAACATGGGATGTTGAATCCTTGAGATGATCATGATGATGATGATGGCATTGAGAATAGCAGTAATAGTGTAGTACCAGTTAATGGAATCTATGTTGTTTACTCTTGTTATGGTTTGATATAACTTGGTTGATCCCAACAATCCAACTAAAATGCATTAATTAATTATAGATGAACCTTTCATGTAGTTTGCCCTGGCCATAGATCCATCATCGTCAGGAGCTGGTGATGGTGAAATAGGTTCTCCTACGGGTTAACCTGGAGCACATATTGTTGAATATGCAAGGTTTCTCCTAGCCATAAAATAGGAGGATTAGAGTGCAACTATAGTTGTAGACTCAATATGTGCATAAGAGCATGGTGAATAGGCCCATGACTCAGTGTGATAGAGCATGGTGAACATGCCCATGGCTCAGTGAGATAGAGATCGAATGCATTCATGGCTCAGGAGCACGGTGAACATGCCTATGGCTCAAGATATACTAGCACTGAGACATGTACCAAGGCGGGCTAGAGGAAAGGGTAGCATACGAAGCTGACCCTGTAACTGAGGTCACGTAAGTAAGAGACTGCGGTCCTGCTTTGGTTCTCGTACACTGACCACGAGGGTAGAGGTTGTGGATTCTGACTCTTCCATTAACCTTGTATGGCACCGACTTTGGGTTTCGCAACTGAAGGTTGGATTTGAGCGGCACAACACACTTCCTCGGGAAATAATAAATGGTAATCTAGCTGTATAGTATATCTGCTTAGGGCAAACATGAAACATTGGTTGAGGCCTTGTATAATGAATGTTGTGTCTTACATGTATGTTCCCTAAGTATATCTTGTAGGTTTCTATATGCTTCTCAGGTATCATGGTAAGCTGTTACGCTTGTATAATTCTGTTCTTCATATTTCATATATGATCTGGTTATATCTTCTACATGTTTTATCTGCTCTAGCTTCTATGAAGCTTTATAGTTTGGCGGGGAGTTATGTTTCTTGTTGGGACTGTGTGTCTCACCCTGCTGGTTTCAACCTTTTTAGGTGATCGAGCTAGACGTGGTGGTGGTCGTGAGGTTTCAGCCGAGCAGTAAGAAGATTAGTAGAAGGCAAGGTTGGATCTATTGTTGTTGTGTTTGTTTTTTAGTAGAGTCCTAGAGTCATCATCCATGTACTCTCAGGTCCTTGGAGGTGTTTTGGCAAGGTTTCACGATGTATAGTTGATATGGCTTTCTTATCCTATTGATGACCTGGCTAGGTCAGTTATGTACATAAACAGGTGGTGAACTCTTGTGCTTATGGGACAGCTAGATCCTATGAGTTGTTAACATGTATCAAGTTTATGTATATTTATATAATATGTTTCTTTTCAGGATGTGGATCTGGTTGTAATAGTTCCTTTCTTATCTGCTTTCCGCAATTGGTTTTAATTAACCCGTGTTTTTGATAATATGTAGTTTATGGTGGTTCCGTGCATTTTCGCGTGGCATTCCATTGTCTATGTGATAGCGGGATGTCACACTAGGTTACCAGTCCTCAATGTAGAAACTTTGGGTTCTGAAAGGGTTCCAGAATGGCATAGTCATGTTGGAACAGTGAAAAATGTGGGAAAGATTAACATATGGCGAGAAAATGGACTCTGCCATAAGTATAGACATATAGTACATCTGTGATGGTAATGCCCAAGGAGGGGCACTAAGCTGAGAATTAAGGAAAGGCCTCTACAATTCTAGAGACATTTTCCTAGTTGTTCTAAAAAGACAACGTTTTTGGTGCCACCAGTGCAATAAATGCCTAGTGTACCACGGTAGTAGTCACTGAGTAAAGGAAATGGTCCTAACCTTCCACCTATAAGAACTTCTGAATTAGCTTCTACATCGGTAATAAGACTGATAAGACCATGTATGAGGACAAAACACGTTATAGATACAGACATGTTGAGCATACTAAACCCTCTTATTCAAAAAGAAGGGGGAAATGACCCAACAACCGAGGCAGACTCAGTAGGGCTTACGAAAGTTACAGCCCAATAGTATAAAAAGACAAAAGTAACAACATGAAACAACTTGACTCTATGTGTTGAGTCAACCTGAAGCGGTAGATGACCGCAAGGGATAACAGTCATATAGAGCTTTTTGCATTTTGATATGCCTTCTCTTGATTTTATCTGATAATCATAAGAGGGATTGCTGTTATTGACTTCCCTATTGATTTCCCTATGGGAACACAAGGAATAAATGATGAGAAATAGAATTTATATTCTATTCAATATTCTTTTAAATGCTTCATAATTGCTCTTATCTATATGAAAGAGGATGAGGTGTAGAGGTGATGCCTGGAAAAAATCCAGGGATGCTAAGTCTTATGTTTTTGATGATATGAAAAGTAAGGAATATGATAGTAAACAAAGTGCATACTACCTAATCTCAGTACTTGTATACCCTGGCCAGGTATTCAACTATTGAAGATAAGGTAAGTACGGAACTCTTAGATTGTTATCTTTGTGATTACTCTGATCAAATAGTCATTTTGAGACAATCTAGAGAGTATAACGAAACTGGAAATATGACATGGATATTTTTATCACATCCTGAGTGTAATAAAATGGAATCTGAGATGATCTTAGATCAATCTATGTGTATGAGGAAGTAAAAAGTATAATCCTCATGATAAGAGAAAGAGAACAAGGGAGATGATCCCTGTCTGATAAAGTTTGTGTGAATAGTAAAGATCTTTTCCATAATGTGAAAATGGGAAACGTGATAAAATCACAAAATGTTCATAACATGTTAGACAATAACAAAGAAAGGAATGATGATATGTAGTCATCCATATAATTCCTATGCAGATGGAAAGGAACTGAGGATGAAACAAGAGTAAATGACTCTTGAACAGTGAAAGTTCATGCAATAATCTGAGGAGATGATAATCTCTTCTCTTTGATAAACAACCCTGGGTAATGATGGGGTGATAAGAGGAATATGTTTCTTTGTGCTCTTTCCTTTCAGGGACATGGAAATCAAGTGGGTCTTATGACACTTGATGTGAATGAGTTAAAAGCGTCCAATTGATGGATACTTAGAAAGGTATCAGTTCATCTTGGACTTTGGTTCCAAGATAAAGATATGTGTAACAAGTAATGTCCCAGGATGAAAGAAAGATCCTTTTATATGTGTGGCTTTGGTAATAACAATAAATAGATGGGAATGATGAGGATGTGATGTGTTTTTGACACATGTGACAAATACCAAGGTAAGGAATTCTGGTATCTAAAAAGTATCAGGTGGTATGGGAAAGTGAGAACATAACTCCTGATCAGATAATTTATGTTGGTTACTTGGGATGGCCAACTATGAGATCAGTCTAGTTACATACTATAGTATGGACATCATATGTTAGGGGTTTATGCTCTGTATAAACATGACATTGATAAGGATGTATCAATTGAAGAAACAATTATAGAATCATTTTGGGAAAAGCTTATCAAGTTAAAAATAATTCCTTAGAATATCCATATCTAGAACTGTTGAGGCAACTTATACCTAACATCTAGAGATATCTCTGAGATAAGTTCTTTTTTAATAAGTGGCCTCTCCTTATGACAAGAGAATGCACAACTAGGAAGATAGTTGGTACAAGTCATAAGAAATTTTTTTGTTGTGTCAACAGATTAGTATGGCACAACAAATGTATGATAAGATTTGTAGTTATAAGAGGGTCATAGAACACAACTCTAGTCTTTCCTTGGAGGTGAAATACTAAATTGAGTGAAGAGTATGAAAGACTCCCTAGAATCAAGAATCTTATCATATAAAAGATGTGACTCAATAAGGATTGACACCTGAATTATTCAAAGTATGAATAGTACTTCTCTAACTTAGAAAATGTTATTTGACACAAAGTTGACACCGCAGTCAAAGATGGATAGGACAACTGAGTATGTGTCATATGTGACAGATCTTATGATGATCTTTAATGGAAGGACTTTGTGTTGGTCAAATTTCT
This sequence comes from Alisma plantago-aquatica, assembly GCA_963693085.1. Lineage (NCBI taxonomy): Eukaryota > Viridiplantae > Streptophyta > Magnoliopsida > Alismatales > Alismataceae > Alisma > Alisma plantago-aquatica. The sequence goes on from OY856414.1 coordinate 365,875,401, forward strand.
ATGGCATCTCCATGATATCAAGATGTTATGTGGAGACTTGATGATATGATGGATGAATGACAGCTGTCTTCCTTCATCCGGGATTTCGGGGACGAAATCCTTGTTAGGGGTTTATAACTTGTAATGACCCTGACCTGGGATCTGAGTTAAACCCTATTTGTTTTGGCTAATAAAGTTTCTTATAACTTTAATATAATCCTCTAAGGTGTTTTTTTATCATGTGACACACTTATGTTCCAAGTTTAGTCCTGATTGAATGTTGTTTGAGCAATGTTCCTCTATTCTGGACCAAAGTGCAATTTACCCAATATGAGGGGTTATATTGCAATATGTCACATGTTGAACGTGAATTAAGTGTTTTATAATCATAATAAAGAGAATTATGCTAAGTGGTGTCTTGTGGAAAGCCCAAATTCCAAGTTTGAACTTGTTTGAATAATGTTAGTGTCTTGTGCACCAATTTTGGTACAAATTGTAATTTACCCAAAATATAGGGTTGATATGCAAATTACCACCTCTAGAGTGTTCCTACTTCCTCTATGTATCATTTAGAGTAGAGATAATGAATGATACACCATTTTGAAATCATTTATGAGTGGCAGTATTCTTGGTGATGAAAAGACTAAGAAAGGGGTTGAATGGGTACCCTAATTTGAGTTTGTACTGAGTGTATTGGGTTGTAGTGTTAAATGGGAGTCCCTATCGGCCAAGGAGCCAAAGAGGAGACCCCCATATCGTGTTTTTAACTATTTGACTTTTCAAAAACGAGCTAAGAACCTCAATAAAGCAATGGATATCGGCTTGCAACTTTCCATGGGAAAGGTTGCATTGAATTGTGAATATAATAATGTGAGTGGAAGTGGCTTGTCCTAGAAGATAACCAAAGGAGGGGGGCGACCCTTATCCCTTGCATTATCCTCAAGTTTTTATTTTGCATGGAAAGATAAAGATGGATTGCATGCAAGAACATGTGTCAATCCATGCATGGCCATGTGGCACCTACTAGTAGTAAGGTGATGACACCTTTTACACTCTCTCCCATGAACCTCAAGTATATATACCCTTCCTTTCACCTCTTAGTAAAACATTTTGAATTCTACCACCTCTTTTCTCTTAGATATCATGCATAGAGACTTGTTATCGTGCATAGGTGATGTGGTATCAAGCATAGGGCTTGGGTATCGGCCATAGCATGTTGATATCGGCCATAGTTAGTTGATATCGGCCAAATAAAGTGATATTGGCCACAAGTGAAAGGCATATCAGCTACAAGTGAGGGAATATCGTGCATGAGTAATGAGGTATTGTGCAAAGGTGCTAAGGTTCAATAAGGATCTCAAATATTAACCCTAAGGTAAGACCATGATCATCTTCAACCTTGGATTGAAGCATGGATCTAGGGTTATGATCTTCCTTTCTTTTCTTCTTCACCAAGTTCTTAACTAGGGCGATTACTTGTATATGAAGGAGTTGTGAGCAAGCCTTGGCCTTTTGATAAGTCATCTTCAACCTTAGGAACATGGATCTTTGGAGCTTTGAGTTTTGAAGTTGTTCTTGAGGTGGGTTATATAACTTGAACCCAAACATGTTATTATTCACCATTTTTCTTGCTATACACGATGATCTACTTTCAATTCCAAAATTTTCTTGAATACTTGATATATTTTTTGAGTTCTAGTAGTTTCTTAGACCTGTTATCCTTGTACTAGAACAAGTAAAATGAAGGTCTAGAGCTTTAAGATGATGGTATCACCTTATAAAGTGATATCAGGTTCAAGCACACAAGCAAGCACCTCTTTGCTTGATATGGTGTGAAGCACACACACACCTCTTTGTCCGATATGGTGTGAAGCACACAAACACTTCTTTGCCTGATATGGTGTGAAGAACACACAAACCTCTTTGTCCTATATGGTGTGAAGCACACACACACCTCTTTTCCCGATATGGTGTGAAGCACACACACACCTCTTTTCCCGATATGGTGTGAAGCACACACACACACCTCTTTGCCCGATATGGTGTGAAGAACACACACACCTCTTTGCCCGATATGGTGTGAAGCACACATACACCTCTAAAGTGATATGGCAAGCAAGCATACACCTCTTTGCCCGATATGGTGTGAAGCACACATACACCTCTAAAGTGATATGGCAAGCAAGCATACACCTCTTTGCCCGATATGGTGTGAAGCACACACACACCTCTTTCTCGATATGGTAAGCACACATACACCTCTAAAGTGATATGGGTAGCAAGCATACAACTTTAAATCGATATTAGTTTAAGCATACACCTCTAAACTAATATTGGGTTAAGCATACACCTCTAAACCGATATTGGGTTAAGCATACACCTCTTGGATGATATGGTATTGAGAACATATCTTTAAAATGATATGGTGGGTAACCCAATACACTAGATGACAAAAGTGGTAAGGTGGTTAATACCCTAGAACATGTGATGGCTAATACACTAAAGTATGATGTGGTCAATATCTTCAAGTGAGGTGAGGATGTTATATACATGTATGGTGATGGTAATACACCATATGATTGGAAGTATTGATACCATGATGGGTAAGGGTATGAGGGATATGATGATGTCTAGCTCAATATACACCTAACCCAATACATGTATTCAACTTGACATACATGATTAAACCCGATACACCTTGTAAAGGTGAGGGAAAGACACTCTTAGGAGTAATGAGTGTAACACCAAGTAATGGTATGATTAATGCCTTGATAGGTGAAACACGTAAAGTGGTTGATAATGGTCAACCCTATATCAACAACGCCTTAACCCGATATGAGTATATATCACTTGATGATAGTTGGGTAATTCAAGTGTGTGACTTATGGCCAATACACAACAAGATAAATGTGATGAGTTAGTGCATAAAGTATTAGGATGAGAAATACCCTAATACAAGATAAGTTGATAAACATAAGTAAGTTAAAAGTGATGAGGGAAGTGATATACCAAGGCATGATAAATATCACATCCAGAACCTCAAGGTTGATACACCTTGATGCACCTCAAATCCAATTTACTTGGATGAGTAACACATGAAGTGTGTCATGTCAATTGTTACATTAAGATGTAATGAGTTAAATGCACTTTGATAAGTGTAGGCTAACATACCTTGAGAAAGGGTTCAGCCAAGTTAATAAAGTATGATGCAATCAATATCCTAGTGAGGATGAGAGAGAAACTCATACTTTGTGTTGATAATCATTTAGTGATAAATGATGAGAATAAATAAGTATGATTGAATACTTATGATATCAATGTATGCTCCTAGATGTGTCGAGCAATGATTTAGGATTTGGATTGATAAATGAACTTGAAACCCTATTCAGCTATAAAGGGGAAACCTTAACCCTAATAATGGGAAGGTTGGATTTCTCTTATTGCATAAGCCTTGTGAGACATGTTAAATACTTGTATAAAAAGTATAATGTTTATGTGGTCTAATGACCTAAAAGATATTTGTTGCACTACTACATTTTTGGCCAGTAACATCGCTACCCATAGCGTCATTTTTATTAGAATAACCGACCTAATAGACTATTGCATTGATTTTATCATAAAAACCGACCTTACAGGTTTCCCGCGGAAAAAATTCACGTGATTTTGGCTTCGTGCCTTGATCTATAGTGTCGATTTTTCCAATTAACTGATGCTATAGGGTCAAACAAAAACGCAGGCACCGCTTTGCAACTCTAAGGTCGGTTTTTATGGATAAGCGACCTCATAGATACTGACCTCTAGGGTCAGTTTTTTCAAATACCTGACCTTATAGATGGTTTATGAAAATTCCGGCACCACTTAGGCTTTAGCTTTAGTTTTCTGGAATAACCGACCCTATAGACCTGACTTCTAGCGTCAGTTTTGTCAGTTAACCGACGCTAAAGGTCGGACTGTTACTGTGACTAGACCCTATCGACTTCTGTTTCATTTCATTTTGCTCGAAAGCACGGTGCTAGAGACCCCCTCCTTCTCTGTCGTTGTGTCCAAGGATCCCATCTCCGTGTCCTTCTGACGCCGCCGTCATCTCCAACGAGCCGTTGTGGTCGCCATGTCCAAGGAGTCGAGCCATGTTGTGCCACCTCCGAGCCGTGTTGTGCCGCCGTCGCCAACTAAAGGTCACAAGGTACATTTTATTAACCGAAAATCGGTCGCAAGCTTCTCGGTTGTACGTGTTGTGCCGCCGTTGAAAAGCCTTCTCGGTTGGACTTCTCTGGTCGGGGCTGGGGTCCGGCGGTGGGTGGTGATGGGTGTTGAGGTCGGGACTGGGGTCAACAATGGGTAGCGATGGGTGCTGGTGGTAGTAGCACGATCATGCCATAACCACAACCATTTTTCTTCTTATTTTCATGTCGTGATTGAGGAGAGGTTCGGAGTGAATGTATTTGTTAGGTAGCATGGCCGTGCTGGGTAGCATGACCGTGGTGGTTGTGGCTGAGTGAATGTATTTGTTAGGTAGCACGGCTGTGGTGGTTGTGGTTGAGTGAATGTAATTTTTAGGTAGCACGGCCGTGGTGGTTGTGGCTGAGTGAATGTATTTATTAGGTAGCACGGTCGTGCTAGCTGTGGCTGAGTAAATGTATTTTTTAGGTAGCATGGTCGTGCTAGGTAGCACGGCCGTGTTGGCTGAGTTGTTGAACTGCATTTGTTAAAATCTTTCTGCTCCTCTAATATTGATGTATATTGACCCTAATGCCTTACATTATAAGAAAATTGAATTGTGCATTTGTGTTGTTGCAGGTGTTGTTGACTTGCATATATTTCTTCTTCAGCCTTCAAGTGAGGTATAATATTCTCACTCTCGCGATGTGCCATTAGGCTTCATTTTGATTCAAATATTTAATACATGTACGGTAGTGCTTGGTAGACATTCCAGAAATATGAGGGTAGACATTGTGTAGTCTCAGATTAACTATGAATAGATTGATCTCCACGAGCAAAGGAAGGAAAGTTCATCCCAACTGGCTACATGGATGAACTATCAGTTGCTCTTGGTACAAAGGAGCATCCTGGCCGTGTTAGGGGATTAGGAGCTGGCATAGGATTCAAGTCTTATTTTGGCCCTTCGCAATCTAAAATAGGTCGTGCAGGAGGTCTTACACAGGAGGAGGTTGAAGCATTAGTAGCACAGAAAGTACAAGAAATAATGTCTTCATTTCAGCCTACTCAACCTTCTCAACCTATTCATACTGTGCGTCTCTCAAGTGATGAGGTACAAGCCCATGCTATAGTTGTAGAAGGTCATGGGAGCACTCCCAATGACCCACCACAACAATCTGCAGTAAGTTTTTGTTCTATATGTTGTGTTATTAGTATGATATATATATATATATATATATATATATATATATATATATATATATATATATATATATATATATATATATATATATGATAATATATATAGTTGTAATAGGTATCTATTCTACTGCTTCTTATATAACTTATATTATTTCAATCTAGGTTGGTATGAACTATAAACTTGCAGTGGAGGTTCCAAAATATAATGTTGTGGCAGCGGGCAAGGTGTACAACCTTGGTGGTACATTGCATTGCCAAAAAATTACTGATGACATTTGTCGTGTGCCCATCCATCTTGTGTATGAAGGAATGAGGGACAAACCACTACCCATACCTAATCATGAATATAGTACAGTTGAATAAGTAGAGGGTGCTATGGTGGGTTGGCCTAGACACTTGGTTATCAATGACAAGGTATACTTGAATTCTACCATGTTTTTCATATTTGACTGCATATATGAACTCGTGTAATAGAAGTATGTAATTTAATTAACAGGTTTGCAAAACAAAAAGTAAAATTCTACTAGTCGTCCTCCTATCCTCAAGCCATCTATTATTCCAGAATCCACATTCGACGAGTTGGAAAGTAAATGTAAATGTTTGTGTCGATACTTAGCCAACCAAAGCTCTGGACTACAAATGTTAATCAATTTAATAGAAGATGCAACTGGGAGGGACTTTGACAGTTATATTTTTCTTGATGATATTATAGAGTTGTTCCATTATGATTGGTTGAATACTTCGATATTAGAAGTGTTGATAAGGTAAGGATCTATCAATATAGAAAATTCCAATACACATTTTTTAGCTTATTTCTACATATGAAAATAATTACAAATGTTTAATAGCCATTTATATACCGAGGCCACAAAATTTGATATAAAGAATGTTGGATTCTTAGTTCCTTTTGTTCATTAGTCAGGTGGAGACAAATATTGAGGAAGTGAGTGAGTACTTCTCCGATGCATTCAAATATTTTGCTACTGTGGGAAAGGAAATTATCCTAATTCCTTTTAACGTCCAGTAAGTATTATTATTCAATATAATTTTAATAATGAACAAATGTATTTATTTTAATGTTTGTTTTATTCTTACTCAGATCTAGACATTGGGAATTAGTGGTGATTGTCCCAAAATTGATGACTCTTTATTATCTTGACCCAATGGGAAAAACAAGGGGTCACAAACTGAAATTGCCAGCTATGGCGTAAGCATAAATATAGTCAATGCTTCAACATGATATTTCTGTTTAGAATTTCTATTTTACCAACTATCGTTTAATTTATAGGGGTATAAAAGCTTTTTGTGAAGGAGGAGGACAAATACCCACAAAATTAAAGACATTGACTTTGAAAAATGTCAAGGTAGCTACTTTAACAACTGCTTAGTCTTATATGTATTAATTTTCAACTCTTATATGTCAACTCTTATAGTCTTCTATTTATAGTAGTTACTAACATTAAGTATAATTCGTTATTTTTAGTGTCCTATACAAAATAATGACTGGGCTTGTGGTTACTATGTAATGAAATATATGCAAGCTATTGTCAAACAAGCATCAAATGACATTCAGACTATAGATCAGGTAATAAAGAATAACATCATAAATTTATAAGTGAGTTGTAATCATTTTATAAAATATTAACATGTGCATTTTCTATTACAGATCTTTACAACTCAACCTTACACACGTGAGGACTTAAATGAATTCTGAGAAGAGTGGTCAAATGCTTTTCTAAATGAAGTCAATATAGCATTGGAATAAATATGTCAGTTATGTTCCATTTATGTATGTGGTTTCAGTACTCTTTCATATTTACTTTTGTATCTGACATTTAATATCATCTCAGACTTGCAATCTATCATTTTGTAAATTATGATGTCACTATGTGTACTCAACTCAATATATGAATCATTTTTGTTATGAATGTGTGGTTTGGAATGGTGACGGTTGAGCATCAATGCTCCCCTCTCCCATATCTTATTCTTGTTCTTCTGTTTTGTTCTGTTCAGTTTCTACAGAAATTAAAAAAAAAATTGACCCTATAGCGTCGATTTTCTTAAAAAATTGACATTATAGGTGTCTTGGCCGTTCCGCATAGAACGGTCGTGCTGCATAAAACGGCTGTGTTGGGATGAGATAGAACGGTCGTCTCGCGAAGAACGACCGCGTTGAGATATGATAGAACGGCTGTGTCGTGTAGCACGGTCATGCTAATATAAACCAACACGGCCGTGCTAGGCGGCATGGATGTTCTACCTCATCCCAACACGGTCGTTTTATGCAGCATGACCATTCTACGCAGAACGGCCAAGACACCTATAAGGTCGGTTTTTTAAGAAAACTGACGCTATAGGGTCCTTAGAAATAATCTTTAGAGTCAGTTATTTATTAAAAAACCGACGTTATAGGGTTCAGGTACAGTTTCATTTCTCATTTGGGTTTAGTTTTTGAGAGCCTATAGGGTCGATTTTTACTATACAAGGTCGGTTTTTTTGGGTTAAAAACCCGACGCTATAGAGCAATTTCTGTAGCGACGGCGACTTAGGCATCGGCTAAAAAGTGACGCTATAGGCTTAAAAAAACCGATGCTATAGACCATTTCTGTACTAGTATTGCCTAGTGAGAGGTGACAAGATGTTTAATGGGCCTTATGAGCCATGCAAATAGTTGTTGCCTAGTGAGAGGTGACAATATGTTTAATGGACCTCATGAGCCATGTGAATAGTTGTCGCCTAGTGAGAGGTGACAAGATGTTTAATGGTCCTTGTGAGCTATGTGAATAGTTGTTGCCTAGTGAGAGGTGACAAGATATTTAAATGGGACTTGTGAGCCATGTAAGATGCTTGTGCAACAAGTATCATGTATACCTTGGTCTGAGGACCTAGAGGTATTAGTTACCTGATAAGTGGTAACAATGTTCAGTAATGAACTAAGGGTATGAATACCTAGATCTAGTAATCATAATGATGATAATATTAAGAGTTGAGAATTCCCAATAATGTGATAAGGGATTGAGATCCCAAGTGTTATGCATTCAAAGTGTTCCAAAGGTTATAAAAGTACTTATTAAATGTATTACACATTTCTTTGTAGCATCTGTTATAATTTATGTTTGAAACTTATTTAATGCTAAAAGATATTGTAATGCACCAAATTAATCAAGTGGAATTTCATCATGTAGCACCCTGACCACAGATCCATCAATGTCAGTAGCTGCTGAATGGTGAAACAAGTTTTCCCATGAGATCTCCTGGAGGGCATATTTTTGAATATGCGGGGGTGATGGGTGTGAATATCCTTACGCCCTAATGAGGGATTAATGTGTAGATAATTGAGATCTATCAATCATTCATTATAAATGTCGGGATGGATGTATCATGAATCTCCAGATGATGATGAATGCCAGGATTGATGTGTAGATAATTGAAATATCTCAATCCCGAAGAGAGTGCATGCTACGACTGTAGCTCTATAGCAAAGTTTCCAGTATACCCTGGAAAGCTATTAAGCAGTTGACACGAGATGTCCTGCTTGTGGTCTCACACTAACCGAGACAAGTGAGGGCATCGCAGCCGACTCTTCCATTGACCTTGTATGGTACCGATGCTTTACGTAGCAATGGTCGGTTGGAGCATGAGTGGTATACCTCATCTCCTCGGGGCATAAGTGTGATTGTAAAATGTAATCAGTCATGTAGCATATTTGCTTAAGGATTGAATACGGAAAACATTGGTTGATACATGCTTCAATTATACATCTTAGTTGATAGATGTTATTTATGTTTCTTTGCATTCCTTGTAAAGTAGAAAGATGGCTTATTACTATACCATGGATATATGCATCCTTTTTCTTAAGTAAAGAGAATACTATGTTCTGTTCATACAGTGATTAATCATGCCTGTTAATATAAAAGAACCTCTTCTCTATTTTATAAATGCTTATCTGTGATAATAATATGGTTGGCGGAGAGTTATATCTCTCGCTGGGACAATTGTCTCACCCCATGGGATCCACAATTTTTAGGTGGATGTGCACGAGGCGGTAGAGACCTTTCTACAGAGGAGGAACATCAGCTGGGGCAGCAGTGACAACTCAAGTTGAGTGTACATTCTGTCATGTCTTGTAGATAGAAGTCCTATGTGTTGTCTCTATACTCTCAGGTCCTTGGAGTCGATTTGTAATGGTTTCATGAACGATATGATATTTTGGCTTATATGCATTGAGGTTTTATGATGCTTCAGTACATGTGTTGATAGAGCAACTGTTATATGTTGTCCTCGAGATGAGATGAAACAATGATTGAACAATGTAAATCATGATATATGTATGTAATGGATCTTTCAGTAAGAGTTTTCTGGGAAAGAATCTCTGTGCAAAATGGTTTTAAATTTTTGTGATTTTTTTTGTTAATCCGATGTTTATGATTATTCCACATAATTAGTAATGGTTTGGCTGTTGGTTTGATGGCGGTCGTTACAACTAAGGTTTTTTCTCTCTTCTTCATGTGTTCTCTAAGATGTTGATGATAGTGGTCAACAAGCTTTGAGTTATGTGGTCGCTAATTTTGATTTCATGCGGTCAATGATATTTATATCTCCTTGAGGTTTCTATGTTGACTAGCTTTGATGGTCTCTATGTGTGGTGATTTCTCATCGGTCACCAATGTTGTTTGATCTTGAGTGGTCACTGAAGATGGTCGTCTTCAGTGGTCGATGAAGAACTGAACCCCAATTTTCTTTGGTCTCCAACCTTGTGTTTTCAATGGTCGATGAATGTGATGCACCCTAGCCTCAGAGGTCACCAACCTTACTCAATCTTCAGTGATCGATGATGCCTTTAATACCTAAGTGGTCGATGAAGATTTTTGGTCTATGTGATCATCATGTTTTGTTAACTTTATGATGATGATGGTTGACCCATTTACATTCATGATTGAAGGATATGTTACAAATTAGGGTTTATGTTTATTGTTGATTTGAAACCCTAATTTGGTTGCCTTGTTGAACTTAACACTAACCTAAGTGATGACAACACATAGTTTCATGTGTGATTAGTACTCTGATTGAGTACTTTCCCTCTCTATGTTGTTGTAAACCTATTTTATTTTTATATGAACATCATAGTTGTTACATGTAATTATTTGTTGAACTTATGTATCACAGGTGTGGTGATAGTATGATAAGCCTTGATGAGGCATGGAAAGATAATGATGTTCTTGCAGGGAATGATGTGATGGTCTTATGAAATTGGACATGGTTTATGCCGAGTTGAGGTGTTATCCTCTTTATGATGTGATAAGGATTTGGAACTTGTGATCATATATTGATGATTATGGACTCATGTATTGCAATAAAGTAGTACCATGTTGTTTGTGATCAAAGTTATACCTCTTATGTTTTGTATCTTTTGAAGTTGCAATATACACCATGCTTTGTAGTATTCTTTTAGGATTTGTTTGTAACTTGTTTGATGCAGTTAAAAGACACCCAATTGGCATTAAGTAATAAATAGAAACCCTAATCATGTAGTCTCCCTATGCCATAGATCCATCCAGTGTCAGGACTTGTTGGATGGTGAACTGGGTTCTCCCTTAGTAGAAGCTCAGAGTCTTATATTGTTGAGTATGTGCTTGTTCACAAGGATGGCTGCAATCATACCTTGGCAGGAGAGCAGTCGAGATTTTATCTCAGATAATGATGATTCAGTATATATGATGTCAAATGAGGACAACTACAGCTGTAGCTTAGATGTTTGGGTTGTATATCCTGGTTTCACTAGTACGTGACCTTTTTAAGGAGAGACTAGGTTGTTCACTAGTGTTGTGACCTATATACCAAGGGCAGATTAGGATGACTTGCATCTTGACCTTATGTGTCATTATGGCAGACTCATACTGACTGAGGGCGGATGAGATCTTAGGATTTCATCTCTCCTAGATCATGTATGGCATTGATTTTGACTTAGCAATGGTCAGTTGGAATTAAGTGGCATACCTCAATTCCTCAGGGCATTATTAAAATATGTAACACAACCATGTAGTATATTTGCATAGGGTTAAACATGCTTCATATTGGATGTTAACCCTTGCCTTGTTTTCTTATACTGCTTAGTTGTAAAATGATGTGGTAAGAGAAATCAACTGTATAGAAAGTGGTAGATTTACTTGTTTCCTTATATAATGTGTTATTTATGATTTACCTGGTTTAGCTACTTAACCTACTTAAACTATTTAATCTTCTTAATCTATTTAACTTGCTTATTTAGTTGAATCGACTCATCCTATTAAATGATGATATTTTTTTTGTAACAATAACCATTGGATGAGAGTTATATTTCTTGTTGGGACATGGGTCTCACCTCATGGGTTACTACATCTTTTTAGGTGGTCATCAGCAGCATGGTCACGATCATGTTTTTCAATAAGAGCAACTTCGAAATGACTGTCATCAAACTGACAAACAAATAATTACTAATTAAGCAGAATAAACATAATCAACGGATTAACAAAAATCACTAAAATTTAAAACCATTTTGCAAGGAGTTCCTTTTCCAGAAAACTCTTACTGAAAGATCCAAAACTCATACATATCATGATTACATTGTACAACATCTCATCTTGAGGACAACATATAACAGTTGCTCTATCAAAACACATACTAGAGAAACATAAAACCTTGAGGCATTCAAGACAAAATCTCAGATCATTCATGAAACCAGTTTGAACCAACTCCAAGGACCTGAGAGGACAAATACGACACATATGACTTCTATCTACAAGACATGACAGATAGTACACTCAACCTGAGCTGTCACTGCTGCGTTAGTTGTTGTTCCTCCTCTACAGAAAGATCTTCACCACCTCGTGTACATCCACCTAAAAAAATGTGGATCCCACGGGGTGAGACAATTGTCCCAGAGAGAGATATAACTCTCCACTGACCATATTATTATCATAGATTAAGCATTTATAAACAAAGCAGAGGTTCTTTTTATATTAACATGCAGGATAATTCACTGTATGAACAGAATGAAGTAATCTCCTTTCTTAAGGAGAACATTGCATCTACCCATGGTAGAGTTATAAATTTTCTCTCTACTTTGCAAGGAATGTAAAGAAACATAAATATCATCTATCAACTAAGATGTATAACTGAATAGCGCATCAAACAATGTTTCTCGTATTCGATCCTTAAGCAGATATGCTACATGGCTAAACATATTTTACAATCACACTTATGCCCTGAGGAGATGAAGCATACCACGTTCATCTCCAACTGACCACAAACTTCTCACAAGTCAGTGCCATACAAGGTCAATGGAAGAGTCGGTTGCCATGAACTCCCTTGTCTCGGTCAGTATGAGACCACTTAGGCTTAGAAGGACATCTTGTGTCAGTTGCAATATAGTTGGGCCAGGGTACATAGGCATCCTTGCTTAGAGCTACAACGTCAACTGTGCTCTCTTAGGGGAAACATCTACAATAACCGTCCCCAATTACCGAGTCATGATCACTTTCGCACCATACTCTAAGCCATGGTCACATAGGCACCATGCTCTGAGCCACAGGTCAGTTCATCATACTCTGTTAAGACATTCTTATGAAATTACTGAGTCATGGACACTTAGGCTCCATGCCCCCACATATTCAAAAATATGCATTTCGGGTTATGCCGCGGGAAACCTGTTTCACCATTCAACAATTTCTGACGCTGATGGATCTATGGTCAGGGCAACATTTTATTGTTGCTAGTGATATATTAAGTGCATTACGACATTCTTTTAGCATCAACCAAGTTATCATTATTAACCACAACAAATGCTACAAAGAAAGGTGTAATACATCTATCACATACTTTTCAAATATTTAAAACACATGATACTTGGGATCTCAGTCCCTTATCATATTATTGGGAATTCTCATCCCTTCACATCATTATCATGATTACTGGATTTGGGTATTCAAACCCTTAGATCATCACATAGCATTGTTACCTTTGTAACATGTAACCATTACCTTTAGGTCCTCAAACTAAGGTATTCATTTCACTTGTTGTACAAGTATTCACATGGCTCACAAGGCCATTACACATCTTGTCACCTCTCACTAGGCAACATCTTATTCGTATGGCTCACAAGGCCATTACACATCTTTTCACCTCTCACTAGGCAACAACTTATTCACATGGCTCACAAGGCCATTGCACATCTTGTCACCTCTTACTAGGCAACAACTTATTCACATGGCTCACAAAGCCATTACACATCTTGTCACCTCTCACTAGGCAACAACTTATTCACATGGCTCACAAAGCCATTACACATCTTGTCACCTCTCACTAGGAAACAACTTATTCATATGGCTCACAAGGCTATTAATCATTATACTTGTTATACAAGTATTTAACATGCCTTACAAGGCTTATGCAATAAGATAAATACAACCTTCCCATCATTAGGGTTAGGGTTTCCCTATATAGCCGAATAGGGCTTCATGATCATATTATTAATCCAAACCCTAATTCATTGCTCCACACATCTAGGAGCAAACATTTATATCGTAAGTATTCAGTCATACTTATTTATTCTCATCATTTATCATTAAATGATTATCAACACAAAGTATGAGTTTCTCTCTCATCCTTACTAGGATATTGATTACATCATACTTTATTAACTTGGCTTAACCCTTTCTCAAGGCATGTTAGCATACACTTATCAAAGTGCATTAAACTCATTACATCTTAATGTAACAATTGATATGACACACTTCATGTGTTACTCATCCAAGTATATTGGATTTAAGGTGCATCAAGGTGCATTAACCTTGAGGTGTTGGATGTGGTATTTATCATGCCTTGATGTATCATTTCCCTCATTGCTTTTAACTTACTTAAGTTCATCAACTTATCTTGTATTAGTGTATATTCCATCCTAATAATTTATGCACTAACACATCACATTTATCATGTAGTGTATTGGCCATAAGTCACACATTTGAATTACCCAACTATCATCAAGTGATATAGACTCATCTCGAGTTAAGGCATTGTTGATATACCATTATCAACCACTTTAAGTGTTCTACCTATCAAGGTATTAACCAAACCACATCATTACTTGGTGTTACATTCATGACTCCTAAGAGTGTTTTACCCTCACCTTTACAAGGTGCATCAAATTGAATCATGTATGTCAAGTTGAACACATGTAATTGGTTAGGTGTATATTGAGCTAGACATCATCATATCCCTCATACCCTTACCCATCAAGGTATCATCCTTACCAATCATATGGTGTATCATCTTCACCATACATGAGTGTAATGTCCTCACGTTACTTGAAGATATTGGCCACACCATACTTTAGTGTATTGTCCATCACATGTTCTAGGGTATTAACCACCTTACCACCTTTTTCATCTAGTGTATTGGGTTACCCACCATATCATTTTAGAGATATGTGCTCAACACCATATCATCCAAGAGGTGTATTCTTAACCCAATATCAGTTTAGAGGTGTATTCTTGCTACCCATATCACTTTAGAGGTGTATGTATTCTTACCATATCAAGCAAGAGGTGTATGCTTGCTTTACACCATATCGGGCAGAGAGGTGTGTGTGTGCTTCACACCATATCAGGCAGATGTGTGTGTGTGTGCTTCACACCATATTAGGTAGAGAGGAGTGTGTGTGCTTCACACCATATCGGGCAGAGAGGTGTGTGTGTGCTTCACACCATATCGGGCATAGAGGTGTGTGTGTGCTTCACACCATATCAGGCAGAGAGGTGTGTGTGTGTGCTTCAACCTGATATCACTTTACCCTTGATGATGTCATCACCATCAACCTCTATACTCTTGTTCTTACTATTGTAAGTCATGTAAAACAGTCCCATGAAGCATCTAGAACTCAAAAGGATCATCAATTATTCAAGAGAAATCGATATTACAAGTAGATCAACAAATATGACAGAATTGAAAGTGCATAATAATATAATTGGGTTCAAGTTATATAACCAACCTCAAGAATAACTTCAAAGCTCCAAGATCCAAGCTCCAAAGCTCCACGCTCTTAAGGTTGAAGATGACTTCACAACTCCTCTATATGCAAAGAATCACCATGGATAAGCATTTGGTGAAGAAGAAAAGAAAGGAAGATCAGAACCCTAGATTCATGCTTCAATCCAAGGTTGAAGATGATCATGGCCTCACATTAGGGTTAAGACTTGAGCTACTTCTTGCTCCTTAGAACATTTCATGATACTTCACTACTAATCTACGATATTCCATCACTTTTGGCTGATATCCCCCTCACTTGTGTCAAAAAATACTCCACTTGGCCGATATCAACATGTTATGGCCAATATCAACATGCTATGGCCGATACCACTTGTTATGGCCGATACCCAAGCCCTATGCACGATACCACATCACCTATGCACGATACCAAGGCTCTATGCACGATATCTAAGAGCAAGGAGGTGGTAGGATTTGAAAAAGTTCACTAAGGGGTGGAAGGAATGGTATATATACTTGAGGTTCATGAAAAAGTGTGTATATGAGTTGTCATCAATTACTACTAGTAGGTGCCACATGGTCATGCATGGATTGACACATGTACTTGCATGCACTCCATCTTTATCTTGCCATAAAAAATAAAAACTTTAGGATAATGCAAGGGATAAGGGTCGGCCCCCTTTGGCTATCTTCTAGGACAACCCACTTCCACTCATATTATTATTATATTCACAAATCAATGCAACCTTTCCCAAGGAAAGTTACAAACCAATAACCATTGTTTTATTGAGGTGCTTAGCTCGTTTTGAAAAGTCAAAGAGTTAAAAACATGATATGGGGGTCTCTTCTTTGGATCCTTGGCCGATAGGGACACCCACTTAATCACTACAACCCGATACACTTAATAGAAGCTCAAATTAGGGTTTCCATTCAACCCCTTTCTTGGTCTTTTCATCACCAATAATACTACCACTCATAAATGATTCCAAAATGGTGTCTCATTCATTCTATCTCCTCTGAATGATGCATAGAGGAATTAGGAACACTCTAGAGGTGGTAATTTGCATATCAACCCCACATTTTGGGTAAATTACAATTTGTACCAAAATCGGTACACAAGGTACTAGCATTATTCAAACAAGTTCAAACTTGACTTTAAGCTTTCCAAAAGACACCACTAAGCATCATTCTCTTTCTTATGATTCTAAAGAACTTAATGCACATTTAACATGTGACAAATTGCAATATAACCCCTCATCTTGGGTAAATTGCACTTTGGTCCAAAATAAAGGAACATTGCTCAAACAACATTCAATTAGGACCAAACTTGAAACATAAGTGTGTCAAATAATAGAAAAACTCCTTAGAGGATTATAATAAATTTCTAAGCAACTTACTTAGCTAAAACAAACAAGGTTACCTCATAACCCTATTGGTATGTATGCCCTGAGAGCCAATCATGGGATGATTGGTAGGATACATTAATATTGGTTTGATAAACATCAAAGGCAAGCTTCTAATTCTTTTTGGTTCTGTCATATGAGATAACGATAGAACATATTGAATATCTAGAGAATGACAGTACTCAATGACATATGCTTTCATGTTAAGGATCTGAACGATGAGATCATACGTATGCTAAGAGTTTGTACATTCTTATTATGTCCCTAGTCGGATGTCATTATGGAAGGTAGATAGACAACAATGAAACACAAGACTAGATTGTGGTGTTGGTTGAGGACAAAATCTCATTAGTCATGATATGGAGATATCAAACCAAACACATAGGTACTTGTTAGAGAACAAGTGTACCCGACAGACCCACCGTGAGTTTGACACATGGAACCATGACATGGTAGTCACAGTCAGTTCTCACAGTGATGGTGGTGAATGTGATTCTTTGACCTAAAATCACTACGCTCAACACATGTCGTTAGGTACACTTTGACATCATCAAATGCAGTCTTGAAACATGGGTTGTTATAAAGGTGATGATTGGGTGGATTTGACACATGGGGCTTTTGAGGGGTGAGTGATAGATATGGGATTTGTCCCTCCTGAGGGAGTTTGATATCCATGGCCACCTGATGAGTAGGATTGAGATAGGTGTGCATGCATGTGTGAGTCAGTATGTGATATTGATGTCATATATATCTCCTCCAATCTACTCTGAGATCAAGAAAGTGAATGAATGTTGACAGGATGACTATTCCATGCCTTGAGTTCATTCAGGATATCAGTGACAAAGGAATTATATGTTCATTGTAACACCTTTCATGGATTGTAGGATTGAAAGTTGTTCTCCAACTTTCCCTTTCACTTGGGTAGCACTGATGTGTGACTAGGCACCGCTCTTTTCTTGTGAATTCATAAGTGTTATGGACTTTCACTTCCAACGTGAAATGGACCTGCAGGGTCACACACATAGGATTTAACCTGGAAGAGGAGTTTATCTACAAATGATGTTTAGATTGATTACTAAAGGAGTTTAGTAGTTCAATTATACACTCAATCAATTGATAGCTCAGTATCATAGTGTTCAAGGTGTTGGACCAATTGATTGGAGTATCATATTGATTGAAACTGTGATTGACTGGTTTGCACAGTCTGCTGCCCCAACCGATCGGCTCAGGTTGTTGAACCGGTCGGCTCAAGTTGTGAGTCGATCGGCTCATGTGTCATGAAACGATCAGCTCAATTGTTGAACCAGTCGATTCATGTGACCAACTGAGATCATTTGGAAAGTCAGAAGACTATTTTGCAAATACAATTTGTTTCACTTGTACAAATTCGATTTGGACAAGGATTAATATTTGATTAATCGGAAACAAATATGAAAGTCAATTTGCATTGGACTAGGACCATGAACCGTTCGGCTCAGCAGTGAACTAATTGTATCAGGTGATCCAACCGATCGATTCAGGTGAAAATTGATCAGATCAGGTCCCCAACCGATCGGTTCAGGTGGCACAGTTGGTTGTTTTGTGGAAAATCTCGAACCCTTCTTTTCCTGTTTAATCCCCCATTGCCTGGGGAAGAGAACCCTGTACCATGACCCTCCTATATATATAGGGGTATTGGGGGCTTCTCAGGGACAACAACTCAGAACACCAGTTGCTCTACAAAGTTGTCGTTCACTCTGGTTGTGGTAACTGAGAGAGCCCAAGCAAGTGCTACCCAATAAGGGAGGCATAACAAGGGAAAGACAACAGCAGAAAAGCAACTGGTTGCAGGAGAGTGTGTTGGTGACTAGTACACCGACAGGAGGGTATGAATCCTTCCGATTCCTTATGGGACAAGGAGATCGGAGTTCCAGGTGGTCCGTGTGGACTACTTCATAGGCGGGAGACTTCTACCGCTCAGAGGATAGTTGTCAATCCCCACAGTCCCGGTGAGATCAGGAGTTGCACAGACACCGTCCAAGATCGTGAAAACTACTAGAGGGGGGGGGTGAATAGAGTTTTATAGATAATTTAACAATTATTGAACTTAAACAACCACAAAGAAAATATTGGACAAGGAGACACAAGGTTTAGAGTGGTTCCAACTATAGCAAATACTATAGCCGTCAATCCACTACCCGGTTGCTTACCCAACCGGGATTTGAAAAGAAATTTATTTTATTACCTCTTTAAGGAATTTACATAAAATACAATCTCTTTTCCTAAACCCTTCAAGCAGCCTTCACCTAGAAGTAATCGCCAACCTTGAAGCAGCCTTCCCTTGAAGTAGATGCACCAACTCCCGTTGCACCAGCCTTCTGAAGTAGCTTCCCTTGCGATAGCCTTCTTGAAGTAGCTTGAAGTCCCCTTCTCCACCTGAGAAGTCAACCCTCTCCAATCCGCAGCCTCCAACCCTAGGAGTAGCAAGGAGAGTACAAAAGATAAACAGGAACAAGAAAGGAAAAGGAAATTACAACTTATCCTTTAAGCCCGAGGCTTGATATGCCTAGATCAAGCATAAGATCTCCTAGCCAAGTATGTGAACTTGTGATTGCTGTGGGTAGGAGAATCTAGCCTATAGGACACGAGATTGAGCTAAGGAGAATGTAGACCAATGATCACAGTGCTCAAATTGCTTGCAAAGGATTGCTCAAGTATGCTCAAGTGTATTCTCAAGTGTAACAAGTGAATTCTAGTGTCCTATGGCTTGTCCTATTTATAGGAATGGCCTAAGTATGCTTAAGGACGTTCTAGACAACTTCTAGGGGTTTCTAAGTGCTTAACTAGCCGTTAGGTACAAAGTTGTTGCTTTAACAACGGCTAATTAATTTATTCTGCAGTTGCTGTCAGAGACCATCTCGGTCGACAAATGGTCGACCGAGACACCTACTCGGTCGAAGTTTTGTCGACCGACAGACTCTCTGGAACAAGTGATTTGCAACGTCTTTCTTCAACTACCAACTAACTTGTCTGTTGTGTCTAACGGCTACTTTGGATCTTTCTCGGTCGAGAAGATGGTCGACCGAGAGTGTCTCGGTCGAGGAGTTCGTCGACCGAGAATGATCCTGTTTCAAGATTTCAATTTAAGCACTAATTATATGTGTGAGTGTGCAAAGGTGATTCTATTCAAATGGGATGACATGTCTAACTATGGTGTTTGGCTAGGGAAAATCTAACGCTTGATTTACATGCAAATCTAAGTACTTGTACATTATATATTTGTACAAGTTTTACAACATTGATTACATTGCATGAAAATAAAACTAAGTAAGCTCTTGGATTTTCCCTTGCGACTTTGTCATCCTGCACACTCAAGTAGCTCGTTAGATTAATAAGAATGAAATGTTTGTCATCATCGAAACAAAGGGATTTTTAGATGTCCATTTAGCCAACAATCTCCCCCTTTTTGAAGATGACAAACATTTCCAAAATAAATATAAAACATATGAATTTCATACCTTTAGATTGCCTTATGTATATTTTCCTCTTGTTTATAAAATGTGTGCTTATTATTCCCAATGAATTATGGAACATGAAATCCAGTTCATTTGGGAATGTAGCAACTTTCAATGTAAAGCCAAGAGTATATTTATGAAACTCATTGATTGAGTTTTTCATAAATACTAAGTTATAGTTTTATATATCTCTCCCCCTTTGTCATTTCAAAAAGATAACCGTTTTAATAAAAACTCCCCCTTAATTAGATAACTGTTTTGATAAAAACTCCCCCTTAATTAGATATTCCGTCAAATCGAATGAAAAAGATGTCCATTGAAAAGCCAAAATGAAACAAGTAAACGGATTCGTTTTAAGAACCGCAGATATCAAAGAAAACATCTTCCAAAGGAGTAATAAGCAATTGCTTCCTAATGTTGTTGAATTGATCTAGTGGAAGCGGTTTTGTAAAAATATCAGCCAATTGATTTTCCGTATCAACATGATGGAGGGAAACATGATTCTTTGAGATGTGATCCCTTAAGAAGTGATGACGGATTTCAATGTGTTTTGCCCTGCTGTGTAAAATAGGATTGTGTGCTAAGTTTATGGCGCTCGTGTTGTCACAAAAAATAGGTGTAGATGAAAGATTAAAACCATAATCGCTTAATACTTGTTGCATATAAAGCACTTGAGCACAACAAGACCCGGCTGCCATATATTCAGCTTCAGTTGTAGATAGGGCAACCGTATTTTGTTTCTTGCTAAACCAAGATACTAAGGCTCTCCCTAATAAGAAACATCCACCACTAGTACTTTTGCGATCAAGTCGACAACCAGCATAATCCACATCAGTATATGCTTTAAAATCCAGGGATTGTCCTTTTGGATACCATAAACCAAGACAAGTAGTACCAGCTAGATATCGAAGAATTCTTTTAACCGCTAGAAAATGAGATTGCATAGGTTGGGATTGAAATCGAGCACAAAGACCAACGGAAAACATAATGTCCGGTCGAGAAGCAGTTAAGTATAGCAAACTACCAATCATGGCTCTATATAAGGAATCATCAATAGGTTCCCCATTTTCATCCTTATCAATTTTGATAGAGGTAGCCATAGGAGTAGTAGCATGTTTGCATTGATCCATCCCAAAACGTTTTAAAAGTTCTTTAGTATATTTTTCTTGGCTTATGAAAATTCCTGCAGGTGTTTGCTTAATTTGAAAACCAAGAAAGAATGTTAGTTCACCCATGAGACTCATTTCAAATTCTTTTTGCATAATGGCACTGAATTGTGTGCATAATGAATTATTAGAAGCTCCAAAAATAATGTCATCAACATAAATTTGCACAACTAGGAAATCAGATGCATATGTTTTGAAAAATAAAGTAGAATCTGAATTTCCAATAGAAAAACCATTATCAAAAAGATATGTCTTGAGCCGTTCATACCAATTCCTAGGTGCTTGTTTTAGACCATAAAGTGCCTTTTTAAGTTTATAAACATGGTCACCTTTTTCTGGTATTTCAAAGCCAGGTGGTTGAGCAACATAAACTTCTTCTTGTATGATGCCATTTAGAAATGCACTTTTGACATCCATTTGATATAGCTTAATGTTTTTATGGGCAGCAATAGCTAGTAACATCCTAATAGCTTCAAGTCTAGCTACGGGTGCATATGTTTCATCAAAATCTATGCCTTCTTGTTGATTATATCCTTGTGCTACTAACCGAGCTTTATTCCTTATTACTTCTCCTGCCTCATTGAGCTTGTTCCTAAATACCCATTTAGTTCCTATGATAGTTTTATCTTGTGGTTTAGGAACTAAATCCCATACATCATTTTTAGTGAATTGATTTAACTCCTCTTGCATGGCAATTATCTAGTAATCATCCTTAAGAGCTTCGGATATCTTCTTAGGTTCAATGATAGAAACAAAAGCCATGTTTGCAACATCTTTGAAGGATGACCGAGTTTTGACTTTATCATTTGGATCTCCAATAATTAGTTCTTGGGGATGATCCTTGATAAGCCTAGGTGTGGGTTGTGTTTCAACTTGGGGATCGGATATAGGAATTTTCTCACTATCATTTGAAATGGTTATATTGTCGAATTGATTGGTGAGATCAATGATATCTAGATTTTCAGACTTTGATTCTTCATGAAAAGAAACATGAATGGATTCCTCAACTTTTCTAGAGATAGTGTTATATACTCTAAAGGCTTTGCTAGAAGTGGAATATCCCAAGAAGAATGCTTTGTGTGATTTAGAATCAAACTTGTCTCTATCATCTTTGGTATTTAAAATGTAACATGTGGAGCCAAAAGTATGAAAATAGTCAACTCTAGGTTTCTTAGAGTGTAATATTTCATATGGAGTTTTCTTCAAATGAGAGTGAACAATTACTCTATTAAGCACATAACAAGCAGTGTTTACAGCTTTAGCCCAAAAGGTTTTAGGTGTGTTGTGTGCAAGCATCATGGTTCTAGCCATTTCCTGTAGAGATCGATTTTTTCGTTCAACTATACCATTTTGTTGTGGGGTACGTGGAGCAGAAAAATTATGAGTATACCCTTGAGATGTACAAAAGGTCTCAAATGTATGATTCTCAAATTCGCCACCATGATCACTTCTAATGGTACATATTTTATGTTGTAAAAGATTTTCAATCTTGGAACAAAATTGCATAAAGACATGAATAGTATCATCTTTAGTTGCAATAAAATGTACCCATGTATATCTACTATAATCATCAACAATAACAAAACAGTATCGTTTACCACCAATAGATTGTGTCCTCATTGGTCCAAATAAGTCCATATGAATTAATTCTAAGGATCTACTGGTTCTAAGTACATGTTTTGATTTAAAAGATGTTTTGGTTTGCTTTCCCATTGTGCAGGGTTCACAATTTTCAACTTGATCAAAAGACAAAGTAGGTAATCCACGAACAAGATCATATTTCACTAACTTTTTAATAGCATGGGAACTAGCATGTCCTAGCTTTTTATGCCATAGTTGTAAGGTATTTTCATTTGCAAGCAAGCATTTACCTACTACTGATTTCATAGAGTTTGGTTTAAGGATATAAAGATTTCCAACTCTATTTCCTTCATAAACGACATTTGTAGTGTTTTCTATCAATAGTTTGCAGCAAGTTTTGTTAAATAACACATCATAACCACTATCACATAGTTGACTTACACTTATTAGATTATGATGCAATCCATCAACAAGTAGAACATTTTTAATTTCGAGATTTGTTCCAACATTACCTATTCCAATGATTTTTCCCTTACCATTGTCTCCAAAGGTGACTGTTCCACTTTTCTTTTCTTCAAAAGTTTGAAATGCGTCCTTGTTCCCGGTCATGTGTTTGGAACAACCACTGTCAACTACCCATTCCTGCATTAGAATGTAGATTTTGGTACCCATGTGATGGTCTGATATGGTTAGAAACCTTTTAAGTGCTTATATATAAAGGTTCTGATACAGAAAACCAGTCGGTCGACAATTGTTCGACCGATATTTGTCTCGGTCGACAATTTGTCGATCGAGCAGGTTACTGTATCACAAGCAAAAACACAGAAAATTTCTCGGTTGACCAATTTTCGACCGAAATAGGTGCTGTAAAATTTTTATTTGTTAAAGACATCCAGTCGGTCGACAATACTTTGACCGACCCAGAGCTCGGTCGACAATACTTCGACCGACAGAATTTCTGTTTCAGCAATGCAGAAAAATAATAACAATAAGCATAGCACCTTTTGTTGAGATAAGACAATATAGATTGCAAAATTAAGCATTTGGTCATATCTCAAATACATTCCATTCTTCTAAGTTTGGGGTTTTGGGATCCAAACTAAGTCGGACTCCTTAGTCTTGTAGGGGCATGAAAAACAATAATGTCCAAGACGTAAGCAGAAATGACAAGTAATAGAGTCAATTTCATTTCTCTTTCTAGTCATTGTGTTCTTGGGTACAAACATAGTTTGGGTCTTTTTGGGTTGGTTTTTCTTTGGAACATATCCCAAACCTTTTCTTCCATTGAAAACATTACCAACTTTCAATATGTTATCAAGAATATCTTTTCTTCTTAACTTATAAAGTTCTCTTTGCAACGTAGCAATGTCATTCATCTTCTTATGTATATCTTTTCTTGCTTGGTCTAAATCAGAAAATAATGAATCCTTTTCTTTTACAATATTATCATAGTCCGAATGGTTGCACAAGATAGGTTGAGTTTGATAATCTTGTAGTTTAGCTAGCAAATCAGTCTTTTCTTTTGATAGAAGATCAACATTGGTTTCCAAATTGAGTAGCTTTCTAGTGCAATCATCTAAAGATGTTTTTAAAGATACATTTTCAAGATCAATGTTGTTCTTTTCATAAGAAAGTTCATCTATTTTGGCAATGAGCTCATTATTTGATTTTATAGCCTTCTTTAGTTTCTTCTTGGCATCAACATACTTATCATGAGTTTCTTGTAAACTAGTAACTAAATCTTCTTTAGAAAGATCAACTAGGCTTACCTATTGAGAGTCTTCATTTTCTTCTCTTGCCATTAGACATTCCACCTCTTCTCCGCTTTCACTGTCACTTGACTCATCCCAGGCAGCTTTATAGGCTTTTTCTCCTTTCTTCTTATGTGAGCTTTTCTTTCCCTTCTTTGCTTTGGGGAATTCATTTTTGAAATGCCCTTTCTTCCCACATTCAAAGCACCTGGGAGTTGAGGAACTAGAAATTTTGTTAGATTTAAACCTTTTGTACTTCTTACCGTTGACGATTAAGGCTTCTTCTTCTTCTTCACTTGACTCTTCACTTTCTTGTGTGACAACTTTTGAGGCTTTGAGAGCCACATCCTTCTTCTTCCCACTTTGGTGTTCACGTTCTCTTCTTTCTTCCTCTTCTAGATCTGCTTCATGAGCTTCTAAATTACCAATGAGTTGTTCCATTTTGAGGCGAGTGAGGTCGTTTGCTTCTGCAATGGCTGTCACCTTTGGCTTGTATTTTGGAGGAAGTGATCGAAGAATTTTTGATACTTGATCTTCCTCAAGAACAGGTTTTCCTAAGACACTCAAGCCATTAACAATAGTAGAGAATTTTGAATACATTTCACTAATAGTTTCATTAGGATCCATACGAAAATGTTCAAGCTTTGTTTTAAGCAGGCTAATTTTGGAATTTTTAACTTGGGCTGTACCCTCATAAGTGATAGACAATCTATGCCAAATATCATACGCTGTATCACAATTTGAAATTCTATTAAATTCTCCTACAGAAATAGAACAATATAAAATGCTTACGGCTTTTGCGTTCATTTGGGCCTGTTTTACCGTGTTTGCATCCCATTCCGCAAAGTCATTTTGAGGGAATTGATAAGGAGTAGATACCATTCTCCATAGATCCCAGTTGACGCCTTGGAAGTAAAACTGCATCCTTCTCTTCCAGTATTGGTAGTTTGTTCCATCGAACGTCGGTGGCCTAGCAACAAGAGTCCCTTCAATGTTGAGGTTGTTGAGCATTCCATCACCCATTTCTTCAAGACCTTGTTAGGGTTCCTTGAAGCCTCGCTCTGATACCAATTGAAAACTACTAGAGGGGGGGGGGTGAATAGAGTTTTATAGATAATTTAACAATTATTGAACTTAAACAACCACAAAGAAAATATTGGACAAGGAGACACAAGGTTTAGAGTGGTTCCAACTATAGCAAATACTATAGCCGTCAATCCACTACCCGGTTGCTTACCCAACCGGAATTTGAAAAGAAATTTATTTTATTACCTCTTCAAGGAATTTACATAAAATACAATCTCTTTTCCTAAACCCTTCAAGCAGCCTTCACCTAGAAGTAATCGCCAACCTTGAAGCAGCCTTCTCTTGAAGTAGATGCACCAACTCCCGTTGCACCAGCCTTCTGAAGTAGCTTTCCTTGCGATAGCCTTCTTGAAGTAGCTTGAAGTCCCCTTCTCCACCTGAGAAGTCAACCCTCTCCAATCCGCAACCTCCAACCCTAGGAGTAGCAAGGAGAGTACAAAAGATAAACAGGAACAAGAAAGGAAAAGGAAATTACAACTTATCCTTTAAGCCCGAGGCTTGATATGCCTAGATCAAGCGTAAGATCTCCTAGCCAAGTATGTGAACTTGTGATTGCTGTGGGTAGGAGAATCTAGCCTATAGGACACGAGATTGAGCTAAGGAGAATGTAGACCAATGATCACAGTGCTCAAATTGCTTGCAAAGGATTGCTCAAGTATGCTCAAGTGTATTCTCAAGTGTAACAAGTGAATTCTAGTGTCCTATGGCTTGTCCTATTTATAGGAATGGCCTAAGTATGCTTAAGGACATTCTAGACAACTTCTAGGGGTTTCTAAGTGCTTAACTAGCCGTTAGGTACAAAGTTATTGCTTTAACAACGGCTAATTAATTTATTCTGCAGTTGCTGTCAGAGACCATCTCGGTCGACAAATGGTCGACCGAGACACCTACTCGGTCGAAGTTTTGTCGACCGACAGGCTCTCTGGAACAAGTGATTTGCAACGTCTTTCTTCAACTACCAACTAACTTGTCTGTTGTGTCTAACGGCTACTTTGGATCTTTCTCGGTCGAGAAGATGGTCGACCGAGAGTGTCTCGGTCGAGGAGTTCGTCGACCGAGAATGATCCTGTTTCAAGATTTCAATTTAAGCACTAATTATATGTGTGAGTGTGCAAAGGTGATTCTATTCAAATGGGATGACATGTCTAACTATGGTGTTTGGCTAGGGAAAATCTAACGCTTGATTTACATGCAAATCTAAGTACTTGTACATTATATATTTGTACAAGTTTTACAACATTGATTACATTGCATGAAAATAAAACTAAGTAAGCTCTTGGATTTTCCCTTGCGACTTTGTCATCCTGCACACTCAAGTAGCTCGTTAGATTAATAAGAATGAAATGTTTGTCATCATCGAAACAAAGGGATTTTTAGATGTCCATTTAGCCAACAGATCGGAGGTGAAGACTGTGCAAGCCGTGAGGTAATGTCACTGAGCAAGCCTCGGGACAAGGTATGCCTCTACAAACCATCCTTCCTATTGTATAGACTTTGACGCGATTCCTTTATTCTGGGTTTGGGAGAAGAAATTTTTTGTTTCTACTGCCTTCTCTGTCTCCCCCTAAAACCCAACAGTGGTATCAAAGCCACATCAGCTGCTCTATACTTTAGTATTATCGATATGATCGATTTTGGTTTGTTGCCTTTATTTATTGCATACGATGCGAATAAAATTGGCTTTATGCATGTCCAATCCTAAATGCACAAATCCCAATATACATATATGATATATAATATGAATGCACTCGATACGTGTCGCCCTTAAACGAGTTTTGTGGTGGATGTATAGCATGGTTATGGCCAATAAACCGTATGTGTGTGCTTGGTTGTATGTGGTTGCTTGCATCTCGATCTGCGCACCGATTCTCCATCTCTTATTCCTGATGTAACTCGAGATAACTCGAGATTTCTTTCCTACCTACCTTTCCTCCCCCCGAATGTAACTCACGGTTTCCCAATTTAAAATGTAAATAGGATAGATCTTTTATATTTCCTGTTATGTCAAAGAACGGAGGACATCTAACAACGACTGAGATGATCGGTTCAAGGCGTGAACCGATCGGTTGGCGATCCAGACGATCGAATTGAGGAGCGAGATGAGCGGGTGATGACATGAGGAGATGCATGATGACCAGGCGAACCAATCGGTTGGAGGAGTCAACCGATCGGCTAGTGATCGGCTAGTGGCACCCAGACAACCGGCCAAGGTGAGCAGGTCATTCATGTGATGAGTTGATCAACTCGGACGGCTATAGCACTCCATCATGGACATGTTTCATGTGATGTAGATCTAGATGACCATGATTCCTCTTGGCTCGAGGAATCACATTAGGATGGCCATAATCATCACTTTTATCATTTCACATGTTTTCTGTGGGATATAGCATGTATATGATACGTACTATGTATTGTGGTGATTGGATATGTATATGTACCTATAAAAACCAAATCCATCATCTAAATATTAAGTCTTTTATGCCTTCCATTAGCGGCACATATGAAAAACTTGATCGACCAAGCATAGGTTACGCCAAAGCATGGTGCGCCATCTATCTCGTGGAAGTGGGAAGGGTAAACATGTAGGTTCTTCCAAAGTAGGGTGCATGTTTACCGTGTCAGCTTTTGGGTTAGACTTGACTGGTGATTCTTAGAGCGTCTAAGCCTAGAGGCACATAATGTTCATGGAAAGGTGTTGTGCATGTTCATTCATCAAGAGTTTCATATGATGCAATTGGCATGATGGCCTACCTAAATAGTCAAGATTGTGGGCGATCATCCAAAGCTGACTCATGACTTGATGAAATATGGATCTTGACCCACTAGAAGATTGTACGCTGCAATCTTCCGAATTGATGGTGAGGACTATGAATTTGATTAAAAATAGTGGGAGTGATAATTAATTAAAGTCTTAATTATATCGTCAACTTTTCAAATCAATCAAAATAAGTCAAAATTGAGTTTTTGACTAAATTGCATATATTTCCTTTTGTAGAACAAATGACAAAAAACAACGATCACTTTTTGTTGCGATCGGTCCTTGAAAAGGACAAACTGAATGGGACTAACTTCCATGACTGGTTTAGGACATTGAGAATTGTTCTCACTCAAGAGCGAAATCTCTATGTCCTATATACTCCAATTCCAGAGGAACCTGCTCCTACCGCACCAAAGGCAGAAAGGGATGCTTATAAGAAGCATTCTGATGATGCCATTGATGCTAAGTGCTTGATGTTGTGCTCCATGAACCACGAGTTGCAGAGACAACATGAGAACATGGGTGTCATTGAGATGATTTTTCATCTCAAGAACATGTATGAAGATCAAGCACGACAAGAGAGATAGGATGTCTCCAGGGTACTGTTCAAGTGTGTCATGACAGAAGGAGATCCAGTTGGTCCTCACACGCTCAAGATGATTGGGTATGTGGAGAACCTGACAAAATTGGGATTTCCCCTAAGCCAAGAGTTGGCTACTGACGTGATACTGCAATTGTTGCCAGAATCCTACAGTCGGTTTGTGATGAATTACAATATGAACAACTTTGATAAGCTGTTGACAGAGTTGTTGGGCATGTTGAGGACAAACGAGGCACAGATGAAGAAGGACAAGGGTAAGTCTGTGATGATGATCAGTAGTAATAAATACAAGTCCAAGCGCAAGGGCAAGGCTAAGAAAGGTTCTGATGCTAGCCAGCAGCCCAAGTTGTCTTCAACTCTCAAGGCCAAGGGAGGCGTGACCAAGAGAGGCAATTGCCACCATTGTCAAAAGCTAGGACATTGGAAAAGGAATTATCCACTCTATCTGGAAGAACTAAAGAATAAGGAGGCGACATATGTCTCCACCTGAAGGTGTCATGAAA